>OY757928.1:64758378-64788378 GCA_963585895.1 Sepioteuthis lessoniana
AAAAAATGTGATAACTCATATCTGATTTAGCGTTTTAGGATATTCGGCAAAAATTATATGATTTTCAATTTCGTGTTATTGACTTCGTCAAATTCATTCCAACTCACTAATCATTCTGGTTCATAGCTTCTTTTATTGAACTTTTTTTCTAATGGACTCAAGAAAAATACAGAAAACAGAATCTACCAGAAAAATATTTCAGAAAGAAATTAGTAGTCATGTTAGTATTCAGGTGACCATGAATCGTGATTCAAACACAATGTTTTATTCAAATAATTTCTGAATAATCATTATTTAGTCGTCAAACTAATTTTCCTTTATATGTTATTTGTTCATATTATATGTAAATTGCATATTTTATTAAAAAAATGATTATATTTTTGATTTGATTGTTCGATCATGTTGTGACAACGAAAAGCAATTAGATTGATGTAAATAAATAATAGGCCGAATGTGGTTGGTTTGGAGATCGCATCTTGTGGTGACAAGGAAATAAGATTGATATGACTATAGGATAGGCTGATAGTGAAAGGTTTGGAGATCGGATCTCTTGACCACGAACGCTTTTTAGTTGGATTTGAATAAAGGATAGGCTGAAAGTGATAGGTTGGAAGACTGAATATCTTAACTACGAAAGCTTTTCAGATTGATTTGAATAAAAGAATGGCCAAAGTCATAGTTTGGAGATCGGATCTTGTTGGAATAATGAAAGCCTATTGAATTGAACCAAATAAATGATAGGCTGAAAGTGGTAGGTTTGGAGATCGTATCTTGCTGTGCAAAAGAAAATCTATACGATTGAACGAGATAAATGATTGGCTGAAATCATTAATTTGGAGAATACACATCCATTTTCAACATTTTTGCTTATCTACTGGATGCAGAAGAAAAATTAGGAATATTCTAGAATAATAATAAATGATTATATTATAAAACAAGTTTAAATTTAATTTTTAAAATGTAGACAATAAAATAAGAATATTTACAGAAAAGAGTAAATTTACTCAATGTAACAGCCATTTTTTCAATTATTGTATCAACAAGTTTTCAAAACAATTTGCATGCCTTTAAAATAAATCATTCAGACATTTTATTCCATTCTCCCTTAATACAAGTCTGAAGCAAAGCAATATTTGAATTGGGAGATGCATTTCTTTTGTTTTCTAAAATGCCCCATATAGTGCACTCAGAGAAATTAAGGTCTGGAAACCATAAAAAAAACTCACATTATTTCGGTAATGTTTTGGCTTGGTTTTGGCGTAAGTAAATCATAGATCCTTTGTTTGTTTCTTTTCTTGCGCACACATACTGGGCTAAATATCCAAAACAAAAGTTTCTTGAATAATAGAGGTAATGATGAGAATTTAAATTTATCGATTTTTTTTTTAAATTGTACAAATCTTAGTAAAAAAAAAGGTCTCATTCCGTACCCTGTATACTTTTTAATCGCCTAAATGATTCAAATTTTTCCAATTCAATTAAAATGATTTGCCAACATTTAAGGTATATTTAGTGCCCTAATAGATTATATGAGTCTGGGTCAGTGTGTACCTGGGAATAATGGCAGTAAAAGTCTACTTCCCACTCCTCAGATCTCCTGAACTTAAGATCTCCCGATCAGAAAAAGTTCAGTGTCATAACCAGGACACATCTTGTGGAAGGGGAAATTTATGCCATCGTAATGAACACAGGTAGGTTGCATTGTTCGGAAAAAGTATAGCTTTAATTTTGATAATTTAATTTAGTTTCTGTAAGGAATATTCTAAAAAGCCACAATATTCGGCAATTTAATTAGATATTTCAATTCAGATCATTGTATAATTATAATCAGTAAGAATACTGAGAAGAGTCTTGGAGACAAGAGGAGACTTGCTGTCACTCAGATCTCAGTGAAAAGCCACCCATTAAAACTAGCGTAAACAACTCCCAAAGTGTTAAAAAGAATAATAATCCCCAAAACTTCAAAACTACATGAAGGCTTGAATCAGAAAAACCGAACGAATCTTTTGCTGCGTGTGATGTTCAAAGAAATACGGGTTGGTCGACTTTGTCTTTTATCTAAAAACATTGGTTTTTCGGTTCTCGTAAAATCTTTTGATTATCAGTTGTATTTAAATGAAAACTTGTTAATTCCCAAAATTATTTTCAGCTAAACAATTTCGAAATCACGAAATATATTTGTTTAAATTCACCGTCTCAATTCCTATGTCTCTCGTGTTACTGGGATTAAAAGGTGGGTGGGTGGGAATCTATATAGAGCTGAGGGAACTAAGAATAAAAAAAAATTAAAAATATTTAAAAAAAAAACAAAAATAAAGAAATAAAAAAAAAGAAATAAGTGAAGAAAATTAGTTTAGAAGCGAACGTTCTAGAATGCCACTGATTCCATATTTTAGAATATAAATATTAAAACGAAAGCTTCAAAACTATATGAAGGCTTGAACCAGAATAACCGAACGAATCGTTTCAATGTGCGATGTTCCAAGAAATATGTGTTGGTCGATTTTGCCTTTTATTTAAAAACATTGTTTTTTCGTTTCTCGTAAAATATTTTGGTTAACAATTGTATTTAAATGATGACTTGTTAATTCCCCAAATCATTTTCAGCAAAATTATTTCGAAATCACGAAATAGATTTGTTTTAATTTAACGCTTCAATTTCTTAATAGCTTATCTCTGACTACTCTGTATCTAACAAAAGGTGTACCTGATGTAGCCTGAAAGCATTAAGAACAGTTATCGTCCTCCATATAACTGAGTAAACATCAGGAGCTTAGTATTTTTTAAAACATGACCAACCTTAACAGTAAATATAGACCATAAAGGTAACATAGGAACCCCTGAGGTTGGTTCAGGTACTCGGTTAAGGAATAAATTATAAAAGTAGATTAATAGATTTTAGTTAAAACTAAGTTTTTTTTTGTTTGTTTTTTTGGCGTGACCCGCTGTTAAAGAACAGTCACTGTTGACTGTTCTCCGTTACAGGTGAGCAAATAATCAAGAACCCATGTGTCTGGCAAAGCCACCATATACCACCCATGATGAAATGTCAAATCTAAATATAACACAACGTGGGACCCAGGCAATAGGCTTGTTTGTCTTGATAAGCAGGTGCTCTCCTGGTAGCCAATATTGGAGGCCCGATCGCTCAGAAGACCAGATCTTAAAATAATAAACAAAAAAAGAAAAAAGAGAATTTGAAAATTGTCGACTTTGATGTCCCCTCTGACCATAGAATAAAACTGAAAGAATGTGCAAAGAAGGATAATTACCTTGACCTTGCTGGGGAATTTTAAAAATATCTATGGAAATTGAGGATGTCGATTGTACCAATTATGATTGGTGCTTTTGACACAGTAACTAAAGGATAATTAAAGGGCTTGGAGGACTTGGAATTTGGCAGACGAGTGGAGACCATCCAAATGGCAGCATTATTGAAAACGGCCAGAATACTGAGAAGAGTCCCGGAGACTTGAGGAGACGTTGCTGTCACTCAAACTCCCGTGAAAAACTATCAGCTAACGCTGAGTGAAAAACTCTAAAGGAGTAAATTATAATTTGTCATATAGTGGGTTTTACATTTACATTGAACGAAAGCGAAAAGAAACACAAATACTCAGATTTTCCCAACCGTAGTTGTTACCAGTCGTAGTTGATACTCTTGGAGTGATTCGCAGAAGTCTGGAAGACAGATTGGAGAAATCGGAAATCAGAGGAACAATCGAGATTGAGACTATAGCATTGTTAAGCTCAGCAAGAATACTGAGAAGAGTTCAAGACACCAAAGGAGACTTTCTGTCACTGAAGCCTCAGTGAAATACCACCAGTTAATGTTGGTGTAAAAAAATTGCAAAGAGGTAAATAATGATAATACAAATGGATCACCCAATCCCGAACAAAAGAGAAGACTTTGTATTTATTGAAAAGAGAAGAAAAGAACTTGATGTCTGGTTGATTTCGTTGTTCCGTCAGACCACAGAATGGAAATAAAAGAAAGCGAAAAGTTCAATAAATATATAGACGTTGCCAGAGAACTAAGACATTTTTAGAACTGTTTATTTATACTCTTGGAACGGTTAGGAAAAGCTAGAAAAGCAAACTGAGGAAATTAATGATGAAAAGAATCCAGCTCAGAATAATGCTAGAATACTGAGAAGAGTCCTAGAGACTAAAGATGACTTGCTGTCACTCAGACTTCAGTAAAAAAGCAAGCCAAAATTTTTAAGACGTGTGCAAAAGACTTAATTTTCAGATAGTAGTTAAAGAAGTATGAAAAGGCTAGTATATATAGGAACAAAGAGATTAGCAATTATAGATTATGTTGGGAGAGAAATGAAACAGCGAAACGCATTACACATTCTTTTGTAAATTTCACATGGTGTGCAACTCTCAGTCATCAATTATTTCATGACAGACTTTTATTAAAACCAGAATTTTCAACCATTTTGAAGAGACTCCAAATAACATTTTGCGAAATCATAATATATTTTGCTACAAACTAAATTTAATAAAAAAAATGCGAAAACATCTTATATAAATTCATTAAAAATACATCCCCTCATTTACTGAATGACCCCCAGAACATTTACATATGTACATGTAATAAGTTTAAATTGTTTGAAGAAAACGAAAACAGTTTTGATTAACGCAAATGTTTAGCAACATACCTATTTCTAAAACCTCAGAGAAAAACTGGAACTACAGCAGAATGAAAAATTGCTTTTTTCATTATTCGTTTATGCTGTCAGAACCACCGATTAATCTATAAAAAATGATTTATTTGATTGTGAACTATGACAGACACTTTTATGCATTTCCCGACTTAAACAAAAGTCTTAAACTTACATTAATCATGTTAAATATGCACCATTTCTTTAGCAATATTTCATCTTTTAATGTTATGTCTTTTGCCCAAAAGATTGTGCATGTACTTAATACACAGGCATAAATCTTTACCTTGTGATGTTCCCTTCTTAATTATATTCATATCACTCAAGAATATGTATGAGATCTTATCTTCTAACAATTTATGAATTTTTCTTCATCATTATTGTAAAACGTTTAAACTTTCTAACAGTAAATTTTGACAATGCACATTTTATATGTATTATGTTCTCGGTTCATTAAGGGAACCAGGTCATTTTGAACTCTAAAATACAAGAAAAATAAAATTAAAATAAATAATTTAAAACAGAAAAGAACAATTATAAGAATTCAAAGTAGAAAAATAAACAAAATTTCACTTAAATGATTTCTTGAAAGCAATAATCACTTGACAGTGCATCAAATCCATTAAGATGTACACTATCTTTTTGAATCAATATGGAAAAGGCTTTTATCAAAACTCTTACAAGATAAAAAATAGTAGGTTGAAATTAATTAAATTATAATATCCTATCAATGTTTATGTGTTTATTCAAGAAGAAGAAGAAGAAGAAGAAGAAGAAGAAGAAGAAGAAGAAGAAGAAGAAGAAGAAGAAGAAGAAACATAAAAATCAAATATTGACAAAGGCTGTTCGTTTAGAAATCCTACTTTACCAAAAATAAAATATCTTTGTTGTATTGTTTAATTCAGATCTTTTTTTTAACAATTTATGTTTAGTTTTTGTTTTCTTTAAGACAACTTTGCTTTCCTGTTTCCTTTTGGTCTTCCTTTTAGTTTATTTTTTATAAATCATTTCTCTCCTAATTAAAGTTGTCTTCCGATTAAAAAGTAAAAAGATATACACTTATTCCATTTTTTTCAATTTTTTCTTTACATAAATTCTATAAAGTATCTATTCATTCATTATAATTTCAGCATATACATTGTGTATTTATTCATAATCTTTATTTATTTGAAATCATTCAAATACTTTATTGACATTTTTTTTTTCTTATTTACCAAATTTATCTCGGTAAGGTACAGGTTTAATCTTGAGAGAATCTGTATGAAAAGTTCTTGACCTGACGTAGAACGAAGCAATACAACCTTGAAACATTTCTAGTTTAACAGCAATTGGTTGTTTCTTGTTTCTTTGACTAATAGAATTTAAACTTTATGGGTTATTTAACGTCAAAGGAATCCTTGTCGGGGAACAGCTGCACTACTACTTCATTAATAGTTGGTTCAAACTAGCTATGCTCTGATTAAAAATTCCCAAATGCTGCATCTTGCTCAGAGAAGAGATATTGGGTATTTTTTTACGTAATAATTCCTAGATGCTTTTTCCAAGCCATAGGTTTAATGGAACAACTATCATTCTTCTAGAAGGGTTGCTTTATTATTAAATAACCCACGAAGGTTGATACGCCATTTAAATAAAGAAAGAATACGACATTATTTCTCAAGCTTTATTTATCTTTGATAACATTATTAAAAATTTGAAGACAATTTCGTCATCCTCCCAGATGTAAGAATCAATTTTTCGGTCAAATAATCACGAAAAGTTAGAATATCACATTATTGTAAATAAATAAAAATACGTGTTTTGACCACCTTGAAAAACAACAATCTACTTTCAATATTATAACAGAAATTGAAAATCTTCTGCTAGCTCAATACACAGATATGTAATTATCTAACCGATAATGGAAGATTTTCCTTTAATTATAACACGCAAAATACCCGAAAAACGGTGGATTATTTCTGTTTTAAATGGATACATAACATATGATAAAAGTGCAGTACATTTGTATTTTCCTTAATGCCAAAATAATCATTTCTGTACTAGGATAAACGGATAACATCTGAAAAGTTTTGCCAAGAATCAACGAATCTCAGCGGAGACTGTTGCCTAGAACAAGCAGAATGTACGTGTACTCATGCAAATCTCAGGATTATATCTAAAGACATAAAATATGAAACATACACTTGCTAACGGTTTTCATTTCAGAATAAAAAATTTAATTAGTCAGTAGTAAAAATTAAAAGCAAAATCTGATATAAAGAGAAATCATTTTAATGAAAAAAAATGTATAACAAGTAAATCCAAGCTGGAGGAGAGATTTGCGAAACATGGTCGACACAATAACGTTTCGGTTCTAATGAACCATAATCAGGACTGGGAGGGATGATAATTACTGATGTTAAATCAACTGTGGATAATTAGAAATAAAAAAAAACACAGAAAAGAAATGAAATACCTTTAATTCAATTGTATTTATTTATTTATTTGTTCATTCATTTATACACCTTTGTTTACATTTATAAATTTTCTGTCAGAAGTTCAGGTGAAATTATTTCTTCTGACCCATTTTTGCTTAAGTTGAATACAAACGAACAAACAATAAACAGAAAAAAATCTTATTTTATAGTACTGGTGAAATACTTATAAAATATTCATGTGGCATTTGAACGAAATTAAACGTGAATTTTTCAACTTTGATGGAGACTATCATGTCAGAATTTATCAACCAAATGTTTTTTCGCACGGATCACAAAACAATGCTCATTTGTTCGTCCAAGCGAATCGACTTAAAAAAAAAAATCTTTGTTATCTGGAAAACTGAAAACTCAGTTTTCTTTATTTCAGTTCCATTGCATTCAACGATTTCATTGAGTTCTGTCTCATATTGTACCATAGCAAGAGAAAAAGGCATGTAAAGAAAAGAAAAAGTAAAAGGAATGTATTTGCTCATTGTGTAACTTCATCTTTTTGCTGTCAATTGGGTTCGTGAAAAAGGAATTTAAATTGATTATAATGGTGAAAGCATAAGTTTTAATGACACGGGCCTTTCAAGAAGGATAAAATTAAAGATAACTTTAAAAAAAAAGAAAGAAAAAAGATTGAGCCTTAAGCATAGAAAAATGACAATTACGGCTATGTGTGAAATGGACGTATACTGTTCATACATATATATCATAGAACATAGGAATCTCGAAACACGAAAAACAATTTCGACTTCTTAGTTCAGGTACAAAACTTTTTTTTTATTACCTTTGAGTTTAAAGGTTATTCGACATAAGGAGAGAGATACACATTCTTTCTATTCTGGCTTTTTAATCTGCCCTCCATCTCATGCGGAACCCGCCACAAAGGCCACTGGCGATGCCATTTACGCTTGCTGGCCGCGTTTCCCATCTGGGCTATTGTGACATATCTGAGTGACACGTCCGCTCCGCTCGTGCGCGTGAACACTTGTGTTAATGTTGCATCGAAGTAACCCATGCACTGAGCCGAAAGGTTTTCAGCCTAACTAAACCAAAGCATAAAACGAAATCTCTCGGCCATTATATTACAATACTAAACGCTGTTTCATTTGTTCTGATCAACATTTTCTATTTTTGATGCATATTGAGTTTGCTCTCCTAACGTTTTGATCCCTTCTGTGGTCAAGCGGTATCTTTATTTCTCCTTTTTAAAAAAAAACATTTCTTTCCTATTTGCACCGACATTTAACACTGCCAGCTTGGAAAGACGAACATCTTTTTCCACGTTCACCTGTAGATTGCTTTCTGGAATCAGACTTATAATCCTTTCAATTTTTCTGTTCTATATTTCCTTTAAATTATTCATGTCCACTGCCTGTTGAGGTGTGCAATTGTTTTATAACGACATAATACATATACATAATGCAAATATATGCGGAAACATAGTCAACATATTGACAACTTATATGAACGAACACACTTCTTTATAAAAAATACACTTCACACACTTTATTCTCGAAAGGGTTGCGAAAGGGTTGATGTTGGTTTTGTGTGAGAGATGAGTTGCAGACAGGGGCAGACTGCCACATATTGACCCAAAGTTCTTCTGATCATAGCAGCACTTCTTTCTCATCTTGGCTGGGCTGCTCAACCGTGGGTCACTGAGGGCCCAAGCCCTCTGTCTGCAACTGGCTCTCAATTCGGGAACTTGTCCCCAATTGACTCCAACTATAACTGGAACTCGAATGGACTAACTCAAGCCGTCTGTGGCACCTGGTTATATAATTGTTTGACATCCACCTGCTTCCTGTGGGCGTACGCATCTGCACAGAGAGACTTCAGTGTGGCTAGACACGTAGGACGGTTCAAGGTGGGATTGGAATCCACCCAGCCTTACCTTACACTTAGTTTCTTACCACTTAGCCAATAGCCGACATAAGTCCTCACGGGAATTAGAAGGCATTATGTAGTAGCTTTTGTATGCTTACATTTTGCCTTACCGGATACGAAAGTGCTCATATAAGGAGGCGTATATCTGTCAAAATTTGTTAGTACATTTATTTTCTCTCACTCTCTCTCTCTCTCTCTCGCGCGCGCACTTTTTCACGCCCTCTTCATATATATATATATATATATATATATATATATAAGAAATAGTTTGTTTACACATAGAAGACTGTTCAATTTTTTGGTTAACAATGAACCATTACCAGCATCCGCTAAATTATATTTTTCTTCCATCCATCATCTGCGGTTATTATAACCACCGTTGTATACGTGTGTTCCCTTTGGGGAGATTTCATTTTCTTCATTTTTTATCATTTAAATTGCATTTATATTCAGATAACATGGCTTTTTTGGGCTACAATATATATATATATATATATATATATATATATATATATATATATATATTATGCAGTTACTTTCCAAAATGACACTTGATGTAAAATATGTGCATTTCAACGATTGACACAATTGATCTTTCTATAAAAATTCATACTTCTGTTGGACCGACGATAATTTTTGGTTTAACTAATGACTGGAGAATGGTGGATGCGTGTGACATATATTCTCTGAACACTACTTAAGATTTGAATCCATTTTTATAAAACTACACAGTTTTACCGTCAAGGCTACAGGGTTCTGTCTCCTTATTTTACTCATAGTTAAGTAGTAGAAGTGATGGGCACCTGGGTTTGAAAAAGTCAATCGCACAAAATAAAACCCAAATCGACTCTTCCGTCATTTGAAATTAGTAGGTTGAGTCTGTATCTTTACAAACATAACTCTTCATCCAAGTGATCTCTATCTCTGTCTCTGTCTATATCTGTCTCTGTCTGTCTATCTCTCTCTCTCTCTCTCTCTCTAAATGACAAAATTGTGAACGATAGGAAATAAATGAATGGGCGGGCCGTAAAGAGAATTAAGATTTATTAATGTAATCCCACAATTCCACTTGCCCAGTCAGCTCGGGCTGTAGAAAACACGGACTGCATCTCTGCAGAGGAGTAAACCCCAAAAATGAGTGTTTCGTGGCCCAGTTGGCTGGGGCTGTAGAATACATGGATTATATCTCTGTAGAGGGGTAAGACCCCTGCAACGAGTGTCCTAGATAGGACAATCTGGAATAAAAATGCCAGAATTTTATTATTTCTAGTTTAATATAAGACTATGAAAACGAATATAATTATATATTATTCACTCTACAGTTTTACAGCACTAAAATACCAATAATAAATAAAATTACAACGCCCCTGTTTAAAAGAAGCAAAATTAGAAACGTATTTATATTTGGACGTCAATATATTCATATTTTCACAAACAATGTTTAAACAGAATAAAATTTTCAAAGAAATAATTCGAATTCATACACACTTTGATTGTATGATAAACCATTGAAATATTAAAATTATTGTATATCTCCTTTAGAAGAATAATAATTTGCTATATATATATATATATATATATATATATATATATATATATATATATACTGTCATGAGAAATGTTCGAAAGCTTTTTATTTAATTTTGGAAAAGGCCTTTTAGCCACATTTACCATGCACTACACTATACAAATCAGAATGATAGATAGATGTTTTATAAAAGTTCGGAATAAATCATGTCGCGATGAAAAAAAGAACTTTCACGGAACTTTATTTAACCTTTCGAAGCTTGAGATCGATGCTATTTATAGGTTCCCAGAGAGAGAAATTCTAGCCTACATTGATAAACAAGCTTCACACGAAGAAATTTTTTCCTCATTGGGTCAAAGAAACAATGGAAAGGCTACTGGATTAGTGGGGCTTCTGAAAGATGTCAGGAATATTAGCACAAGTGATTCTTAATCTTAAATCTGATTCTTGGTGGGGGCTTCTCTTCCGCATAATTAGTTTATTTTCCCTTCATGAATAGATAGTAATATCCTATCAATCCAATGTTTGTCGTGTGAAATCTTTATTGATATCACTCTTTTTGAATCAGTTGAAATAATCGTCTCAATAACTTTACTAATCCTTTGATGAACGATACTTCTTCAAATACTTTCTATGACTCAGTTTGGGCTCAAGTCAGTCAAGTGCACAGCTAGTAAGAAATTTTTGCTCGACAGCTCCAATAAAAGTACACAGAACACCATATTTGTAAACTTTACAAAAGCTTTCGACGCAATAAATAAGGAAGCTTTATAGTAAAATACAGGCAACCTAGGCCGTCCTCTAATCTTAATTCTTTTTTCAAAGAATCACATTGAAAGAAGACAGATTGGCCTTCAGTGATCAGTTTTCAGGATATATAAGAGTCAATAATGGAGTCACGCCTATGGATATACCGTTACCAACTCTGTTTACAATATATTTGTCAACAAATCTACGCTTTCATGACTGTGAACATGGGACAAATTTAGATTCAGACGTCCAGACCAGTTTTTAATATAAGTCGTTTTTAATGTAAATCTAAATATTCAGTGTAATATTTACACCAGCTCTTGGCGAAAAATGTTATGAAAAAGATGTAATTTGGAGAGAATTAGTCCGGAGTTGTGGACAAATTTATCTATTCGGAAGGTTTCCTAACAAGCGATAGAAGGTTAGAATCTTAGAAACTTAGGAGAAATCAGAGAAGTCTTTTGTCTCTACTGTGTAGATTCGTTAATGTAACACATCTTCCGAGTATGTCCAATAAAAGATAAGTATTATCTTTTAAATAGACTTGGTCATTAAAGAGAGATTTGAAAGATAGAGGCGGGAAAACATGAACTATTAATAAGTGACGTAGAATCATTAAGATGAGTTGTACTGAAGTCGAAAAGAGGAAGATAAACTTGCATAGCTAAAGGTTTTTTTTCCTAACAGTGATTAATTAATTGATCTTCCAGATGGTTCTTAAAACAAGGAATGCTCATTATAGCATCGACGTCTGTTATCTAAAGTTGAATATGTTAACCGTTTCCAAACCAACAGTTACTGAAAAAAGACACTTAAAGTCTTCATTACCATATGATCCTCATGGTAATATATGTCTTGATTGTGATAAACTGTGCAAAGTAAGTCCTGGGTTAAAAAAAACCCAGGATGATCCATAAAAATCATATTCCACTATTGGATCTCATTATCACTGTAAAGAATCTGTGTTAAGTTTGTTATATTTACTTTAAGTCTTGTAAATCAGTTGCTAAACTTGAGCCAATTATAAGAAAGTTTTAGTTGAAATTTTGATGACAAAGACAGCAATCATCTGTCCCGTGATTCCATTCTTTCTCTCTCTTATATATATATATATATATATATATATATATATATATATATATATATATATATGTGTGTGTGTGTGTCTGTTTGTGTGTGTGTGTGTGCGATAAAAAAGAGGAAAAGTGATTAAAGCAATTACTTACAACGGGTTTAGAAGTGATATTCCATTCTTTATTCAAATAATACGTTTTTCAGGCTTTTGAATAAATACCCTAGAATAAAGAACAATGTATTGCAACTAAACATACAAGTGTTTGATTTATTCACTTTTCCACTATTTTTATCATCTTATATTTATCAAAATCTGCCATTTATCCAGATAGATAGATAGATAGATAGATAATTTACATAAATTTGAGAATGGGAGAGAAGAAGAAGAAGAAGAAGAAGAAGAAGAAGAAGAAGAAGAAGAAGAAGAACAACAACAACAACAACAACAACAACAAGGAGCAGGAGGAGGTAGGTGCGTAAAAAGATAAAATGAAAGCATAGGAAACGAACAAAACGAAAAATAAAAAAGGTTTTCCTTTAACATTATCATTATTCCATGTCTTATACTTCCTTTAACTCAACTTCCTGTAAAGAAAATCTCTATTTTTTTAAATAATTATTTCTTAACGATAACACAAGTCTGATTAAAAGGTAATAACCCTCAATTCTAGTTTCATGAAATGGCAAAACGAAACACATTTTTTGAATGCATGTGACTAAATGAATGAGCAAAGAAACAATTTAGCTTTAAAGTCAAAATTGGATTTTAACGTATAAGCCGAGTTAAGCTTCAAAAATCATCATTAATTTTTTGTTTAATCAAATTGCGGGAAATTTCCGGATGGATATTTCAAATTTTTTGTGAATATTTTTTTCCAATTGAAATATTGGTAGTACATGTTACATTTTCATTTTCTGTGTGCAATTTGAATTTTTTGGCATGACTACAAAATTGCATAAAACAAAGCAAACAATTTCCTGTTGAACTCTGTTGAACTAAAAGATAGCAAAAACGGTGGTGAGACCGTAAATAGAATGACTTTATCATTATTGCTTCTATCCCTCCTTAATTTTAGAGGAACATTATGAAGATATAGCTATTTTATGAAGATTTAAGAACCCATCTGTATTCATGGCCTTGTCGTTTGGGGTCGTGGAATACATCGATTTCATCTCTGCAAAAGGATAAGTATCCCCCAACGAGTATCCTGAATATGACGCTAAAAAATCTGATGGTGAGGCTCCATTAATGCTGTAGCTTAGGGGATTGCTAAGTACCTCTTTATTGGTTTTGATTCCTGGTCCACTCTGACTCGGAATGGTAGCACCTGATAAAGTCCTATCTATGGGTCAAATAGAACCAAAGTTGTACATACGCTGAAATGAATTTTTTGAAATAGAACTGTTTTTAGATTTAATTGTGTGAAAACAAAAAAACTGTATTTAGCTAAACTGAATTGTTCAAAATAGAATTAAGACATTCAAATGTTGTACTTATGCTAAACTGGAACGTTTGAAATAGAACTATTTTATACGTACAAAAATGGATTTAGCCTTAAATAACCTACCATGGTTGATATACTATGAAACCAAACCAAACCAAACCAAACCAAACCATATCAATTATCTTTAACCAGTTCATGAAAGCACACTTGTTTATCAAGTATATCATATTCAGTTCTCTTATGGGTCAATTTCGATTCACAATAATGTTCAAAAGACGCTGTTTTCTGAAGTTTTCTTATATATATATATATATATATATATATATATATATATATATATATATATATATATATATAAAGTCCAAAATTGACTTATATGAAAGAATCCATTTATATGAGAAGTTTCATATTATTCTGAGTGCATGTTGCATGGCTATGATATAGAAGAATGTACAGAAAAAATTACATCCAGAGTAAAATATATGTCAGCAATATTGAAGAAAACTCGACAGATATTATGCCATTATGCCATATATATTTTTCGATAAAATACTGAGTATGAACTGCCCCTTCAGATATCGTATATTTCAAATGGCGTATATTTCAAAAAAACATAGCTTCACCGATGGAGGTATCAAATAAACATTTAGAGCTTTATACTTAAAAATTCTTATAATAAAATTCAATATTAACCAAAAAATTAATCATCATCATCATGTCGCGCCGTCTGCGCGGATATCCCTGACCGTCTCTCGCCATTTCTCCCTATCACTCATCGCCTCCGGCAGGTCTTCAGGATTACAACCCGTGTCCTCACATAGCTGCTGTATGTAAGTTCGTGCTGGTCGTCCCACACTTGCACATCCATGAGTGGGGGTCCACAGGAGTACATCGCTTATGAGCTCGTCCTTGCTTCTCCAGCAGTGTCCCGCGTGTCTGGTTCGTCGAACTTGTATAGTTTTTGTGATGGGGGGCAAGTGTCCGTATAGTTGGAGTCTCGTGGGGTGTTGTCGCCAGGACTTGTTTAATACTGCTCTCAACATTCTTGTGTAATTTCCGTCCAGCCTCCTCTCCAGCCGCTTCGTAAGCGTCCATGTGGTGCATCCATATAGCAGTATCGACACAACCGCTGCCTGGAAGAAACTGCGTTTCATTTTATCTGTTAGGTCCGACTTCCATATGATCGAGAGCCTATCGATAGCTGTCCATGCCTTCGTCAGTCGTGTGTCGATGTCCTTCTCGGTTGATGAGACGCTGCTTCCTAGGTAGGTGAATTTGTCGACTAGTTTCAGAGAGGCTCCGTCTAGTGTGGCAATGTTGCCTGTTTGGTTGTAACACATATATTCGGTTTTGTTTGCATTGACATGTAGGCCAATGCCAGCTGCAGCTCGTTCCAGACTATGTAGTAGTGTCTCTGCTTGATTAGGCGTATTCGCTAGTAACGCCAAGTCATCAGCGTAGTCGGCGTCCGTGATTGTTTTTGCGGGGTACCTTTTGCTTCTTCTCTTAGTCAGCTCAAAGCCATTTTCTCTGATTTTGTCGATCGAAGTCCTAAGCACATAGTCTAGACAGATGATAAAGAGGTGCGGGGCTAGTGTGTCTCCTTGTAGTACTCCTGCAACAATGTCGAAGTATTCCGTGTCTCCATCTGGTGAACGTACTTTTACTTTGGTGTTTCTGTAGAGAATCATTATCGCTGCTACGGTTTCTTTTGGTAGGCCGTAAGCTAGTAGGATTTGCTCCATCTTCCCTCTGTGTATGGAATCGAAGGCCTTGGTAAAGTCGACAAATAGTAATGTCGCCTGTAAGTTTTTTGCCCGAACGCCTTCCAGGATTCTACGGATGGTCAGTATTTGTGAGGTTGTGGATCTATTTCTCCGGAAGCCATTTTGGTTTTTCCTAAGGATGTTTTCCATTTTGGGTTCTATGCGGTTTCGTAGTAGGGCATTGTAGATTTTGGCTGCTATGGATGTAAGTGTTATCCCTCGGTAGTTCTTGGCTAGTCCGAGGTCGCCTTTTTTAGGGAATGGAAGGATGCATCCCTTCGTCCATCGTTCTATCCTATTTTGACTATAGACTGCGTTGCATTGCCGGAGCAGTATATCGTCGAATTGTCTCGTCTTCCACACTTCTGGGGGGATCTCGTCTAGCCCCGCCGCTTTCCTATTTTTAATTCTTCTGAGAACCGTGTCGAGTTCTTCTTTGGTGAAAGGACCTAGTTTTACGTCTAATTGCTTACTAATAATTCTGGTGATCGGTTCATCCGTTATTTCCGGTGGGTTTCCTAGTAGATTTTTGAAATGCTGTTCCCACAGTTTTATTCTTTCTTGTTGGCTTGCAGCTTTCAATTTTGCTTTGGCTGTGCTCTTTCTTCCACTTACTTCGTTTATTGTTTGCCAGGCTATCCTGGATTGCCTATCTTCCACCGAGTCTCTAATCTTATCTATCTGATTTTGTACGTATTCTGCCTGTTCTTTTAGGTATATTCCTGTTAATTGATGTTGCGCCTTTTCTAGTTCTCGTGCATTTGTATTTGTTGGGTTCTGTTGATAGTTTTTGGAGGCAGTCTTCACAAGTGCACGTTTTTCTCTAGCCGCTAGCGTTTCCCAAGGGACTCTATATTTAGTTCTAGGTTTTGTTGGAATACACTTTTCTGCCGCCTCCAGGTGCGCTTCTACAAAATTTTCATATTCGTCATTTGGGGTGCCTATTTCTACCTTCTCTTGTAGTGCTTCGAATCTGTTTCTTAATTCTAATGCATATTTGTCTCTAATATCTCTGTTGTTGAGTAGGGCCCAGTCATAGTGCTTGGTCGTGGCTTTACGTGTGGCGTTTTTTCTTAGGCTTAGTCGTACTTTGGCCGTAACTATTCGATGATCGGAGGACACACCCTCGAAGGAGGAGTATGCCTCGCAATTCATCGCACTGTTTCTCCATTTCCTGTTTATAAGGACGTAGTCTATCTGTGCTTTACTCTTATTTGCGTATGTGTAGGTCCATAATTTCCCCTCCCTTTTTTGAAAGTTTGTATTGAGGCAGGTTAATCTATTTTCTATCATGAAATCTATTAAATGCTGTCCATTCCTGTTAGACGTGTAGTGTAGGCTGTATTTGTTGTGTCTGTTTTTCCCGATTTGTGCATTCATATCTCCGCCAATGACTAGCAGGTTGTGTTTCGGAATGCTACGTACTAGGGAGGATAGATCTTCGTAGAAGGTGGCTATTTCGTTTTCTTCGCTAACATTGGTAGGGCTGTAGCAGGAGATAATTGTTGCTTTGGGGTTGCCATTAAACGTTGCGGCCATCATCCTAGGTTGTATTCTCTCAATGCTGTTCAGTGTTTTTAACGCTCTCGGTCCTAGAAGTATTCCCACCCCTCCTACCGATGCATTGACAGAGTTTTTCCATGCCGATACAGTCACCAGCATCCATCCATTTCCAGTTTCGTGATACTTGATATCTTCGGTGTGCGTGTATCGGTGCTCTTGTATGCAAATTATATCTATCTTATGTTCTACGGCTGATGCAGTTAGCTCTGATAGTTGACCTATTCTATTTAGGGTTCTCACGTTAAATGTCGCTATCTGTATTGTTTGTTTGCATTTTAGTAGTTTATGTTTGTGTTTGAACTCTGTAGCTGATTTTTCGAACACCGAGGCCAGGGCTCCAACCTCAGCAGGACGCGCCCCTTTTTTACCCGCGCGAAGAGCGATGCGGTTTATGGATCTGGTTTGAGTACTAGTCATGGTTATCTTTCGATGGCTGTTTTTGTTCTCATCTATAGAAGCCACTCTTATAGATGAGCAGCAGTAGTTCCCCGATCGAACTGGCAATCTTGAGCGTTAAGCCGCAAGACTCACACGTACAGCATGCTGCTTCCCATGTGTACGTGGTAGTAATAAAAAAAAAAAAAAAAAAAAAAAAAAAAAAAAATTCTTTTTTTTATCTTAAGTTTTAACTTAGTTAAAGTCCAGGACTGCTGGATGTTAAAATTCAAAGAAATTTTGTGGTATATTTCATGGTTATCTAGTGGTGGACAGAGAGAGAGAGAGACACAGAGAGAGAGAAAGAAAGAGAGAGGAGGAGTCAACTCTTTTATGGCTTTCGTCTTTAGCACGTGTTAGACTACATTTGAGGTGTTTTGGATTTTTTTTTTTTCTTTTTCAGTCCTAATCTCGTTATAACAACAGCTGATATATATAAAAAAAAAAAACTTATGATATATTGTCGCCATTATTAAGTCATAATTAATCTCATTTTTTAAATCTCAAAAACTTTAATTTTTTACAATTTAACTATTATACTTGTTAAATAAAAATTATTATAGTTAAATGATAATAACATATGAGTTTTGAGGTTTATCCACTAAAAGCAAACAGTTTTAATTTGATATATTTCTAATCTGATATGTTAAGACTATATGCAGTCTAATTATTACTTAAAAAACGATGTCATAAATTACTGCGCTTACAATTTTTTTCTTATTCAGACACTATGTATGTTGTTATATCCGTTAGCCTTCTAATTGGTCATTTAATACCATGACAATTTAATCTAATATATTTCATCGTCTAAAATATTTTAAGATTATATGTACTTGAAGTATTACCATGAATGAGATGTCCTAAGTTATTGTGTTTACATTTAAATCGTATAAAGCTGATACATATGAATTTAACTCCCTTTCATCACTGGTTAATTTGAAATATGTATTAATAATTATATATTTAATTGAAATCTTTAGCATGCAATTAATTCCATTAAATCTTTTTAATTACCGTTTCAAGGTTGTTAATTGTCTAATAAAGAAACGGACACACTTTCATCTGCCTAATATTCAAGATTATATAATTATTATATTGATATATATAATAACATTATTATTATTATTGTCATCACTACTTAAAACTTACCCGTTATGCATAAAAATTTGTATTTTGGCTACTATTCATCCGAAATATACAACAAGGCCCATATAATAAACTTCATTAGGATTCATAATTATATCATCTTTATTTAAACCTTTTGTTCTGTCGATATTTGAATATTAGTTCATGTCGTTTATTTAATAGTTGAATTGTGTCTTTGTATTTTGTTATGCTATTTTTGCCCCAATGTATGAATTACATCTAATATTTAAACTATTTGCGCTCGAGGATTTTTCATAAGTTTCCATTTTTCTTGTGGGGCTATCAACTCCGATAATACTCGGATAGAGTTGTTTTATTCTTAAACAGTTTTGCAAAAGAATGCCTATGATCATACAATCTTTGTTTCCAGTTAAGAGCGAATATACCTATATATACCTCCTCCTCCTCAAAATTACTCTCCTCGGTGAAAATGTTAGCTTGGTATATTAACTTTTCAGATTTACATTTTCCACCAGTGGGTTATTCTTCATTAATTCTATGATTACAAAGTAGAGTATGTATTCACTTATCTCTCAAATGCGATTTACATATTATTTTCCTATAATGGTTATATATAATTTTGGAAACATTATTAGAGCAGGAGCAACTAAATTTTCAGGTATTTCTATTGAAAATTTTGCTTTACAGATTTTCCCTTTGGAAATACTTATTAAACAAATTCATGAAATATTTTCATATATTAATACTAATTTGTAGAAAGGCGGGTTAAACTAGATTAACTTTCTCCTTCAGTTCCTGTAAATGTTAATTAATATCATTATTGTTTTTGTTTTCATCTTCCTTCTGTAAAGACAATTTCTAATTCTGTTTTTTCTATTTATAGTGTTGTTCCTTTCAGTAATATTACTGTACCTATTTTCAAGCATTCTAGTTAATATTGAAATCTGGTATTATTCAAAGCTTTATCATAAGGTATTTTATTTTATCAAATACCTTTTTACTGGATGCTAACCTGGCTACATTTGGATACGTGTTTCATTAATGATTTAGGGTGGTTGGAGTTGCCAAAGGTATGTGTATTGCATATTGACCCAGGGCGAGCTGTCAAAATAGGAAATACTCCTGTGTAAATAACAGTTGCATCCGGTCGAAGGTATCAAGGGGATAACCGTGACTGTCGACAGGTTGAATTGAGTGGGCATAAAACAATAACATAACTCGGTGAACAGGAAGTTCGAGCTAGGGAGATAAGATGCGGTAGAGAGAACCAGCACCCAGCAGAGTTAGCCCTCAGGCCCCCGATTGAGCAGTCGCAGTTGGGGAGAAGATGCTGGAATGAGGACCATGTTCCAGAGAGCCACGGACCCCAGGCCCTGGTTGAGCAGCCCAGGAAAACGGGAAAGAAACGCTGTTGTGGCCATAAGAGTGGGGGTCAATATGTTGCAGTCTTTGTTCGGTCTACAACTCCCTCTCACACACAACCCTTTCAAATAAAGTGAGAGGTATATTTTCCTAAAGAAGTGTCTTCGCTCGTCTTTATTGTGTTGAATATGTTTCTGCATGTATATGTGTATGTATAGTGGTCATGGCTATACAACATACGATTGTTCTAGCTAAATGGTTTGAATGTGTTATCATCAAAATTAAATCTTATATATAGGAAGATTACTATTTTCAAATTTGAAGATATTTCAATTTTTAACCCTAGTGACCTAAATGCCCTAATAATTTTCTTCTGTATTTTCGACGTTTTGGGGCATTTGCTATCAGAAATGAAAATGGATCCATCTTCTTCATATAGAAGAAATTGCATCAAATTAATGATTCTACTTAAAGAACCCAATATATATATATTCCTATCAAATCCGTAATTTGTGTTGTGTCTTCTGAGCCTTTTGTAACTTCTTATAACTCATTATAACTCATTATAACTTTTATAACTCATTATAATTCATTATAATTTTTTATAACTCATTATAACTCATTTTTTAATTCATTATAACTTTTTACCCACGTTCTCTTCACTATGAGAACAGATGTCCTATGTGTTAAAATAATATATGTTAGTTCTTCCGACGTATCCATATAATATTTGCTTGATTTAAACTCTTTACGAATAATCCCTTACAGATGGAGGAGTAGAATCCTATGTTGTCTAATTGGATGAACAGGTTACTTGTTATCTTTAATGTTTCTCAACCAATCTATATTATCTAAAGAAATTTTCCACAATTTTATCCATAATTTCCAAGTATATTCATGGTAATATTAGGGAAGAAATATTTAGAAAATAACCGTAATTCTGTCTTAGTAGAATAAATTAATCGAGCCTGCTGTTTGTTAAAAGAATTATGTCTATGGTGCTTAAAAAGAGTGTGAGAATTTTTTGAGATAAACAAAAATTGAGGTTAAATTTAAGACGTAATAATGGACACAATTTTTTAATGTTTATTTTTATGTATCACGGGCTGTTTTGACAGTCTTAGTACTAGGTTATTATCTTAAAGGTTTAAACTGGTTTTATTTAAGAATTTTAAAAATAATGTCTATTTCATGTTTCTTACTTTAATTCTTTCTTCAATGAAAAAGTATTTTTCCCCAACAGCTATGTTTATTATCTCCATTTGAAATATACGCTATCGGAAGTAATTTCTATTGACGGATTGTCGAAATAGATTTATAATGGCATATCTTTTGAGTTTTCTTATATATATATATATATATATATATATATATATATATATATATATATATATATATATATATATATATGCGCGTGTGTGTGTTTCTGTCAGTCTGTCTGTCTCACTTAGAGTGTTTGTATTTCCAAATATCTCTAAACTGGCAGGTTTCTATTCAACATTTACATTTTGCAAGATCGGTTGCCATATGAAGTTTTAGAAATATAGTCTACCCTACTGTTTACCTATAACTGGTAGGGAAATAATTAGATACAAACTTTTCCCAAAGATATTAACATTCAGCAAAATCTAAAAAAATATTTTACAAAAGGCAATGTGACCATTTTCTACGACGATTATAATTACATCACAAGCGCTACACACACACACACACACACACACACATATATATATATATATATATATAAAATAGTGTGCATACATATAGGTGTTTGCGTGTCAGTGCATGCATGTATTTTTATCGGCAGCATATTTTCTAGTAGGGATATTTTATTAAAAGTGACTGAAAAAAGATTTCTTCTGCAATGATTATAAAAAAATAGAAATAAATGCTTTGGACTAAAGAGGAAAAATATCTTGCATCATTACATATCTGGAGACAAAACCATTTAAAACTTTCTCAAAATAAATGTTACCCATTAATATGGTAATGATTTATTACTGCAACAAAAGCTCAAAAAAAAAGGATTCCGTGTCCTGAAAGCTGATATTAAAACAATGAAAAACAAAACATTGACTTGATGTCTCTAGCTCAAGGGATGCATTTTTCACAGGACGAGTATCAAATGACCGCCATTGTGCTTGTCTCTACAATAAATTATCATCATATTTATGGGGTGTTTGGCTGAAGGTCAAGAGCAAAGGGCAAGGCTGTGTTGCTGTTAGATATCTGACTCCATATTTTGTTTTTTTTAATTTACCCCACGTTGGTTAGTTGGTGCAATGCCTAGCCCAAGAAAGTCCCAAAAAGAATTATACGAAAGAAAAGACAGCAACAGATAAGAGTCGAAGACGTTTATTTTATACTTTCCTTTATTTACTGGGTTCCACAACCATTCCATGAATCAGGGAGTTTTTCCTGAATACATTGAAATGGTTGAATTCCCCAGTTAAGGTGTCAAAAATACGTTAAATCATTTCATATATGTATTTGTCCTCATTTGGTATTTCGGGTTTCCGTAAGGGTTAGTTTTCTTTTGGAAGTTTGTCAATATCTGGTAAGGGTTAGTTTATAGTTCATTTGCGGGTCTTGTATATTTCAGCATAATGCTGACCGAGAGAGAGGGCTGCTACTGGGTGAAAAGGGGTAACCAACGCTACGTCTAAAGACGTATGCGTGGTGCCCAGACACGCCAGCAACGACGTTATCAATCTGCTGGTCACCGCCGGAAAGAGAAAGAATGCCTCGTCCCCTTTGTCAAGAGGAATGCCTTTTTTTTACGCATGCAACATCTCCTTTTCCTGTTAGGGACCTGTGAGTGTTTCTGCAAATTTAAAAGTTTCCTTTTTATTTTATTTTTTAAATTTTAATTTATTTATTTATGCGTTCCCTACATATTAATGTATTGCAATTATTTTTTAGATACCCTGCATCTGACTAGGTTTGTATGAGGAGAGTGTAAACTTTTGCACAGTGATTTTAGGCGGGAAACTCGCATCTTTACTTCCCATTGAGGACTCCATCTAGATAAAATAAGAAATAGAAATCATTCCAATAAGGCCAAAGTTTAATCAGTAAAAAAAAGTGATAAAAGGAATCCATTTATTTCCTGTTATTTATTAGAAATTTTCCATCGCTTCACGTCGATGAATACTTTGGACCGATTCTCTATGTACGGTTTTGGTTTGTGGTTTCCTTGTTTAGTGATGTAACAATCTTCATGGTTACTTAATGCCAAAGCCATCGGTGTAGAAGAATAGCTGTGATAATATTTAATGGGAGGATGGATAAGCGAACTGATACCTTACTTAAAAGTAATTGATCAAAAGTGGACGTAATAACATGACTGGTTTTTGGACTTGTTTACTCTGAGGAAATCTAACTACGGAGACTTCCTCAACGTACACATTTACGACTGAAAACATTTTAAAATGTTTTTAAAATATATACAGTATCATTGTAAGTAATTGTTCTGGGGAGCTAACAGATATGTTGTCAAAAGGTTCAGCATCTGAACGAATGATGAATTGATAGCGTTCAACAGTGAGATACTGGTAAACATATGCTTGATACTCCACAAAGGTGGAAGTGGGGCAGGATATTCTGTGAATCCCAGAGTACATAATGCATTCTTTTGTTGTTGTTTTTTTTTTTGTTTGATTAGTCCAATTTTCGGAGAAAAAATGCGATAAATCTAATTGTTCATGACTCGTTCTATTTTATAAGAACTTAAAAAAAATTCAGACTAACATAGGGAGCAAAGAAAGAAACTACAAATAATCCATGATCTGCCTAACGCCGAGACCAAGCTAAAGTTTCTTTGTCTACGTATACAAAGTAACAAAAAAAAAAATACAGAAAAAGAGACTTTTTAGGAAACTGATTGAACAAAAATTCGAAAAGAAAGGTTTTTTTATCTGGCCTTTTACTATGGTTATTAAGAAGGACCATAGAACCTTAAGAAAGCAAGCTAAAAAAATTGAAAATCTACGAGAAAACTATGAGAACAGCAATTTCGCTTAGGACTGCTATTGAAGAGAAATGTAATAAAATGCCCGAAGAATGTATTTAAAAGCATTCAAATCGTTTCAAAGGCATACTGATACAATGATTTTTAAGAATGGTCGCCATAGTTAGTAACTTTAATCTTTTGTGTCTATATTCTTATCTTATTATTTATTTTTGAAAATAGAATTAATCTTGTTTTAAAACAGAGTCGTTTATTATAATACTAGATGATTCCATACACGCACACACACACACACATATATGTGGGGGGGATGTGCGCGCACGCGCGTGTGTTTACTCCCATTTTACATGGGAGTGGATGTGGCGGAAACGCCTTTAAATGATTGAATAAAACACAGTTCTAAGGTATTCTGATAAACACCAAAAGGTACAATATTTTTCCATGAAAGAAATGGAAATAATATAGCGTTAACATGCCACGATATGATATAAAGAAGAAGAAAATTAACTCATATTAGATTGTTTCAAATCTAAATAACATACTTTGTGTATCGGGAAAATCTTTGTATGATTATGTCAGTATGTAGGTGGTAAGTATATTTATACGCAAATGTGTAAGAGTAAAATTGCTGATTAATCCATCAGAAGAAAAGGTTATTAACTGAAGTATCGCGGTCGAGAAAAATCCGTAAACAAGAGGTTTTGGCTCGTAAAATAATTTAATGATATTGAAATTGAAAACATTCTGGAAATTACAGAATGTTGGATTTTGACGCAAGAGAAACAAAGAAACGAAAGTTGAGTAGAAATAAAATTTAATTTATATCGACCGAATGTTTATCTATTTCTTTGATTTATTTATCAGAATGCGATAGGCAGAAAATGAGATAAAAAATGGGTTGATTTATCTAAGATTCAAAATGGTAAAAAAAAAGTATTTTAAAAATCTTGGAAGGAAAATATTGCTTAAATTATGTGGAGCTTCGTCTATAAAAATTTCCGAGGCAATACAATTATTATCGTCTGCCATCTCAAAGAAATTTTAAAAGGAGGCTTTGTTGTAAATAAATGTGCCGATTGGTCAATAACTACAATAGCACAAATGATAAAAAAATAGTTTCTAAAGCATATTTTTGCACAAAAAATAACAATTATTTTACTTCAAGTATTAGTTGATATATATATATAGTCATCCACAGACAGATCTGTTTTGTTCTATCAAAACTCATTAGTGTGACTAGACACATTAGCTTCCCATAGCCGGAATCGAAACGCGGTTGACTCAAACGCCAATCCAAGTTTCTAACCTTTCAGCCACGAGGACCCAGTAGCAGCGAAGTAAATTTTAAACAGTTATGAATCACAATTACTATTGTTTACATACATCCGTTTAACGGCTACTGATACCTCAATTCATATATATGAAGAGGCTTGCAATAAACGCTAATGACAAAACGATTACTTCATTCGCCGGATAACTCAACCCTACGGGGGTAGGGGAGTATATATATATATATATATATATATATATATATATATATATATATATATATATTTGCATTTCGTAAGATATTTTTCTCCTAGTTGATAAACATTCGATGTGTATTGAGGATGAGGTAAAAATCGAAGATTTGATAAAGTTTTTGTACGTAGAAAAACAAACAAACGAACCATGTGCTGTATGTTGTCCATTTTTTCCTGCTTCCACGCCACGACTGAATGAACTAAGAGAAAATCAACACAAAGAGTCTTCTCACTCAAAGACAAGTTGTGCTGTTTTGCCTTTTCTCAGTAACAAACGAATAGCAATCACTGACGTAGCAATTCCCGTTGACAAAGCTACAAAAACAGAATAAATGAGCAGTAAATATTTCGGTGAAAATTAGGTATGTATTTTCCCAAACCCTTTCACCATCCTTGCCCAGTCGGTTGGGCTGTAGAATAGACCGACTGTTTCTCTGCAGAGGGGTAAGACCCCCCCCAAAGAGTGTCCTGGATATGACACTAAACAATCTGATGGTAAGGTTCCAGCAATGCTGGAGCTTTGGGGAATTCTGAGTACCCCTTCATTGCCATCGCTCCCAGAGTGGTATCACCTGATAGGGCCCTATCTATGAGTTAATTAGAACTAACAGCATACTTATACTAAAATGAATTGAGTAAACTGAATAGCTTGGAATATAAACGTTTTTGACAATTAAACCGTACTTACACTTAAACTGCGTGCTTAAGCTTAACTGAATTATTTCAAATAGAACTGTTTTTTTAGACATTAAAACTGTATTTACACTTAACTGAATTATTACATATAACTGCTTGAATAGTTTGAAATGGAAATGTTTTTGACAATTAAACTGTGTACTTATGCTAAACTGAACTGTTTTCAATAGAACAGATTATTTACATAAAAATGGATTTGGCGTTAAATAACCTACAAAGGTTGATATGCCATAAAACCCAACAAACAAAACCAAACCAAACCTTTACCATCCAAAATTTCCCTTGTGTTTTTTCCCAAGCAAAGCGAAACGCAACCAGCTTCGTTTCTGATTCGAATTCAGTTTACTGATTTTAATGGGAACGACGATAACCGTTACTCTCGGCTCACACAGCGGGTCAGGAGCACCTACATGTAAAGGTTAATAAATATCTTAACGGATATAACATTTACTTTTACACATTCATAAGGAAAATCAAGAAATAATATTCTGCCATGAATTAAAGGCATGATACCATAGCATCTCTCATAAATAAGAATGACCGTACCAATTTTATTTTTAGTGTGGTTAATATTCTTCTGAATCAAAATTTCAACATTTCCTTATTTGACATGTAGATGCTAAATGAATATTATTGAGTATATATATATTAAAATACCGAATTGGTTTGGTTTCTTTGTTTAATGGCATATCAACCTTCGTGGGTTATTTAATGCCAAAGGCATTCTCATAGCAGAACAGTAGTGGTGTTTTTTAACACATAACTGGGATGATAAGGGGGTTCATACCTTTCCCAAGGGTATTTGTCCGAAAGTGAACGTAATAGCGCGACTGGAGTTCGAACTCGCGTGCTACGATTTCGCAGATCACCGCTTTAACCATTACACCACGGGTACACCCCAAAATACCGAATTGAAATGTAGTACACAATGAACCGATTAAAAATGAGTAAACTTAAGGTTTGGTTGATTTGTTGATTTTATTACATATCAAACTTTTGTTTGTTATATAAAGCCAAATCATGTTATATATATATATATATATATATATTATATATATATATATATTATATATATATATATATATATATATATATATATATATATATTAAACGAATCGTTTTTAGGTAACAATTTTTAAACTACCCAGACTTCATTAGTTTGAACGCAGTTAAGCGGTTTCATGTATTACAAGCTAACGCTAATAGTTTTATCTGCTCACAGACACTTTCAAGTATTCTTGAACACATGCATTTAATCAACATTATTCATTCGTTTGCACACAGTTAAATCGTTCCTAGTATATAAAAAGATATTCTATTTGGCGTGTAGGTATTAGAGTTCCGGATTACAGTGGACGTAGGAACAATGAAAGGGCTCACCACATTGCCTAAAGCTCCAGGACTAGAGCCCCATGATCAGATGCAGATATTGCCATTAATTGCAAACGTGTTCTGTGATGGAGATGTTGCATGTCTGCAGAGATGCATTTGGTGTAGTCGAATATATCAGCCGTTTGAGGTGAGGTTTGTTTAGCTTGGTTTCTCTTTTTAATGGCATATCAATCTTCATGGGTTGATATGCCATTAAACAAAACTCATCATTGCACAGAATAATGTTTAGTTTGGTTTCGTTTTGTTTGCTTTAATGGCATATCGACCATTAATTGACAATTAAATATCATTAAATGACCATTAAATGTCATTAAAGGACAAGTCCCCTTTACATATTAAATATAAATGATTTGTAAACACACTTTCCTCAGACACGTTAAAATGATCCCTGGTTCTTTTTTTCCCACAGTTAAATGGTTTCAAGTATTGCTATCTAATACGAATAATTCTATTCATAATAAATTATTTGTTTGCATAACAGTTAAATGGTTTCAAGTATTGCTATGCAATCGTCACAGTATAACATCTGCCTTTTCTTTGCACACGTTTGAATAGATACACATTATTTATTTGTGATTCTTTGTCGGTAATTTCATTTTTTAAGGAATTAGAACTAATTTGTTTGCACCCTAGTATCACCATAGCTTCTACCTGGTTATATATTTTCAGTTATTGCAACTAAATATCAATCATTTGTTTGCACGCAGTAAAGTGGTTAAAAGAATTTATATGTACCGCTAATTATTCTGTTTATATAACTCTTTCTTTTACGCACAGTTAAATAGTTCCAAGTATTGATATGTATCACTAACAATTCATCAGTCATTTATTTACACATGGTTAAATGAATAAACAGTTTTATTTCAAGCAATTCAACAAAATGAGTCATTTATTTACACATTTCCATTTGACCCATTGATAGGACCCTATTTGGTTCTACCACATTTGGTCAGGATGTACCTCGGAGCGATAGCAATAAAGTGGGGTTCGTCACTCCTCAAAGCTCAAACATTACTGGAGCTACTCGTTCCAGGGGGAAGTCTGGCTATACTGCAGAGATGTAGTTGGTGTATACTACAGACGCAGCCTACTGGGCTACAAAACAGTGAAGTTCGTCGTCAACACGTAATGCGGAGCTGCCGAATTTTTTTTTCACGGGGGCAACACTTTTGACTCAGCCTAGTTTATAACATATTATATTCAGTCAAATATATAAAATTGAAATCCACAACGAAGTACCGAATATATTAGTGCTGTCAAAGTCCTCCTTGTAGTAAAACAGCAGTAGTACTTTTCAAACAATTGCTGTGAGGGATAAAAAGGTTCATACCATAGGTGTTAATCCGAAAGTGAACGCAGTAGCGGAACTGGTGTTCTAACACACTAAATACGAGTCCAGTATACCATCCACTACACCACGTAGACATCTATTGACGACACTAGTGATACACAAGCATAATACTAGGATGAGTTTAACATTTTACAATATTTTCGTATATGATATTTTACGGTTGATCAAAGTGGTTCAAACCGGGACCTGACTTTCACTATGGTTGATAGTAACATGGTCGTTGACATGTTGTGGATTGCTTGAATCCATGTGTGATTTGAAATTCATACAGACGAACGTGTACCTTAGTATAATTCGGAAACTTATGCATTTGGTCACAATAACGCAACAGATGCAACGAAAAATATTTGTTGTGAGAAAGGTAATCAGAGTAATGTAACAAGTCTTTTACAGAAATTCCGTTTGCGTTGCAAGAGCCTCAATCCTCAGGCAAAGACATGTTGGTCAAAATCTGTTGATTCAGAGGCTGTGTCAAGATATAGAGGCAGATCCCGTGAGACGTAACATTCAGAAAGTATCAGATAAGCTCATCATCGCACAGATCATTGTGCTTCGTCATCTTACCGACTTCAACAAAATCATACGTAGCTAACAAATTATATTTTGGTTTACCAAAATATTGCAGAGCATTTGACTCACTCTTGTTCATAACATACTATGTTATATCCAATCAAATATATGAAAATAAAACCCGCAGCCAAGTGCCGAAATTCTCACACTTTTCTTTTAAATAAGTGATCAAACAGAAACCAGATAATTTATCAGAATCTTCAACTGTGTGGAGCGTTTCCGGTTTAATTACATTATTTCTTTATTGGAATTCCAGAATAGAAGCTTATGAACAGATTTTAACGCAGATCCAAAATCGGACAAGAGTCATTGTGTGTCGTTTCTGTTTAACTCATTGATCCAGTCAGAGAGTGCACCTTCCATGTCAATGATTTAATGATAACGTCAGACTAAAATTACTTCAATTACCCATTCAGACATTTTAGACACGCGGGTCATCTCTTTTA
>OY757928.1:64793378-64813378 GCA_963585895.1 Sepioteuthis lessoniana
TTGCTTTAACTATTTTTTATCTCTCTCTCTTCCTTTCCATCTCTGTCTCTCTCTATCTCTCTCTGTCTCTATCTCTGTTTCTGTCTGTCTGTCTGTCTCTCTCTTTCTCTCTCTCTCTGTATATATATATATATATATATATATATATATATATACAACATTAACACAATTTAGGCAGCAAATATAACTTATTGGAATTCAACACCGAATATATTCCAACATACAAATTCTAGTATTGCATTATACTCCACTGTATATTACAATATACCAAGTCTACTAACACAGCGACATTCCCACCTTACCGATTATTCTTAATTCAATGATGATGATGAATTTTGTTCTTTAGTTAAAATCTTCTCCACAAAAAAAAAAAAAAAAAATTCTTATTCGACCAAATTCCCAACTGTCTCACGACTTCCGCTAAACATCGCTAGACATATATTCAGGGGAGAATCTCAAATTTGCTATTCAGTGCTTGTATCATTATACCCATACATATACTATCACACATATGACCATACACAATGGGAGTGCCCGCATGATGTAATGGTTAAACCGTTGGACTGCGGAATCGCTATAAGCGAGTCAGAACTCCAGTCGCGTTATTACGTTCTCTTTCGGAAAAATACCCTTGAGAAATGTATGAACCTTCTTATCCTCCCAGCTATGGTTTAAATGTATCACTGATTTTTTTTCTAGAAGCATGGCTTTGTCATTTAATAGCCCACGGAGGTTGATATCATCATCATCATCATATCGCGCTGGCAGCACGGATATCCTTGACCCTCTCTCGCCACTCCTCCCTATCGTTCATCGCCCTAGGTAGGTCTTCAGGACAACAACCCGTATCCTCACATAGCTGCTGAATGTACGTTCGTGCTGGTCGTCCTGCTTTTGCGCGTCCATGTGTGGGGATCCATAAGAGTACATCTCTTATGAGTTCATCTCTGCTTCTCCAGCAATGTTCTGCATGTCTGGTTCGTCTAACTTGAATAGTTTTCGTGATAGGGGGCAGGTGGCCGTACAGTTGGTGTCTTGTTGGGTGTTGCTGCCAGGACTTGTTCAGGATTGCACGCAGCATTCTTGTGTAATTGCCATCTAGTTTCTTCTCCAGCCGTTTTGTTAGCGTCCATGTAGTGAGGTTGATATACCATTAAACAAACTTAGCAAAAAAGAAACCAAACGTAGCAATACGTAAGTATAATCTACACACATAAAAATAGTTGAATACAATTCTAACTTAAATATGCTTTTGAGTGTATTTTTCAATTTTTTTCAACTTCTCCAAAGTCTTTCTTTCTCTGCCAGATGATTAACGTATAAAGACGGCATGAGAACAGTGGTCACAGATAAGTATCCAGCTATAAAATATATATAAAAACACACACATATATATATATATATATATATATATATATATATATATATATATGTGTGTGTGTGTGTGTGCGTGTGTGTGCGTGTGTGTGTAACATTATATCTATTTTGTATGCATTTATTTCAAGTCTATAATTCTTTTTTTTAGTTGATTGGATGAATATAATGTTTGAATATAGTTGTCAAACAATGCAATTCTACGTGTGCTCCAGTATGAATCTACTTTAATACTGAAGTCATTCACTGAGGCATGAATATGGTCTTGTCAAATAACATACCATTTCATTTATAAAGTTTGAATATCACTTTTACAATCCAACTGCACGAGGTAAAAAGGATCTTTCTTTATGGTCAGCCATCTTTCGTACGAGATCGAATGAAGAACAATTCTTTTGGATACGATGCCATGGTCTGTCATAATAGATGACCGTGTAGCCGAACTATACATCGAATATAATGTACTGACTTGTGCCTATCGTGAAAATAATGATTTGATGTCAATAGCTTTGTTAGTTTAGAGACATTTGGGGCTGAAGCAAAATAAGCGGAACTGTATACAACCGGAGAAGCCTATGCATGGTATGATTTTGTTCCATTTATTCTGATTGTCTTTGTTGTGATGTTTTGATAATGGTAAATGTGGTGCAGTGGTCGTCTGACTGTCTCTTGGGTCTCGTTTAAGCTGGAAGCATTTCATGAGGACTTCTATTGAACTCGGCAAAAGAGCCATGCTATCGTAATTTTGTATCGAATATATTGCTTTTGACGAACGACTCTGTTGATCCCACGATAATTTCGTGGCGAAATGCTGGAATTGGAAGTCCAATAATGCATAGATGTTTGCTGGCATTGATGGATTACACTCGCTATCAAAAGCAGATCTTAGCGATGGTTAACCTAAATGGCAGTAAAAGGGAGCGAAATAATAAATCAAATACAGGTAATGGAGAAACGAAGAAAACAAAAAGCGCAAAGAGAATTTTGACAAAAACCATTAAAATAAAAAAAAAAAAAATAAACATTTCTAAGATTTTGTTTCAGAATCGGAAAAATCGATGCAATTGATTTAGAAAAATAAACAGATATCAAAATTAGGAATTTGTTCGATTAAATCAATTCTGAGTCAGAATAGACTTTGATATATATATTATTTTTTTTAACTTATTTGGGTAAGAGACAAAAAATAAAGATAGCTAACGTTAGGATGATTTTGTTGTAATTATATTACGATTTAGATAGATTTGAGTTTAGTAAAAATCATTTTTAAGATTCAGATTTTTCGATGTCATTGTAAAAAGAAAATTGATTCATGAAGCTCATCCATAGCTCCTTAAAATATAATAAATACCAAATCTTTATATATATATATATATATATATATATATATATATATATATATATATATATATATTTTAGCCACAGCCCTTCGTTTAAGTAGGTTTGATTAAATAATAAGGACACATGCTGTCTATGTAATTTTATTTGAGATCCTTTCAAATTTCCTGACTCGAGTTTTATTTTAGGTTGGGGTTGGTAGATGAATTCATCGCAATCGCTTTCGGATCCTTTATGATTTGTAAATAGTTCAATGGACGAATTTTCCCTAAGTCAGAGCTCATTTACTTGCACACAGTTAAATGTCTCTTAATATTGCTACCTAAAAGATTTATTTGCACACACTTCAACGATTTCAAGTATTGCGATTTTAAACTAGCAGTTCTATAAAACATTACTAATTCATTCCCATACTGTTACATGGTTTCAAGTATTGCTATGTATCAGTAATCATTCAGTTAAACGTGATTCATTTGTTTTTACCGAGTTAAATGGGTGAATATTTTAATAGATTCATGACTGACTCATACCAGGATCTGTAACAGATACTGTCACTCCAGTAGATCTGGGTGTAATGGTAAAGGAAGAATAGTGTACATTCCACAAGTCTTCAGGCTGAAACCTCAACATCAGATGGAATTACGTTTTAGTAACAAGTTTCAATTGTAAATAAACGCTAAAAGATCACCGCTTTATTAATATTGTTTGCGTTGTAGAGTACATAAATATAGTAAATAACAAGTTTGTTAAAAAAGAAATAATTCATTTTTACAGTAGTGAGACATTTATATATTCATCTGAAGTCATGGTGTAGAGTGCTGCACTCGCACCAAACAGGGGATTCAAAAAGTGTTCATAATTAATCAATAAATACATCAACACTTGTTAGATTTTATGTTAAAATATTGTACTTGAATAATGAAGCCATCGTCCTTCATTATTATAATTAATAATACAATTATAACTATAAAACGTACGAAAAAGAGTTGGAATAAAATAATAAAAATAAATGAAGGTAAATCTTTATATGAACATATGAATGAAGTCAGATTAATACTGACTGAAGGAACTTATTAGATCAATATTAAAAAACATGTCGAAATCATATGACCAAAAAAGGCAAAACAGAAAAAGAAAAATTATATGAAAAGTGCAGCGAAAAATGTTTGCAATGAATTCAGAATAACGAGAGAGAAAAGGGAAATCAAAGCATTATTCAGGAATTGCAAAATGAAAAATGCCCTTCCAATATAAATGTTGTTATAAATATAAAAACAAAACAGAACATTACGGTTATGAATCCTTTGCGAGAAATGATGGGACAATAAAGCAAATCAACGTGTTATTAAGATTTAACTCTATGAAGTGACGCATAAACAGGACATTTTCAAAATATTATGGCTCTCATATTTTACCAGAAGGAGTTGCTTTGAAAAATACTGATAAATATTTCACCAAAATAACATAAAAATTATGTTCTTTTGATAATAAGCAGAATAAAATGTGAAATATACGTTGACGGACATAAACGATTCGGGTATCGATTGATAGTTTACTTTGATCTTTTTATCATTTTTCATCTTCCACCAATTTTCCTATATTTCATTATTATTATTATTCTTTATACTAACATTTTATTTATTGTTTAAAGACTTTATAAAGTAAAAAAATATGCGTTAGAAATCCAGTGATATTCCAGGAATTTGTAATGGAATCTTTTAATGATCCAGAAATCGGGAATATCTATTGGTAACCGTATAGATAAATCTAGATATGGTCTTTGCGTGATAGTTTTAGGGTCATCACCAACACGTGGATAATCATATTTTGAACATTTATGAAGAGAACATATACATTGATATTTTCGAGTCTTTCTCTTCCTCATTCTCATTCTCGCATCCACCCAGTGATATATATATATATATATATATATATATATATATATATATATATATATATATATATAGAGAGAGAGAGAGAGAGAGAGAGAGAGAGAGGGCAGGATTAGTGAAGAAATAAAAGGATATTTTTCAAAGCAAAATAATTTTTCAGATATTGTTTTTTGTAAATGTCGATTATGTATTGTTTGCAATTAGCTTTTGATGAAAATCTTTGTTCTTCGGCTATCAAAAATCACGGCAAATTAAACAGAGTGCTCACAGCTTGTACATCAACTTTTTGGTGGCTCCAATTGCAAAGTGAATGCGTGATCTATACAGAGAAGCATATTTTTGTAAAAACGTTTTTATAATTGGGCTAAACTTGATTTGCCACGAAGAGCCTGAGTCTTTAGGAGAATTCATGTAGTGGAAACTCACTGATTCTCCGGTAAAAAAAGAAACAACAAAAAAGTATGTCAGGCACAGCGCTGAGGACAGGTCATACTGACTATCTTCTTGAACAGGAATACAACAATAATTGCTTTTGATTTCATTGTAAAAGTTGCAACTGCAAACATTGCTTCCGATCGATGACTTTTAAGCCCAAAATACCCCTATTTGATATTTTTTTTTCATATATACATATAAAAAACAGGTTAATGTCAAAAGATATATCATCCGTCAAAAATTTAAATGCTGATAAATAAGTTACCTATTGCTTTACTAAGCTTTGTAAATACAATGTCACTTATAAATAGATATATTCATACGTATATTTCATCAAGATCTTATTTTAAAAAAAAAAAAAAGATGTTAAGATTTTTCAATTTCATGTGGAAAATTAACTCACCAAAATATTATCTTAAGTATTATCTATCCATAAACAAAACAACTTGTATACTCTGTGAACCGAAATAAGATCCCAACATATTGGTGAAAAATGTAAAATTATATATATATATATATATATATATATATATATATATATATATATATATATATATATATATATATATATATATATATAAAAATTATATATATAAATATATATATAATTTTACATTTTTCACCAATATTTTGGGATCTTATTTCGGTTCACAGAGTATACAAGTTGTTTTGTTTATGGATATATATATATATATATATATAGGAGGGTCGGCTAAAATATTCATGGGCTGACCAAGATACTCTGATAGAATATAACCAAATAAGTTCTTTTTTAATTTCCTTATGATTCACAATCTCCTTCCATCCTAAATACTTGGTTTGAATCTCATTGGTCTCAAAATGAAAGCGAATTACATCTTCAAAAGCCCTTTTCCGCCAATGAACTTTTAACGTTAACCTTCTGTAAAATAGATGCACTTATTATTGACCTGTTATATGTCCTTATTTTAATTACAGAGTTTTAACGCCGTAGGGTTTGTTATTGAATAATACCTAACGATATATGTTTTAATTGTTCATCAGGATAATGCATTGTTTATGCAAGAATCGAATTGCTGCCGTAACCTATACGCTGCTCTCAACGGGACAAATTGCCCTATGTGCTATCATCATTTACTGAAATATAAAATACCAAGAAGATTATCTCTTGGCATACATCAGACTTTTACCTGCAAGATTTCATGTTTGACCTCCAATTTTTTAATGCCTGAAGCTGAGTTGTCCTATATCTTTTTAAATATCTCCACGTTCAGAAGTAACCTCAGAATAAAAAGACACACGGAACCAGGTTTAATGTAAATGGATGGTACAGCACTTGAACAGTTAAAGCCAGCTTTCTTAACATGTGTGAACACAAGTTTCAAAACTGAAATTAAAATCTAAAAAAATATAGAATTAAAATTGGCACTAACTCGTTATTCAAAAATTGGATTAATTAGAATAATTCAGATATTCTTTTTAAATAATATCACGCTTGTTATTTTCAGTCCCAGAAATGCTATGCCTAAGAAGGCTAACGGTAAAAGTCTCCTCTATATTAGCTGAGCCAAAACAGAAAGAAAGAAAAAGAAGGATTATTTAAAACGTATAATGCCACAGTGCCGCTAAACTCAGCTACAAAACTCAGAAAAGTCTTGGAGAGTAAAAGGGACCAGCTCTCACCAGGACTTCAGTGAAAATCACTATTAACTATTCAATAATAATTAATAATTTGATACGAAACGATGATAAATTAATTCAAAAATAATAATTTATAATCTATTCTTCGTGTTTCTATCTTTTGGAACATGACAAGCGTTCCATGTTCATTACGATAGTTTAGATTCAAATCAAAAGTTTGTATTGCAAAATCATAGCAGTCTCCTCTCATCAAATGACGACAATTTCTTAAACATTTCTTAATTCAAAATGAATGCCCAACCAATTCTGAATATTAAAATGTATTCAAATATCTCTCTTTCGACGCTTCTGTTCTGGCACATCAACTCTTTTAAGAATGAGTTGAAATAAAAAAAAAGGAAAAGTAACTACCAAGCAATATTCCGCTTCGTTCAATATAGTTTCTACGAATCCTTATGGAAAAGACAGACCATGGAGTAGTAAGATGCTGATTCTCCGGTAAAAGAGGCACAGTCTTCTGACTTATCTTCCTCTCTGTCCCTGTCTCTGTCTGTCTGTCTGTCTCTCTCTATATATATGCATGTGTATGTGTGTGTGTGTGTGTGTGTGTGTGGACAAAATTAATAAAGAAAATACGAATAGGTCTTAAAGTCATATTTCTTTAAAATCTGATATATATATATATATATATATATATATATATATATATATATTTCAAATAATTGATAGCCACAATAAAAATATAACTAAAGATTTTCAGGATCAAATAAATATTAGAAATAATAATAATAAAAACAACAACAACAACAACAACAACAACAATAATAATAATAATAATAGTATAAAAAAGAATGTAATTGTAAACCCCGAGAAATTTGTCCCATGAATGGACGATGCAATTTAAATAACGTAATATATCAAGCTATAATTTACCCTAAAGAGGATATCACAGATAAGAAAACTTATATAGGCCTGGCCTCTACTAAATGGAAGCAGAGGTTTTTAAATCATAAATTTACCTTCTCTCACGAACTCCTAAAAAAACATACGGCACTATCAAAACATTTCTGGTTTTTAAAAAACAAAGGTTTAACCCCTGAGATTGAATGGTCTATTTTGAGAAAATCAAATACTCCAAATAGTTTTAACGGTAGATGCAATTTATGCCTTGAAGTGAAAATTTATATTTTAAAATATAATTACCCCGATAAGTTATTAAATAAGAGAAGCGAATTGATTGCAAGATGTAGACATAAGACTAAATTTAAACTATAAAAATTTAAAAACATAGAAAAAAATTGTGAAACCAGGAAAAAAAACCTATCCAACATATGCGCATAAAAAATAGGTAGCTAATTAAATGGTATCGAAATTGATATAAGCATTAATATTTCTCTTAAAAGTTAATCATCGAATTTAACATGAAAAGCAAATAAACTAAACAAATAAATAAAAAAGTTAAACTACCTTAATTATAACTGATAGAAGAAATTTGAAAAATAAAAATAAAAAAGGAAATTCAATAAAACGAGGAGGTAACTCCTTAATCTCGTCCCCCCTACACCCCACGTCTTTATTCTGGTTTTAAATTTAAATTTAAATTTAAATTTAATTAATTATCCATTGGGTCTAAAGAAGTCCTGTATTAAATTTTTTTCTTCATGTTTTTGGTTCACACCAGATACTGAAAATAAGGGACCGTAATAAATTTATAATCATGAATTAACCGGTCTCTGTTTTTTTTCTTAAATATATATATATATATATATATATATATATATATATATATATATATATAAACATATCAAAATTTCGTAGATTTTATAACATTCTAAAATCATAGAATTGCTAAATATTCTAATGTAAAAATCAATTTCGTAGCGCATAGAGAAACGTTGATATTCGTGTATAGTTTTATTACATTTATAAGAAATTTAGAAATAGAAAATCAATAAAATCTTATTTGAACGATTGCTGCAACTTCATATTAAAAATCACAAAAAAATCAAATTATTGGAAATCATGATATGTTTTCAGCGTGTTTTGAATAGCTAAAATATTTAATGAAAAAAATATTTCTTTGCAAAACCTAATTATAAGCGTTGTTAAGTTTAATATCAATAAACACACCTTAAACAATGTTGGAAAAATGCTGAATTATTGAGGACACTTTTATAAATGTGCCCTTAAATGAGCATTTGAGCAGAAAATATTGCATTTTTGATGATTTTTTTGTTTCTCATTGTTGTTTTACCTTTAAGATTTTTGACGTGGGCATCTTCCACATGATACTGAGTAAAAACATGTCTTTTCAGCTCTCCCGGATTCTTCCAGATGTTTTTGACGGTCTGCTGTAGATGGTCTAGATCTTTCCTTTGATTTAAAATTCCTCCAGTCTTTTTCGAAGCTTTTCAAGAATGTTTCATGTGCATCAATTACAATTTATATCACCATCATCCTCATATTTTACACTGTTTATTTGTTGTTTTTTAGTTCAATGACAAGGTCTGTGTATTTTTCTGTCTTTTCATTTTCTTTTATTTTCCTTTTATGGGCTGCCAGAATGGAAAAATCCACTTGATAGAATAATTCTTTTTCTTATAAATAAAATCTAGGTTTGGTCATCTGATTAGCTGATCTGTTTTTTATCTCAAAATATCAGAGAATTTTATAGGTCTCATGTTTTAGGAAATATTCTCGTTTAAACATATTCCTTTTGATTGGATAATCGAGTTTTAATCCCTGGCACAGATCCTTGTGGATCCGATTCCCACCTGTTGGAGAGCAATCTTGAGGTTTTTTTTCTATACACACAATCCTCTGTTCAATATAAAATTTACACTCACAAGTCTACAAAATGATATTTCTGGTAACTGCAAAAATTATCTAAACAAAAAACAGCCCAATCGCCTGAGGCTGAAAAATACAGCAACTGCATGTCTACTGATGGGAAAGACCCCTGCCCAAAGAGTTTCCTGGTATGACATTAAAAAAATCTGATGCTGAGTCTCCTGTACAGTTGGAATTTTAGAGAATGCGGAGTACGCATCCATTGACATCACTCCCATGTTACCTCTGTGCTAGAATGCTAGCTAGTGATAGGGCAGATAGAAGTCTTTGACATTTAAACTCTGAGCAAACAAATGTCTTAGGCAAAATTGAATTGTTTGAAATAGAACTGTTTAATCATTTAACTGTGAGTAAAAAATGACAAATGTTTAATGAAAGTGTTAGTGAAAAATAGCAGTATTTAAACCATTTAACTTTGACTTATGTTTACAAATCATATGTCTGATATCTATATATATATATATATATATATATATATATATATATATATATATATATATAAAGTAAAATTCGCGTCCGTAGTTGAGGGTAACCAGAAGGCTCTCTTTTCAATAGCTACTCCACCGGGGTGTAAGGGAGGGCGCTACTCTTTTCCTTTGATTGCTCCACTTTACCCTCGATACGCACCTTATATTGCTGAGAGTTAAACAAGGAGGTACCAAGTAACATTTTTAAAGTCTTTAGTGTGACGCGACCTGGGATTAGATCCAGGTTTCCCGTATCATTGGTAAACACTACCCACTGGGTCAATGAGCCGGATCTATGTATATATATATATATATATATATATATATATATATAAACCAGATTTGACATTAAAAAACCTAAAATGTGATAAGGGACACATGAATAGGAAAGTGAATGGTAGGTTGTAGAAGTCTATGTCATGATTTCAGAAAAAGCCCAAGTTAAAAATATAGACGTATTAGCAGTGGCATATCTGGTCTTTGATTACTTTACCACAACTGGACGTAATAGAGTACAGGGAATTCTTTGTAATACTGTATTCTGTTGTCCGAATGCACTAAATTAGTTGTTAACAGTTACAGCGAAGGAGATAGAGGAGCTAGAAAAAAGCTGGAATTTGGAGGAATGGCCATCGTCCAAAAAAGAACAAGATAGCTATTCAACAGATGATTAATTGGTGCTAAAGTAGCTAGTTATATCAGCATGATATAGATTGATTGGAGAGCTGGGCGAATCAGTTGACAGTCGGAATATCTAACAATCCAAATTTAAAAAAAAAAACAAGGCGAAGAAGAATGAGAGGGGGAAAAAGAAGAATGAGAAAAATGAGATGGCAGAAGGAAAATGAGTCTAGGAAGGAAAAAAATAAAATAAGTAATACACACACACCCCTGCGTGTGAGCGAAATGGGACAGTTAACGTTGGAAGGGAAAAAAAGAGCAGATGAAAAAAGGGAAAATATAAGAGGCAATTATGTTGATTATTAGAGACAACAGTTTTGTTTTTCCTTTGCCTATCGTTTTTCTTTTTTTGTTTTGTTGGGTTTTTTTTTTTTTTTGTTTTGTTTCCTTTTGTTTTATGACATATCAATCTTTGTAGGGTGGTTTGGTTTGTTTTGGTTTTCAACCATTGTAGGTTTCATCGTGCCTCTCCTCTCTCTCTCTCTCTCTCTCTCTCTCTCTTCGTCTCTCCCTCTCTATCTCTCTCTCTGTTTCTCTCTTACTGTCTTGGATATCGATCTCATATATGTCCCTGAGTGACAGTAAATGTAAACTCCCCAGGACTCTTCTCACAACAGGAGCCTATCTCAACAATACTATGGTTTGGGTTGTCCTGACTCTTTACTATGCCTTTCGGAAACTTCCCAAGCACGCCAACAATAATTGAAATGACCGCCGCCCTGATGTTCCCCAGCTTTTTAAAGTTTTTATTGTTATTATTATTTACTCCTTCAGGGTTTTTCACACCAGCGTTAGCTGATTGTCTTTCCTGGGAGTTTGAATGACAACAAATCTCCTCAACGCCCTGGGACTCTTCTCAGTATTTTGACCGATCTCAATAATGCAGTAGTTTGGATGGTCTCCTATTGGCTTCTCATTTTCAAGTACTCTAATCCCTTTGGTGACTGTACCGTTTACAATTCGTATAATGATTACTTTCATGTTCCATAGTTGTTGTTTTTTCAATTCCCAAGCAAGGTTGAGGTATTTCTCCGTCTTTTCACTTTCTTTCTGTTTTATTCTGTGGTCAACCGGAACAGATTATTATTATTATTTTTATAGAGGCGTCCTCACTACGGCGTTAGCTGATGGAATTTCTGAGACATTAAATTTCCTCCGGTATCCTGGACACTTCACAGTATGCCAGCCGATCAGAAAAATGCTCTACTTCAGTAGGTTTTGATAAATTCCCTTATTTCCTACACTTCTATCCCACTTTCATAGACTCCAGTGACCGTCCCGGGATTGTCAATCATATTTTAATCGCCCTTACTATTATTTACGACAATTTTCATAATTTTTTGGCAAGATCCAAGCACTTGTGTCTCTTCACCCATTTCTTAAAATTTTCACTTTTTGGTTTGCAAGGATGAGATAGTCCACAATACGGCAAGTTCTCTTTTTTTGCGGGGTTGGGGTTGTTGTTAATTATAATGCGGTCTAGTTTTCTGGCTTCTGATTGGTTCGTATATTAAAGTCCCAAAGGATTTAAGAATATCATTCTCTTGGAAAGATTCTGGTTTATACATGTACTGTTTGTTAATATTAAATTTAAAGGTCTTGCAAAATTTCCCAACCAGTCTAGTCCCATAATCCTTTTGAACTAGTTTATTACATTCACTTATTAAGAAAGTGCTAGTTTCGTCTCTATTACCATATACGCCTCACTCGCTATTTTGTTGCGTATTATCTATTTTTGCTGTGACATAATTAGTTCTAATAACGTTGTTTTGAATTATTATTCGAAGAGATCGGTTTATCCCTTAAAGTTTATCTTATTTAGCCGTTCCAGCGTTATATCGATTGAGATCTGCTTGTTTCTCCCTTTATATATACATACAGTTGCTTTTCTTTACATTTCTGTTTACTATTTATTTTTCTCTTTAGCTTTGCTGTTACTGGTTAGTCGCTGTAATTTGTTTTTCTTTGCTCATTTTAATATAATCTTCGAATCTTCGAATTGATACATTCGCGCTATCTTCAATATTGATAAATCCTCTTCCACTTTATTTTCTGGATAGATGATTTGTCTATGTCATCACTTGCATGTAAGGACTTTACATCCTCATCGACTTACTTGTCCTCCAATAGATTTGACTTAGTTCCTCATTTATCCAGTTTAAGAATAGTCGGGGTTATCTTACTAGCTCGACCGCCTAGGTGTTAATATCTTTGCTGAAATTTCTGTTGCGAGGCTTTGTTTCAAGAAACATTACATTCGTCTAAGTAATATTTTCTTATTCTTTCTTTCGTCTCCGTTTTTTTTTAATGGTATCCACTTCCAGTATTCCTTACTACTAGTAATCTCCCCTTTTCCCATCCATTCTGATTGTTTCTCAATGTAGCTGTTCTATTCCTTCTCTTATGTTTTTTTCCACTTTTCATGTGAACCATGATATATTTTTGTATGAACAATCCCATTCCTATATCTTGAATCTATATTCTTATTGTTTGTATCAGAGTCTATTGTCTGCTGGCAGAACTGATTATTATAATTATTAATTTATAATAATAATAATAATAATAATAATAATAATAATAATAAATATTATTATTATTATTATTATTATTATTGTTGTTGGATTTTCAGATCAGCAATAATTCGTAGTTAATATTGAAGGCCGAGTGACGGCAAAAAGCAAGTTATGGCTTGATTGTGGTTTATAGCCTGTCAACTGTCCAGTGTTATTCACTGTCAATTAGTTATATTAGTAAAGGAAAGTTTTGTTTGTAACCATAGTTCATTTATTTGATAACTGTTTTATGGTTTCAAGCACTAATAGCTCTTTTGTACACAGCTCAATGGTTTCAAATATTGTAATCTATCACTATTGAATCAAAATCAAGCATTTATTTTTCACAGTTAAATCGTTTAATAGTTCTATTTGATACATAAATGACGTTGAAAAACAAAAGAAAATGTTTTGTGTGAATCTCTCCGATAAACCTTCTACAGTAATTTAAAAAGTAGTTTTCCCCTCTGAAGGGAATCCAGTGGTTATCAGATAATAAATGATCCCATCAAAAATTAGTCAACTACCATTTTTTGTTCAGCTTAGTGCGCACACAATTTCCTTCAGGCCAAGCCTGATTATATAAAAAAGAATTGTTAGGATTTTGCTTTAGACGCTTGGGACTAATCTTTGTAATAGGTAGTATTGTTTATCATATTTACCAACCCCTCCGCTCCGGTAGGATATGACACAAGGTCATTTTTAAGCGGAGTTTAACAGGTTTGAATTCAGAGTTTTCCTTCTCTTAGACTAGTTGCCTCACCAAGGCTGAAGACCTCTGTCTGCCCTAGTATTTACCCATAGCTGGAGGAAGAAGAATTGGATTCATACATTTCCCAAGGGTATTTGTGTTATGTGAAATGCAATCAGTCTCGTCCAGGATTTGAACTCGAGTCGCCGTGTCCATTTCCTACGACGATAACCATTACATCACGGGCACCTCCAATCGGTAGTATTGTTTATAAGGTACCAATTGTAAAGCAACTCGAGAACGGCAAATAAATAGTAGACATGAATTATTATAGCAAATATATGTATTTACTAATCTTTCGGAGAAAAGTTCAAGTTTTAAGAAGACTACCGGTGTTTTGTATTTAGAATATTGCTTATCCGATATGGATAGCTAAAGAATCTAGTCTGCTCAACTTTTTCATCTATAACTGGAAAAGATCAAATTATTTCCTACTTAGCGTGAAGTAAAAATTAATCAAACTCCTACGGAAATTAAACTCATGTCTCCGATTCTATATAAGCGTTAGGGTTTAGTTTGGTTTGTTGGGTTTTATGGCATATCAACCTTTTTAGGTTATTTAATGCCAAATCCATTTTTTATGTAAATAATCTGTTCTACTTAAAACAAATCAGTTTAGCATATGTTCACAGTTTAATTGTCAAAAATATTTCCATTTCAAACTATTCAAGCAGTTATATGTAACAATTCAGTTAAGTGTAAATACTGTTGAAATGTCGAAAAATAGTTCTATTTTAAATAATTCAGTTAAGCATAAGCACGTTGTTTAAATGTAAGTACGGTTTAATTGTCAAAAACATTTCTATTTCAAGCTATTCAGTTTACTCAAATAATTTATTTTTGCATAATTATGCTGTTAGTTCTATTTAACCCATAGATAGGGCCCTATCAGGTGCTACCACTTCGAGCCAGACCTGGGAGCAATGGAAATGAAGGGGTACTCTGCATTCCCCAAAGCTCCAGCACTGCTGGAACCTCACCTTCAGATTGTTTAGTGTCATATCCAGGACACTCGATAGAGGGGTTCTTACCCCTCTGCAGAGAAGCAGTCAGTGTATTCTACAGGCCCAGCTGACTGGCAATATAAGCGTTAAGAATATATACAGTATCAACTTTGTTAGAATAGATATAACCACACGGTGCAGAAGTAAAATTAGGAATATTCTGTTATAATGATTAACGAGTCTATTATAAAAACCATGTTAATTATAATCTTTTTTAAAAATAAAAAAAAATAAAAAATAAAAAGATAGTCAGAAAACAGAAAAATTACTCAATATGGCCACAATTTTTTTCAATTATTTTGTCAAAACGATTTGATTGCCTTCAAAAAATGTTCTACAGACATTTTTTTTTTCATTCCTCCTTGATTGCAGTCTTAAACGAACCGATATTTGGATGGGAAGTTGCATATGTTTTGTTTTCTAAAACGCTCCATATAGAGTAATCAAGAATGTTAATGTGTGGGCTTAAATCTTGTTTATTTTGGTCCTCACAGTTTTCTCATGGACTTTCAATTTATTATCATGCTTTCTATGGACATTTTGAGGTCCGTCTTAATCGCCACTGAGAGCTTTCTTTTGGTTTTTTGTTCCATCCTCCTAAAAATGTATTTGCTTTGTATATGGTAGACAAAGAAACTTTAGCTAGGTTTCGGCGTTAAGCAAATCATTGATTATCCGTCGTTTCTTTTCTTATTCACTGATAGTGGGCTGAATTTTAGTTAAAAGGGGATTAAATAATAGGGCGAATCACGAAAATTTAGATTTAAAAAAAAAGTGACTAATTAGACAAAAAAAAGTTAAAAAGTTATTCCATATTTTTCTTCCACAATCTGTAATGTTTTTTTTTCTTTTGATCGTGTTTTAAATGTAATTCTATCGAAATGTTTTAAATATTAATAATTAGTAATCGAGAATCATTCAAAAGTTGTATTCATTTAAGCCCACATGTATGAAGTGACTTTATAACACCTTTGAAATAAAATAAAACGAGGTTTTCCTGTTGGATATTCACTGCTTTTTAGCATGGTACTTCATGGGTTGTTTTATAGTTAGAGATACTTTTATTTAATGTTATGCTTATTCTAACTGCCTCATTAACTGTGTACTTATTCTGAATTGAATTGTTTGAATTAGAACGGTTTTCACATACAAACCGTGTACTTAAGCTAAACTTAATTGTTTGACATAGAACTGATTTAAATTTTAAATTGCCTACTTATGCTAAACTGAAATATTTGAAATAGATCTGTTTTGACATTTAAACTGCCAACTTATGTTAAACTCTTTGATACAGAACTTTTTTACATTAAAATATGTGCAAATAAGGGACTGATGTTAAATGGATTTGTTTGAATGGGAAAACGTTGACTTTCAACCGGTAAAAAGTCGGGGCAAATTCCTAAATGGAAATAAGTATATATATATATATATATATATATAAATATATATATATATATATATATATATATGTGTGTGTGTGTGTGTGTGTGTTACTTTGTTTCCATTGTTTAATGACATATCATTTTCAACGTGTTTTTGATTGCAAAATACATTATCGTCGAATCACCCAAGTCGGATTATTATAACATAGCTGGTAGGGATAGGGGAATTTATACATTTTCCCAAGGCTACTACTTTGAAAGTAAACATAATCGAAGGAGTGGGGTTCGAACATACTTCCAATAACGGTGCAATCTAACACGTTAGCTGCTACACCAAGATACTCGCTGACGAACATATGCGTAAGGTTTTAAGAATATCACTTTTCGTTAGCTTGTGTATTGTAGAGAAATAACAGTCATCAAACTGACGTGCTTTCCATTCTCAACAAAATAGCAGATTTTTCTATTTCTGTTACATGATGAGACCTACCATATCCTGCAATTCATCAAATAAAAACAACGACAGAGTACATGATGAGGTTGTGCAGTTTCATTTCCTTAAACCCTTTTTTTCTATCTTTTCGGAATTGAAGTTAGATTCAACAAGACACTTGACACCAAGCAGCTGCATAAATATTGTATTTTAAGAAAGAAAGCATTGATTTTTTGGCGCAGAGATGGCAAGTGAATACACACTTTATTTGTATATTTTTTTAAAGAAAATATCAAAGGCTGAGGATACTTAGTAGTGAAGTATATATGTTAATTTAAGAAAACGGGATTTGTAATCAAGAAATTGAATAATGAGTAATAAAACGTGAGTCTCATTCTGTTTCCATTTCTTTAACTCTGTTGTATAATGGCTAAAGTGCTGGACATTGACCGCGAAGTATTTGAATATGAACTTCAATCACCCTGTTATGTTCATTTTTGTTACTTGTATCTCCGAGAAATGTATGAACCGCCTGCTGCTCTCAGTTATAATTGTGGAACAGGCTGTAAAATACACTAACTACGTCTCTGCTGAAGAGTGAGGCTCTCCCAACGAGTGTTGTGGATATGACTTTAAACAGTTTGATAGTGAGGGTCAGTAATACTGCAGCTTTGGGGGATGCGAAGAACCCCTTTATTTCCATCGATCCCTGGTCAACTGTGACCGGAATGGTAGCACCTGATAGGATCCGATCTATGAGTCCAATAGAATTAAACTGTGTACTTATTCTGAATTGAATTGTTTGAATTAGAACTGTTTTCACATACAAACCGTGTACTTATGCTAAACTTAATTGTTTGACATAGAACCGTTTTAAATTTTAAACTGCCTACTTATGCTAAACTGAAATATTTGTAATAGATCTGTTTTGACATTTAAACTGCCTACTTATGTTAAACTTTTTGATACAGAACTTTTTTTTACATTAAAATATGTGCAAATAAGGGACTGATGTTAAATGGATTTGTTTTAGATATATGGAAATACTTGGAACTATTCAACGTTGTTAAATAAATTGAATAACTTGAAAGATAACTGTTTTTAACTTTTAACCGGTATAATTATACTAGACTGAATTTTAAAAAATAGAACTGCTTTTACATTTAACTGTGTGTAAATAAATGACTAATGTTTATTTGAATTGTTAATAATATATATATCAATAGGTAGAACCATTTAACTTTGTTGAGTAAACTAAATAACTTGAAATAGAACTGTCTTGACAGTTAAAGTGTTTCCTTATGTAAAAGGGAATTATTTGATATAGAACTGTTTTGTGTATAAAAATGGATTCGGCATTAAATAACATGTAATGGGGAATATGCCATAAAACCAAAGCAAAACATTCCGCTATAATTCAAATATTATCACTTTTTCAATGATACATTTGGTATTAAATATTACATGAAGGGTGATATGGTATTAAATGGAGAAACACAACAAAATAGGAAGTAAATGCACTGATTTTAAGTGACTTCTTTTCTTTCCTAATTTTTAGATATTTTATCATATTTTTCCCTTAAAAATATGTCTTCATTTTCTAACAATAGTTATCATTATCACCTATTTACATATATTTTCATATATAAATGTTCTTACACTTCCTCTGTTTATCTTTTCTACATTCGTTCAATCCTTTTAGTTTTTTACGTTTCTTTCTTTTTCCTTATTACATTTTTCTTTTATCTTTATTTCTTTATTCCTCTCTTTCTTCCTTCCCTTTTACTCAATTTATTTCTTGAGTTTTGTCTTTTTCCTTATGTTCTTCATTTGTTTTATTAAATATTATTTCATTTTATTGTTAGTTATATTTTAAATTTTAAAACATTCTAATAAAATTAATGTATCATCTAATTGTTTCCATCTATGTATTTACTTTCGTTTTTTTTTTTCTTCTTTTTACTTGATTATTTGTTTCACAACCATTTCTTGCCTAGACGGCTAGGGCTGTAGAATACACCCACTGCTTCTCTGCAAAAGGGTAAGACACCCCTTACAAGTCTGCCCTAGTAAGCTGGGACTGTAGACTAAACCGATTGCAGCTCCGCAGAAGGTTACATTCCCCATCGACTGCTTCTCTGCAGAGGTCTAAGACTACCCCTTAACTGTCCTGGATATGACACTAAACAATCTTATGGTGAGGCTACAGTAATGATGGAGCTTTGGGGTACCTCTTCATTGCTATCACTCCCATGTCCATTCAGACTCACAGTGGCAACTCCTGATAGGGTCATATCTATAGTCCAAATAGAAGTATACTGTGTAGTTATGCTAAATTAAATTGTTTGAAATAAAACTGTGTTTATCAATGAAACTTTCTAATTATGCTAAACTGAATTGTTTAAAATAGAACTCTTTTGACATTGAACCTGTGTACTTTTTTCACACTGAATAGTTTGAAATAGAATTGTTTTTGACAGTGAACAGGTGTACTAAAGCAAAACTGAAGTGTTTGAAATAGAACTGTTTCTATGTATAAAATGGATTTGGCATCTAAAATCAACAATGATTGATATGGACTGGGCTGGTAGAATACGCCGACTGAATCGCTTCAGATGTGCAATTTCTTTTATGACCCAAAACAATGTGATGGTCAAACTCAAGTCTTGGATCTTTAACAAAAATGAAGTACCGTTTCATTGTTATTACTCCCAAGTCCACTCTGACTCGGAGTGATATTAACAATGAGGGTCCAATCTATGGGTCAAAGAAAATTATTAATGCATTTTTATTCTTGAAAACATTTAAATGTTTGCCAAGAAATGAGCTTTCTCTCATTTAAAAACAATGTTACCAATAAACTATTTGCTTACATATAGTCGATATTCAATTTAGATGTATTGAAAATTTAGATAGTGATATAATCAGACGTAAAAGAGTTAAGTTTACGTACTTTAACTTTCTGACCATAGAAAAAGACTCAATGACTCAAACTGAAAATCTTTTTATAACAAAATAGAAGGATTTCCTTACATTTCCCCGCCACTCTTCAATCTCCTTATCAATCCTTCTTCCGTTTCCTTTCTTTTCGCTTTTTTCTTTCCTTCTCCTTCTTCCTTTTTTGATTCAAAAAATTATTGGTGAACAAATAAAACTAATATGTTCAAGAAAATATTCCTAAACAAACATATAAAATAATTTTGAGCACACTGTTTATTGAT
>OY757928.1:64815878-64825878 GCA_963585895.1 Sepioteuthis lessoniana
GGCAATGGTCTAGGAGAACTGGGTTCAATCCCAGGTTGTGTCATACCAAAGACTTTAGAATTGTACTGGATACCTACTTTCTTAACACTCAGCAATATGAGGTACGTATCAAGGGTAAAATGGAGCAATCCTGGGAAAGGAGTAACGCACAATCTTACATCTCTGTGTAGTAGCTATTGAAAAGGGAGCCTTCTGGTCACCCTCGTCTACGGCCGCCATCTTTTCTTACTTACTTTTACATCTACAAGCACTTAACAACCTTTGCTTAACTTTAGCGCGAATGGATTTCTACCAGAGTGTACAAAAAGTTGCATGCACAGAGCATAAAACAATCGATTTATGAAAACAATGAACAATTAATTAAACATTTCACCGAAATGTCAATTTACCTTAAACAAATTCATTTAATGTATGATTTGATTCGTCCAAAAAAATTTGAAATTCCTTTTTTAATATGGTATGATTCTCCCCGTGTCCGGTTTTCTTAAGTTTTACAAGAAATTTCTGTTAAGGGAATAGGAAAAAATTCTTACGATGATATGTCTAGTGATTATGGAGATTGCTGCCCTTGCTCAATCTTATGTTTCACCAAAAACTACAGATCAAAATATCGAGGATTGGTACATTATACTTGACGTCTGACCAAACTCTGCTGTTCATACACGATCTGTGTCTACTTTACTGAACTTTCGATGTTTCTTTGAACAAGTGAGAAATTGTCAGGAAAAAACAGAGATCCTCCTGCTTTTTCTTCAAAGAATTATAATGAATAATGAAATTATCGAATATTTCAGTTCATCTAGGTCATTCAAATGTTAGCTTTTACACCCCAGAATACGTAGAATATATCTAAAAAAAAACATTCTTTTATGTCTGATCAGTCTAATTATAAAAATAAACGTGATAAATCTAAATTTTAAGCTCTATTATTTAAGCCCTTTTTTTAGAAATTAAAATTCGGCCCAATATGAGTGAACAACAAAAGAAACGCCTTAATGCCTAAACCAAGCTACAATTTCTTGGTCTATCGTATGAGAAAAATGTTTTACAGAAAGAGAGTTTTCTAAGAAAAAGGGGGTATGGAGGATTGAATAAAAAGCAAAAATGTTTTTTAACTGCTCTTGCTATTGGAATTTAGACGGACCCCACAACGTCAATGAGAAAACATGCTAATGAACTTAAAGTGCTCCAGAAAATTGGGAGGACAGCGGTTAAACAAGATTTAAGCCCAAACCTTAACCCCCACCTTGTTTACGCAATATAGAGCGTTTTCGATAACAAAACGAATGCGACTTCCCATCGAAATATTGGTTTGCTTAAGACTGCTTTTGAGGAGGAATGGAATAAAAAGTCTGAATAATAATTTCGAGGGCATATTGATACAATAAGTGAAAAAAAAAACAAAAAAACGGCAACTATATTGAGTATATATTCTGTTTGGTGTCTATCTTCTTATTTTGAAGCTTACTTTTTAAAATTAGATTAATCTTGTTTTATAAAAGACTCGTTTATAATTATAATAGGATATTCCTTTTTTTCCTTCTGCGCCCTGTTTATATAAATGCTACGATTAAATCAATATTTACTAATATAGAAACTCTAACATCTAAAGGAAGATGCATTTTTTCTCATATTATGGGTTCTCAAAGTTAGACGAGCGCATTGTGAAACTAATGAGGAGGATTCAAAAAATATTTAGTCCTCTTCTTTGGTACCGAAATAGCGTGAGTTCAAAGTTTTGCAATATTTTGGTACTGCATAGTGTTGCGTGCATAACTTGCGTATCTGAAACAGTTCAAGCTCTAGTAAGTATTTAATGTGGTTTTTAGAATGGTGGTAGATAGTGCGGTGACATGTTCTGCATTTCTTCACTCCGTATGCGATGGGGAAGCCACATAGATTAAAGAGCAACGAATTTAAATTTGAGAATTCATGCTTTACGATTTAAAAATGGGTTTAACCTGTCGGAGAAGCAACCAAAAACATAATTGTGCGAAAGGTGAAGGCACAGTAAGTAAATGGATTAAGATATGGTTGCAAGAATCTCAATGATAAGATAAGTTTAAACAGTTGTATAACTGTGGATTCCATAACTATTTTCTAAACTAAAGACGAAAATATTCTCGGAAAGTATCAGCAGAGCTCACCATATCACTGATCAATGAAGTTGGTAACCTTCAGGACTTGGGCAAAAACATTTGGAGAAAGTGAATTGGACTTCATGTTACGAAAATATTGTAAAGCTTTTAATTCACCCAAGTACAAAGATATTACAAGAATCTATGTTTTAAGGTTGTTATAAAAGAACAAATCTTAGGTTAACAACGAAAGAATCTTCAGGTGAGTTTTTCATTGTCAAGCAACGTTTAATTTAAAAACCACCTCTGATAAGGACTAAGTATAGAAAACCTCGGAGTCATCCTAACTGTTCATGTAAGAGTGGATTTATCATTCCGTTAATAGAGAAGTCATATAAGAGAAAAAGACAAACAATGCTGACAAAACAAATGTCTTGCAATGTAATTAACCATTAATCTTCTAAATGAATTGATAAGGTTTGAACCCATTATCTTCCAACCAATTTTGACGCAAGACGGACGATTAGAAAAAATGTCTTAAAAATTAGAAGCCAATAATCTGGTAATGTTCACGCAAGAAAACAGTTCAACATTTTTATCAGATTTATCAGCTCATGGCAACAAATTTTAATTTGAAAAAAAATAAAAAAAAATACTGTGTGTATTATGGTAATGAGATATTATTAACTGTGATATGAAACTAACGAAGAGTGTTTTTATTTTTCATATCCTCACATTTGGAAATAAAGCTATTTCTTACATAGTTCTTATAACGATCACAGACGATACTGTCCCAATCTAATAGTGTGTAGGGGTTACCTCGTGGTGCAATGGTTAAAGCGATGGACTGCAGAATCGTAGCAAGTTCGGACTCCTGGTGCGCTATTGCGTTCACTTAAGGACAGATACCATAGGGAAAGGTATGAACCCTCTAATGCTCCCAGCTATGGGTTAAATAGTACCACTACTGTTTTTCTCGAAGGATGGCTTTGGAATTAAATCCCCTACAAAGGTTGATATGAAAGAAAACAAACAAAAATAGTTTATATAATTTTTCATCATATTTCTCTACGGGAATTTAGAGGACTTATTTATGTTTTTTAGACTAAAATATTGGTCAGTGTGTGAAAACGTTACCCCCTCACCCCCACCACATTATCTCAGTCTTCTAACCATTTCACTTCTTAGCCGGCCGGTGATCAACTAGTGGCTGAGGGGTTAACGCACATTTTTTTACCTCCACAAGAATACGATCGAGGGAGACAGGAGAAAATAGAAAGACAACGAACAAACAAAGCTTGGGGTTAACCAAGAGCAGAGGAAGGTATGCAACACTACATGCATGTTCGGACTATCGCTAGCGTGAGTTACTAGCGAAAATTCCACAATGCTACTCTAATCAGACATCTTGAGACTCTTCTTCACTGGACCCTATCTTGTCTCCTCGCCTCTCTGCTCGGTGTCTGGTGTTGACTGCCCCTCCGTGGATCCACGCCAACCTCTCTGTTCGCCTCTCTCCTGTCCAGCCGCAACTCCTCTCTCCTGTACAACTACCAACTGCCTTCTCTCTGCTCTCCAGCCACCAACTGCCTCTCTTGGTCTCCTGCCACCAACTCTCTCTCTCCTGTCCAACTACCAACTGCCTCTGCTCCTGTCCAACTACCAACTGCCTCTCTCTGGGTCGCGTCGTCAACTCTCATTCGCCTCCCCGTACCACTTCCGGGTACGGCGAGATTTCAGGTCCAAGAATCCTTTGTCTGGTTTCGCGCCAAAACAGACTCGTCTGCTTTGGCGGCCTACCCCCATAGTGCTACAAGTGTAGTACATCAACATAAGCAACGCTGTTCACATTGACTCGAATGAAACAGGCCCAAGTAAATTATAAAGTACATAAGGGGTGTACAGATCTTAATGAACATTTACTTGGTTTTGAAATCTAAACTGACGCAACAAGGAAAGTCGTAGACAGAATGCAGTAGGCGAATTTACCGCATTTCTATAGTCTCTTATCCCTACTTAGAATCACTAGGTTTTGTTTAATGTTGAGGAAACAAGCCTTTAATTCTTTATGACCAGACAACATAATACAAAAAGAAACCTAAAAAAGCAAAAACAACACAAAACAAAACAGCGGTGCAAAAAGAAATAGTTTAATACAGAAATATTTGCATATCAGTGCTTACATCTTTGCACGGTGGTATACATAAGTTTAGACGGAAGTCTTTGCATATCTGTGCTTAGATATCCTCAAAACTTAAATAAAAAATCTTTGCACAACGATGCACACATCTTTGCACAGTGGTCCACAAAACCTAATGCGGAAATCTATGCACAGTGGTGCACACATTTTTGCACTCTGGTTCACAAATCCTAATGCAGAAATCTATGCACAAACTTACACACACCTTTGACCAGCGGTCCACAAAACCTAATGCAGGAATCTATGCATAGCAGTGCACACATCTTTGCAAGGTAGTCTACAAAACCTAATGCAGAAATCTATGCACATCAGTGCACACATATGTGCAATGTAGTCCACAAAACCTAATGCATAAAAATATGCACAGCGGGGAACACATCTTTGTACGGTGGTCCACAAATCCTAATGCAGAAATCTATGCACAGTGATGCACACATCTTTGCACAGTGGTCAACAAAACCTAATGCAGGAAGCTATGCACAGCGGTGCACGCATCTTTGCACTGTGGTCCACAAAACCTAATGCAGGAAGCTATGCACAGCGGTGCACGCATCTTTGCACAGTGGTCCACAAAACCTAATGCAGAAATCTATACACAGCGATGCACACACCTTTGCACAGTCATCCACAAAACCTAATGCAGGAAGCTATGCACAGCGGTGCACGCATCTTTGCACTGTGGTCCACAAAACCTAATGCAAAAATATACGCACAGCGGTGCACACATCTCTGCACTGTGGTCAACAAAACCTAATGCAGAAATCTATGCACATCGGTGCACACATCTTTGCACTGTGGTACACAAAATCTAATGCAGAAATTTATGCACAGTGGTGCACGCATCTTTGCACAGTGGTCCACAAAATCTAATGCAGAAATTTATTCACTGTGGTGCCCACAACTTTGCACAGTGGTCCACAAAATCTAATGCAGAAATTTATGCACGGTGGTGCACACATCTTTGCACAGTGGTCCACAAAATCTAATGCAGAAATTTATGCACGGTGGTGCACACATCTTTATACGGTGGTCCGCCAAACCTAATGCAGAAATCTATGCAAAGCGGAGCACATTTCTTTGACCAGAGGTAAACAAATCTTTATTTTGAAATCTATGCACAGTGGTGCAGCATAGTGAAATATAGAAATGTTCAGGTTTGCATGATCATTATGAGATATTGATTTTAGAAGACATCGATTCTATGTGTAGGAACAATTTTTGTGACGGAAGTCACAATGCTATAATTGCTAACATATAACTTTGTAGTTAGCGAGTTTTAATTCAATTAATGCTGTTACGTTTAATTTAGGACTAACATTCTTACGAAAGATTCGAACGCACTCATAAAACCAGCATTGGGTTAACTAGTCCTACTATTATTATTCTACATGGATGGATTTGGCATAGAATAAACCACGGAGGTTGATATGCCATTAGATAAAGAAAACTATGCCTTGCTTTTGATAGATACAAAATGTGGTCAACGCAAATATATCGGTTGTATATTGTCGTATAGCCGTAATAAATAAGTCAAGCAGAAATATAATCAAACATAATTTACGAACTTCAATGACCGAACGAACACACATCTTCATAAAAATATATCACTCACACTTTATTCTCAAAAGGGTTGAGGTTTTTGTGGTGTGAGAGAGATGGGTGGAGTGACATATACTCAGAGAGAGGACTTCTTCCCATATCTTCTTCCAGGAGCTAGTGGGTGTTAACGCTTGCACCCCCTTACAAGCTCGTCAGAGAGGCCTCTGAACGGCTGCGTGTCCCACGCTCAACTGTGATTCTCTGCACTCTATCTAAATCTGACCGCGTGGTTCACATCACGTGATCTCCTTCCGGTTACACACCTGTTCGACATGAGTGCCCTGATCGTGCTGTCCTGTTTACGAATCAAAATATGACAGCGTGACAAAGCACAAGGGGTCACTATGGATGAATCAAAAATCCATGTCATATGTTATATAACATGCCCCTCTATGACATTTTTCAAAATGTCCACGTATGGACATTTTCTTTACGTCACTTCCTATCTTCCTTCAACAGCTCACATAAAACAAAATCACAAAGGAAAGTTAATTGAACAACAGTAAAAATAATACAATCTTAAAACAATTAGAAGGCGACCTTTTCACTATGTAACACTTGCCCAGTCTAATTATTATCTACATTTATTTCATACAAATTCTTGTGGTTGGCTATTCCGACATGCATGCATCAAAGTACAATACAGATGCTTCTCTTATCCTTTAAAACACAATAGGGCCCTCAACAATTCCTTGAAGAATCTCAAAACCATAAAAAGGACCATACTCTGGTCCCCAATCCTGGTCACGGCACGAATTCTCAAATGTTGTATAGCCGTAATACAAATATAAGCAGAAACATAATCAAACATAATTTACCAACTTCAATGAACGGACGAACACAATTCTTGATAAGAATATATCTTCAAACTTTATGCTCGAAAGTGTTGAGGTTTCTGTGGTGTGTGAGAGATGGTTGGAGAGACATATACTCAGAGAGAGGGCTTCTTCCCATATCTTCTTCCAGGAGCTAGTGGGTGTTAACGCTTGCACCTCCTTACAAGCTCGTCAGAGAGGCCTCTGATCGGCTGCGTTTCGCGCGCTCGACTGCGATTCTCTCCACTCTGTCTAAATCTGACCGCGTGGTTCTCATCACGTGATCTCCTTCCGGTTACACACCAGTTCGAAATGACTGCCCTGATCATACTATCCTGTATACGAATCAAAATGTGACAGATTACCAATGCACACGGGGTCAAAAGGAACGAACCGAAAATCCATGTCATATGTTGTATAACTATATTTTACTATATCTGAAAATATGTCTATAGAACAATATCTACAGTGGTTTGAAATTTAACGAAAAAGTAAAAGTAAAAATATTTCCCAAATTCTTAAATGGAATATGAAATTAAAAATTTTGTTATCTGAATTTTTAATTATAAATAATTATCATCTCCATATAATGATTTAAAAAATTGTTTTGTAAAATTAGATTGAAGTAAATCTGTATTTGCTTATCTTAACTTAAATCAAATCCAATTAATTTTTTGTTGTTGTTCTATGAGAAGTGGTATTCTCTTCTCTCCAAAGAAATCAATTATGATGTTCTTTCTGGATAAGACTGAGAATTGTTTATTGGGCATGTTTTATATTATCCCCTCCCACTATCATGTGTCTATTCATTTTTTTATCCAAAATGATCTGAAGAAGTCCTGTTACTTTTTTCGTGTTTTTGAAAACCTCAAAAATGCGTAACAGGATTGAAATAAATTTATAATCCTATGTGACAGGTTTCGTTGTTTTTCTTAAAGTATATATATATATATATATACAAAGTTTATCGTTTTAATTAAAACAAAATTATTGAATTGAAATTATATATGATCGGATATCTCCACTATATTTTGTAAATTGATGATTATTTCATTGTATGTAATTTCTTGTTTTTTTTTTTTTTTTTGTCAATCAAGTAGATTCTTTACATTACGGACGAATGTTTAAAAAAAATCACCAAAATGCTAATTGACGGCTGTTAAAACGGGGATCCAATCCGCTCCACAATTATCGAGGGTGCATAAAAAATCCCCTGTCAGACTTACACCCACTCCATCCGGCACCCCTCCACACACCTACAAAGAACAGACCAGTCGGCTTATGTGCTGTAGAATATGCTGACTGCTTCTCTGCAGAGAGGTGAGACATGAGACCACCAACAAGTAATTTACTACGCTTTTTGCTTAGATGTGGCACTATGCCATATGAATGCATTACTCAATGAGACTCGAACTCACTCGTTTAGCTTTGCTAGTCTAACTTGTTCACCATTACACCAGCAGATGTGCCTGAGACCACTGAGGCTTTAATCATTAGTCATTAGGGAATGTGAAGTACCCCTTCATTGCCATAGCTCACAGATCTACTCTAACCCAAAATTGGAGCTCCTGATAGGGTTTTATCAATCGGTCAAATAGAAGTCTTTGACATTTAGACTATGTCCAAACAAATTAATTATGCATAACTGAAATCTTAAAAATATAACTCTTTTACCATTTAACTCTGATGTTTAATGGATTTGTTAGTGATACATAGCAATACTTGTAACCATTTAACTGTGTGCTAACGTATCAGTTATGTTGAAAAAGAAATATAGTGTTAAAAACAATATTTGAAACTCTTTCTCTGCGTGTTTGAATTGAATTATTGCTATAACAGAACACAACTTGGACAGTGAGGAAATGAGTGAATAGTACAGAATAATTACTGTAAAATAGGGATACCAGTAACCACTTCGCTAGGACCAAACACATGATTAATCTTGACTAGAATTACGTGTTTGACAGCAATAATTGCAACCATTAAACCGTGTAGAAAAAACTGCTATACAAATTAGGTGTATTTAAATATAATCTTACCTCCAAAATATTCACTAAAAATTCATATAAGTATACATATTTAAATGTGTGCAAATGAATGACTGACATTAAACTGTTAATGTTAAAATAGCAGTACAGGAAACCATAAAACTTTGAGCAGACGATAATTAGCACAGACTCATTTTGTAATATTACCTACAAAATGTCTTTGCAAATCATACATATTTAAGGTTGGTTGGTTTCTTTGTTTAATGGCATATCAACCTTTTAGGTTATTTAATACCAAAGCTATTCTCCTAGAAGAACTGGAGTGGTACTTTTTAACCCATAGCTGGGAGGATAAAGAGTTTCATACTTTTCCCTAGGGTATTTGCCCGAAAGTAAACGTAATAGCTCGACTGGAGTACGAAATCGCTTACAACGATTCTGCAGTCCATCGCTTTAACCATTACACCACGAGGACACCCCCTACATATTTAATAAATATGTATAAAGAGTATTTGACATGAAATAACCAAACATAGTTGATATGCCATATGAACAAAAAAAAAACAAACCAAACATGCAAAGAAAAATAAATAAATATAACCTATTCCAAAGTCTTTCTACCTCTGTATATTATTTCTTGATGGGTATTTAATTTAATATGATTTAAACAAAGGAAACGGCTTCGATTACTGCCGTTGACAGTAGGAAGACATCTTTTATTAAACAAGCCGGGAGGTCGCTGACCATATCTGCTGTGGTAACCTTGGCGAAAGTTCATACGTTGAAAACGAATTTCACAGATCAAGAATCCCCTGATAATCAAGGCTAGGCATCAGAAATGACGGCTCATATCGGAACCAGATGTTTTCAGGTGAATTTCCTTTCCAGGAAAAGACCCTTGCATTTCAAATTCAGCTTTACGATGATATAATCGCCCAGAGAGTCGTATAATATTTGGAATATAAACTGAAAAAGGAGTTAGTGACAGGTTTCGTTGGAAGTAGTGATTCTGTTTGGCGCCTGTAAAATTCCAAATGTCTAATACGTTTCATGAAAGAGTATTAAAACGTTCGAACAACGCATTCACACAGATAATTACTGACACAGCAGTTTAAGATTCAATATCCTTGAATCTTATTGGTCTTTTCAACAAAACCTCTTCGTCATACTGTCAAGAGCACGTAACACTTTGATAAGTTCAAGGTTCACTTGTGATTACACATGCAGTTTGCTATAAACTCTCTTTCTCTCTCTCTTTCTCTCTCTCTCTCTCTCTCTATATATATATATATATATATATATATATATATATACAGTAGA
>OY757928.1:64828378-64955878 GCA_963585895.1 Sepioteuthis lessoniana
AAGTACTTTTAAAGCAACTATCTTATGTATGTATTCACGAACCCCTACGCATGAGGAGATTGTGGCACAAGACCATTTTTCAATAGAATTTAACACGCTTGAATTCAGATTTTGCTTCTCTTAGATTGGTCACTTCACCATAGTAAAAGTATTCTGCCTGCCCAACTATTTAACCATATCCTGAGGGAGAATAACTAGATTCATACATTTCTAAAGGATATTAGTATATTGCTAAATGTTCTCAACCTCCTTTAGAGTTTCACTTCATGACCCTGTGTTGATTTTCTACGATGATAAGCATTACTCCATGGGTATCTTTAAAATAAGAACATCTTATTTTGGTTTTATAATATGAAAAATAAAAACACAAATTGAAAATAATTGTTTCATGCTTTCATACTAAGCAGACCATGCTTAATCTAAAACATGAAAGTTCGCAGAAAATAAAACGTGTATATATATATATATAAAACGTGTATATATATATATATATATATATATATATATATATATATATATATATATATATATATATATTCAAGTGTATGCGTCTATTTTGTAAAACAATCCATGAATAACATTTTCCATTAAATAACAGTTTATTTGAAAATTTCACGATTTAATTGGAATTTCGGCGTCAAACAAATGGGAATTAGTTATAATCTTACATGAAAAAAAAATATATATGGATGTGAAATCATTTTAGTTTTCTCACGGAGGCTTCTATGGTACGTACATATATATATATATATATATATATATATATATATATATATATATATATATATATACTTTATCAGAAACACCGTGTCAAGTAAAATTTTCTGTTTGGACAAATATTAATTTAGCTGGTTCATATTTGCTCTGGTTCGTTGAAAATTTACAACAGCCCAGAAAAGTTAGAATATATATATATATATATATATATATATATATATATATATTCTAGGTTCTTGATATATTTACTTTTCGGCGAAAAACAATTTGAACAATAAAACTACACTGCAAGCCGTGCTTAAAGAAAAGAAAACACAAAAGTATCTCAAAAAGAATTTTGCATGTATAATTCCATTCAAAAGTAGTTAGTTTAAGAGTTACGAAAAAACAAAAAACAAAAAAAGAACCAGCTATCTGATGAGCTTACATTATATAGCCATATGTCTTTACTGTTTCCTCACTGGGTCAGAGACAATGTTTTTACTATTCAAATACTAGAGGCGAAAATATGTTGATAATTATTTTTTAACTGACGTGAGAAGATTTATCTTTTAATTGACACGTCTTGTTCTACCCCCAGCCAACAAAAAGAAAATAGAAGACTGATAGATATTTACTGAATCTTCTTAAACACACACACACACACACACATATATACATGCATGTTTTTCCAAAACAAACACACATGAAAATGTTTTATAAAATATAGTTGTTCATTTTCTTACTATGTTATCACCTTTTTTATAGAATGTTTGAAGCAAAATAATAAAGCTGTCTAACTTCATGAAAAGAAACAGAAGTATTTGTCATGTTATGATAGCAGTCAACAAAGACACTTTTTGAGAGGTGAAAATGTGTTGAATGGGTTGCTTTAGTTTTATGGCTTATCGACCATTGAAGGTTATTTAATGCCAAATCCTTTTTACACATATATATCAAGTACATATGATTTGATAACTCCTTTTATAAACAAACATTTTAAAGCTGTCTGAGCTCACTTTTGATCGTTTTATTTATTTCTATCTAATACAATTAATTATATATACTATAAATCATTTGTTTACCCACAGTTAAATTATCTAGCAGTTCTATTTCGAACGGATTCAATTTAACATAAGTCAGAATGTCAATTTCAACTCTTTCTATTTGAGCCAAAGATAGGATTGTGTCAGGTGTTGCCATTCCGAGACAGAGTGGAACTGAAAGCGATGACAATAAGTGGTAAGGCAAAGGTGGTAATGAGTTACCTTAGCGAGCAAGATTCCGAAATTATGGATTGGCCACAGCAAAGTCCTGACTTAAATCCAATAGAAAATCTTTGGAAGACCTTAGGAGTGAAAGTTATAGAAAGAAATCCCACTAACACGGAGGATTTGTGGGTGAAGCTTCACGAAGAATGGTTGAAAATTAGTATCGAGGATTATACCCTGACCTATTTTAAGGGTTTCCGTTGATTTGGATTTGGATTTGGATATGTCCTTTATTATGGGTAGTATTTTGTGCCTATAACTGAACCCAGGATAGTTTTTTTCTGTGCTCCTGTCAATAATTTGATCAGGTATTTTTTTCACGGAGACACTTAAGCCAGCCACAAAAAAAGGGCCAAAATTTACAACGTTTTAATTTGTAAAATTCCTACGGTTAAAACTGTTGGGGTAAAATGCCTACAGTAAAAACTGTTGGGGTTTAAATTGGGGTAAAATACCTATGGTTAAAATTGTTGGGGTTTAAATCGTAATTCATTGTTTAAGGTGGTAATTTGTGCGTGGATTGGCTTATGGCAAGAGTTTAGTTCTTCAACTCCGACCTATCTTGGAGTATTCCACAATAAACAATCTTTGTCTATCGTTCGAGCGTTATATTCCCAGTTCCATTCTTAATCTTAATTATTTCTTATCATCTGCTTATTTGTTAACGTGTTTATGTTAAAAATCTCAAACACGAGACTTAGAAATAGGGGAGAAGCGCAACCTAAAGCCATCACTCCACATTTTTTTCATTTTGATTTTCATGTACTTTGACTGATTAAAAATATTTCCAGATTGTTTTTAGGGAAAGAAAAAAGAAAAAAATTGATATGACAGAATGAATTAAAAAAAAACAACATTCATATTCAAGGAAAAATTTCATCAGACAAAAGATAATAAAAAATCTTTAAAGTTTTTGTGACTTCCTTACTCGATTCCTTATTTTTTTAAAAAAACTTTCGGTCACCGTTTCAGTGTTATATTTTTGTTCAATAGTACGGCACATATTTTTAGAAATATTATTTTTATAAATATAGAAAGATATTTTACCTGGGTTTTTCTTAAATCAGCTGGAAACAAGGATTCAGATTAATAGTCTTTTTCATTTAAATCACAGATAATATTCAGCAAAGGTATTACTTTCATACACAAAACAACATTTAAAACATGAGTTTAAACGACAGTTTAGAAAAAGTCAAAAGCTTACTTACGCGGTTGTTGTACAGTTCAAAATACATCTGTCAAAGATTTTTTTGGGGGTTTCTTATGGGAACTCGACTCTTATATTACAAAAGTGGTGTTGGAAAGCGGTTTAAATGATCAGTCTTTTATAGAGATATACACAAGTTTTTCTAGTGTTTTCTTTTTTTTTTTCAACTCATGCCCAATTAGGTAAATATGTAACCAACAAATTCAGATTACACAATTCGTCAAACAGAAATGGGGAACATCAAACAGATTTCACTTTAGGAAATCGATTAACTTGCCTTAATACTAAATTTCAGTAAAGGAACGGGAAATTATGAATCTACATTTAGGCAAATAATACTAAAGCACAGAGAGACTACAACCGGATATATAAGAAATGAAATAATAACGCATTGAACTGTGAGACAAATTCCTCTTTTGAGGGTGTGTCCTTCGATCGCCGATTTTTCACAACTAAGATACGACTGAGCCTACGAAAATATTTGGAGGAAACAACCACATCTGAACACAATGACTGCCCCCAGTTTAACAATAGAGATATCAACTTTAAATAAACATTAGCACATAGAAACAAATTCGATGCACTTCAGGAAATATCACCTACTCGAAATTTTTTAAGCTGTCCAGAAAGGTGATAAAGAGGTATGGTGCTAATGTGTCTCCTTGAAGCACCGCTGTTATAATGAAGAAGTTGTCTGTGTCTCAATCCGGGGAGCGGACTTTTACTTTCATGTTTTTATTTAGCATCATTATGGCTGCGACGGTTTCTTTTGGTAGGTTGTAGGCGTGTATTATTTGCTCCATCTTTCCTCTGAGTATGGAATTCAACAAAAAATATTGTTGCCTCAAAGTTTTTTGCACGTACACCTTCAAGAATTCGATGGATAGACAAAAATTGTGACGTCATGGATTTTGCAAGTTTTTTTTTTTCTTTTTCAGCTTTCGACTGCATTAAAACATATTCGAACATCAAAGCTCATAAAATCCTCGAAGCTAATTAAATGATCAACAAACCAATAGGCAATAATTTATGTCTTATATGGTACTTAGTGTTGATAGATGAAATTAGCAAAAGGCAGTTTCAGAACAATATTGGCCTTTGTATATGAGGAGGGTAGAAGAATATCTCGATTGCTTTAAGGGAAGGTATTTAAATGAACGTAAAGTGCAAAACAGAAAATGAATAAACATAAGTATTTAATAAATTTGGTAGATTAACCAAAACAAATCATTGTTTTTCAATTAAATCTGTCTTATGTAAATATATTAAATTAATTATGACAATGAATTGCAAAGTAGCAAACTCCAGTTTACTAGTCTTTGTATATATGTATGTATGCCTTCCTATTAATAATACTTTATTCAAATTTCTATATCTTTAAAAAATATTCTTATCAAATACTAATATTTCAAAGTGTTTGCATTTCCTTACATAAGGACATGTAAATTACCTATTCCAAAACTATTGTATGTAATATTTATATTATAATATTTTGTATGTAATCATTTCTCTCTAATGCTTATATTTTAAAAATAATTAAATGGTATTCATAATCTTTTTAACCTGTGTGACGCTTCATACTTGGTTGCAATATCAATATTTTAAGACCCAATGCATTGATGAAATCTAACATCATTTTAAATATCCGCCTTAAATATTTATTTGATCCTTTGGTTGGACCCTAGCAAATAATCTGACTCCGACTCAGAGTGTAGCTGGGAAAAATGGCAATAAATTGTTGACTTTTCACTCTGCAGACTTTAAGAATCGGAGCCGCATTATCGAATACAGTATAATGTCATACTCAGGACACGAATGGGTTTATTCAAAACCGTATTTAACATGTATTCTGCTTCGTATGAATACATCATTTGTATTGTTAAAGAAATAAGTAACTTATGAAAGATACCGATTGTATATTTTCTCTCTGCGGATGAAATTATGAAGTTTCTTCTAATATGTCAGTAAACAGTGAGTAAAACGGGAAATATGTTAAAAAACTAAACAAAATGAAACTGTAGTTGTGTAATATAAGTCAAAAAATATACAACCAAGATATGAAGATGTGAAATATACATAAGGGATCCCGAAATATACGAAACACTCTGACGAGTCTCTTTTGGTTCTGGTAAGAAACTTTTATTTACCTTTTTGAGTTTAAGGTTTTTCGACATGAGGTGAGAGATACAATTTCTTTCTATACTGACTGTTCGTACATCGTCAACTCTCGACTCAACAAACGCACTGCCCATTTCGTAGACACCAACTGGTCTTGCCTCGGTGAGAATAAAAATCGACTACCTTCCTCTAGACTCGAATCTTAACTACGATTTTTTATCCAAATTCCAAATCCCTCAACGTTTCCGGGCATGACGGCAATCACGTCCCAGGTCCCATTTCATATCTGGGGTTTTTATTGTGACATCTCTGATTGTCACATCCGCCCCGCACGCGCGTGAACACTTGCACTCAATGTGTGCACCTAATTAACCCATGCACTAAGCCGAAAGGTTCTCAGCCTAAGTAAATCGAAAGGCAAGATATATAAAACGGAAAATGATAATATAAAAACATCCCTCCGCAAATATATTACAGTTGAAATAAAAGATGAACAGTGAAATAATTGTTTTTGTTTTTTTTTTGTTTTTTTCTATTTCACTTGTGTCTTTTGATGTATTTTTTTTTCGGAATCTTTCGTTTAGCATTGAACTAAATTACACCATCAAGTTTAAATCGGTCAATTCAATTCTAACACTTCACATTTGATTGTTGAGATGGTGTTCCGTTGTATTTCTTCTAATGTCCCTTACGTCCGAAAATCTTACACCTGAGACGAATTTTTGGAAGAAAGAAAATGTAACGTTGTGCTTCACCGGCACAACCATATAGTTGGCAATTGATCAAATTGTATCACGAAGTGACAGATACTCATCGAAATTCTAATTCTTACTCAACTGTCTATATGTTTTCTTTTAAATTTTTAATGAAATATTTTTTTTTTAAATTCTATTTTGATACTTCTTTTTACCTTAGAGTAATTTCATCCCAGGTCAGTGCTTGATTCAATTTCGCCTCAGTTCCATATTTTGAACACTCTAAGAAAAAAAATGAAAGTTGCATTCCTTTTTTTAAACTGCAAATATTATATATATATATATATATATATATAGTCTCCAAAGAAAAAAAACAAAGACCGGTTATTTTAGGATTATAAATTTATTTAAAGAAAGTATTGCTCTGTAAAATTCATTAGATTGAGCTCTCTACCAGGAAAATTTAAATGTTCAGCTCTTGAATTATTTTCTTGTCCTGAATAAATTACTCCCAACTCTGGTTTAACTGGACCGAATAATACTTTTATATATATACATATATATATGGAATAAATAGATTTAAGATAAATTAAATGAAATTAAGATAATTATTGAAATATTTAGAAAGTTCCAGAGGCCTCTGGCATGAATAAGGGTGAGGAATGCGCAAAGAAAACGGACCGTCCCGACAAAAGAAGAAAGCTCATGCTCTTTCAGCAGTGATCAGCGGAGTGACAACACCTTGCTAACCGGTGGACGATGCCATGCGTTTGTCTTTTGACGACATATTGGCTAACCCTTCCACTGGTAGTCGTCGTCTCTTTCACTACCAACCCATGACTAAACCACCGGACTTAGACTAACTCTCAAAAGTGACTAATACATTTCAAAAGCTTTATATACCGAACACGTTGTTAAAGCTTTAAATACCGAAAAAGGACATATATATACCCAAGAAACGACAAACACATTTTTAACACCTTGACTGGTGGATTCAACCATTTCAATTGTATTCTGGGGGAATTTCCTCAGCCACTGAATGGTAGTTGAACCTAGAAATAAAGGAAACATAAAAAACGTCTCCGTCTCCTATCTCTTACTATCTTCTTTCATATAATTATTTTACGGTCTTTTTAACCAAGGAGTCGAACAAACAAAACAAAAGTGGGATAAGAATGGAGTCAGATAGCAAACGGCAACACAGCTGGCCCAAGGACCATATATATATATATATATATATATGTGTGTATGTGTGTGTGTGTGTGTGTGTGTGTGTGTGTGTGTGTGTGTGCGTTCGTGTGCATATATATATATATATATATATTACTAAATAAACACGCTAAAATGCACTTTCTGTATCACCATCTCTGTCTCTGTCTCTGTCTGTCTGTCTGTCTGTCTGTCTTGGCAGTTCCCACTCCCCCTTTCTGATCATCCGTTTCTTTCTCTTCTTTCCCTCATTTTGGATCCATTTCATTTTAATGACATTCTGTTTACTATCACTTTAGTTTCTTTTCAATGTCTTTTTATTCCTCTTTCTTCTTATTCGTTGTTTATTTATTTCTTTGTTTCTTTCTTTATGTTTACTCTAGTGGTTTGAAAATATTTTGGCCGACCGACTTTCCTGCGTTCTCAGACTCACTAAAAGACACTGATATCTCCATCCCAATTCCCTGCTGGCAAAAGAGACGTTGCATAAGTAATCTCGACACTTATTACGAAAAACCTTCTAGCTACTAAAAAATGGCAAGTTAAATATCATGAGGTTATTCTATAACAGCAAAATATTCTCTCAAAGTGACAGGGCTAATTAAATAAAAGCTAATCTGACGAGGCTCCAAAATAGAAAATATTGTCTAAATGAACAAAGTTACACATGACACTTCGTAATTGAATTTATAAAAAAAATGAATGCTACAAAATGGTTGACAAAGATAAGCATTCTATGTTCGCAATTGACCACAATTCAAACTAGAAAATATATTTGAGGTTAATGAGGTAATTTGATGAATAAAGTGCAAGTTCACTGAAAGCGGTTCTTATTAACACGAATATTTACTTTTGTTTCTCTCAAATTGTAATATCCTGCTATACCTCATTTCGGCCTTCGTCAAATTCAAACGATATGCTATTTTTCCTTGATATATATTTTTATTTTACTGCGAGCGCATTTTCGTCCAACGTTACACCCTTCAGCAACATTATGAGGACACGAAATGAAAAAAATATTTTCTTTAAAATATATTTGAATTAATAAGGAATAAGGAATTAACCTGGAAACATAAAAAAGCCAAAAAGTATTCAGAATGCTATGAGTAAGTAAAGTGGGAAACCTTAGTCGAGTTTGACCCGAAGGCTCCCTTTTCAATAGCTACTACCCCGTTGGATAGGGGAGGGCGTTACTCCTTTCCCTGGATTGCTCCACTTTAACCTTGATCCGTATCTTATAGTGCTGAGTGTGAAGTAAGGCAGCATCAAGTACCATTTTTCGAGTCTTTCGTATGACTCGACCTGATGTTGTACCGTGGTTTCCAGTACCATTGGCGAACACTCTACTTATTAGACCAATGTCCCGTTTAAAATGCAATAAAGGCATAGGAAAATGAACATATTGTATGTTCACATCCAAAAATTGTATATATTTTAAGTAATTGTTTTCATTATATAAAAAAAAAATGACGTCTGTTTTAAACATTCCTTAATGTATTTTCAAAATATTTGATTTAGGGTAGAGTATTCGCCAATGGTCCGGGAGACCTGAGTTCAATCTCAGGTCTAGTCATGCCAAAGACTTTAAAAATGGTACTTGATACCTCCTTGCTTAACACTCAGCAATATAAGGTACGTATCAAGGGTAAAGTGGATCAATCCAGGGAAAGGAGTATAATCCCTCCCCTACATCTTAGTGTAGTAGCTATTGAAAAGGGAGCCTTCGAATCGCCCTCGACTAAGGTCGCCAAATTTACTTACTTTTACATTCAACTGACTTCAAAATTCAGGTTACCTTACGATTTCTGGAAGTAAATAATTCTGTAGAATATATTATGGCTGGATTTTTTTACAATATAACTATACCATTTTTAAAGTCTTAGGTATGACGCGACCTGGGATTAAACCCAGGTCTCCCGGACCATTAACGAACACTCTACTCACTAGACAATACATTTCCACTCAAAGATTTTAGCTAATTTTACTGCTAACTGAATTACCCACTGCCCAACCAATCTAGATAATACAATTATTAATACAATCAACCATCACTGCAACTTAGTTACAAGGCAAATTTCCCCTTGATGACCGTTTGATCAAAAATGTCTATTTACAGCAAATATCGGTAAATACTAACAAAAATAGAATGATTATAAATGTTTTTTTGTCGGAAAAACTTATTTTCTAGCTGAAACACCAATCGTAGTATACTATTTTGCCTGCATAGATAGTTAAGACAGCCAGTTTATATATATATATATATATATATATATATATATATATATATATATATATATATATATATATATATATATATAGGCTCTCCCCAGTGATTTGCAAAACTCTTCTCGGGAAACCTACCTTCCAGTATCCGATAGCGTATTTGTAAAAATATATAAGTAAAACATTCCGTAGATTACGCTGAGAATGATGATAGCTCTGGGGTAAAATATTCGACTGACTTAAAGTCAGCCGAGTTTTGATCCCGGCTCTAAGTAAGTCATGTGTTTAGTCACACTGAAGAATTGTGATACAACAAAACCGTATATATATATATATATATATATATATATATATATATATATATATATATATATATATATATATATATATATATATATATATATATATAAATGATTTAACAAGTTAATTTCAAAAAATTCAGACGTGTTTAACAGTGGCTTTCCTGATGGTCGGCAGCAGGGAACTCACAATCAGGAGGTTTCATCTTCTTTTTATTCTTATTCTTATTTATAGTTGAAATAATGTGTGTAGAGCACTGCAATATCTAGAGCACTGTTGTGTATAGATCACTATATCCCCCCCATATAAAACGTACACGCACGTACACACGTACATCTATTTATAGTGAGAAAGAAAGAGAGACATAGATAAGTGAGTCAAAACATCTCTAACATCTCACATACATAATAAAATGTACATATATTCACATTGTGGCGCATCCAAAAGCTGACATAATTTAGCATTAATGTGATGGTGTGTTTTATTGAAACAATGTTTGCTCTGAGGGTCTAATCCAAATTGTATCAAATAAATGTTCACATCATGTAAAATGCCCATGGTTTCTGACTCTCCACCTAAAGAGAATATATAAAAGAAATAGCAACTATTCAGTTTCCACTATTTAATCAGCTCCTCATCGGTGAAAAATGATTACGGATATTGTGGACTATTCAAATTATACGAAGAAAAAGAATAACAAAATAATGTTAACAGAATGAACAAACCAAAACAAATGTTCTGCAATTGCTGTACATTATTTCTCAGTCACTCTTTGGACGCTAATGTCCAAATAGAATCATAAATATTTGATGTGATACTAAAGTTGTAATGAAAGCAGATGTTAAACTAGTTATTTATATACAGATATGTTTTACTTTTTATTTTCGTTCATATTTGTTCTTGTTCTGCTGGGAAAGAAATATTTAAAAGCAGAGAAATATACGATAGAAAATGATTAGAAGGGAGGTAAAGAGAAAGAGCAAGTTGAAGTGAAGGAGTCAGTGAGAAGTACGAGTGAGTAGCTGAAAAAGAATAGTGAGTATCATCTCAAGAGAATTACAAAGTGTAAGAGAGGGAGGTGAGTGAGTACGAGGATTCAGATGATGAATAAGGAGTAATAATAATGTAAGATTGACATATAACGAGCATGACGGAAAGTGCAAACGTGAACACATAGAAAAAAATTATTGATTGAAATATAATTTCTAAAATCGAACCGAAGGAAGAAAAGGAGTATGTTTAATTGATTTTAACAGCATACCAAACTGTATAGCGTTATTCTATGCCATTAAGAAATCATATTCATAGTACGTCCATATTAAGATTTTTGTACTGTTACTTCTTTGAAAATAATCGCTCAAATTCAAACATGGGACGATTTAAAACATCAATTTTACCCAAAGATAAAACCATGAGATACACTGACACAATATTGGAGTGTACCTGGGAGTAATGGAAATAAAGAGGTACTCCAAACTCACCAGAGGTTCATTAAGAGACTCTTTAGCATCAGATGAAGTTTAATGTTATACCCAGTACACCTTTTATCATAGAGCTCTTAATACTCTGCTGGATTTATAGTCAACGTTTTCTAAACCTCGCTGATGTTGTAAAAAAAAAAGAGTAGTAAACATGGATGTGTAAAAAAGAGAGCAGTTTGGCTTGGTTTCACTGTTTAATACCATATCAATATCTCAGGATAATCAATCCCTTAGTAACCCTTGAGAATAAGAGAGGTGGTACTATTAAACACAAAGCATAGGTAATTTTTATATTAGAATATAAGTGAATGCAATAACTCGACTAGAGTTCGAACTAGTATACAGTCATGTCACAGTCAAGCACGTTAGCCACTACATGATGGGAACTCTCCCAAAAGAGTGGCAAGAGTAAGAGCGCATAATTCAATGAGTGAGTATGAGAAAAACAGAATGGATTTAACTAATATAGGAGCAAGTGAGAGATAAAGAGAATAAGTGAAACCAGAAAGGGAGTAAGTGAGAGATATAAAGAATGGATGAAACAAGTTGGGGTGCAAATGAAAGAGAATTAAAAGAATTACCAAGTGGTTGTGAGATTTATAAGCAGGATGGACAGCTATCGATAGGCTATCGATCATATGGAGATCTGACCTGACCGATAGAATGAAACGTAGCTTCTTCCAAGCAGCTGTCGTATCGATACTGCTCTATGGATGCACTACTTGGACGCTAACGAAACGGCTGGAGAAGAAGCTAGACGGCAATTACACAAGAATGCTCACAGAAATATTGAATATGTCCTGGCGGCAACACCCCACGAAGCACCAATTATACGGCCACCTGCCTCTCATCGCGAAAACTATACAAGTTAGACGAACCAGACATGCAGGACACTGCTGGAGAAGCAGGGACGAACTCATAAGTGATGTACTCCTATGGACACCCACATATGGCCGAGCAAAAGCAGGACGACCAGTTCGAACATACATACAGCAGCTATGTGAGGATACAAGATGTGGTTTTGAAGACCTACCTAGGGCGATGAACGATAGGGAGAAGTGACGAGAGAGGGACAGGGATACCCGTGATAGCGGCACGACATGATGATGATGATGATGATGATTTATTACATCTGTGTGTGAAAGAGTAAAAGAAAGAGAATAAGCTGAAATAATTCAAAGAGGGACAGATTTTGAGACGGAATAGAAAAATTGTATGAAAAGAGAATGAGTTTTACATGAAAAAATTAGAGAATGAGAGATAATGAGCGGTGCTGAAAGTGTGAAATAGAAGGTGATAAAAACGTGATTCTGTGAACAAGATAAGGTGATTGAGAGGATGATTGAAAGAGAGAGTAAAGAAGTGAATAGGTGAAAGAGAAGGAGAAGGAGGAATGAAAAAGTACAAAAAAAAGCACGAGTACAATGAAATGAAATATGGTTGTAAAAAAAAAGAATAAACCTGTAGCAAACGACAGATGAAGAATGAGAATGAGTTGAAGGAACCAAGTGAAAGGGGATAAATGTGAGTAGAGATTATATGAAAAAGACAAACTGAAATAGCTGATATATATGTATAGTCATCGACAGACAGATCTGTTTGGTTCTATCAGAACTCATCAGTGTGGCTAGAGATATTAGCTTCCCGTAGCTGGGATCGAAACCCGGTTGACTCAAACGCCAATCCAAGCCTCTAACCCCTAGCCACGAGGAGCCAGTAGCAGCGAAGTAAATTTTAAATGGTTATGAATCACAATTACTATTGTTTACATACATCCGTTCAACGGCTACCGAGACCTCAATTCTTATATGAAGAGACTTGCAATAAATGCTAATGTCAACACGATTACTTCATTCGCTAGAGAACTCAACCCTACGGGGTTAGGGGAGTATATATATATATATATATATATATGTAAGGAATAAATTAAATGGAATATAAGATTTATAGAATAATGATAAATGTTATAGCAAGTATGGATGAAAAAGGATAAAGATAAAATTATTCAATAATAATAATTATTATTATTATTATGTTCCGGCTAACCACAGAATAAAATTGAAAGAAACTGAAAAAAAGGATTAGTACATCGACATTGCTAGGGAATTGAAAAAACTGCAGAACATGAAAGAGATTGTTATACGAATTGTAATTGGTGGTCTTGGTACAGACCCCAAAGGATTGCTAAAAGGCCTAGAGGACTTCGAAATAATTGGGCGAATAGAGACAGTCCATATTACAGCATTACTGAGATTAGCCAGAATAATTGGGAAGAGTCCTGGAAACTTAAAGAAACTTGTTGTCACTCAGACTCCAGTGAAAACCCTCAGCTAACGATGATGTAAAAGTCTCAAGGAGTTAAAACAATAATAATAAATCCAAGAGAAAAGAAACTTTAAAAGAGGAACAGAATCTTTTCTATTTACAACACAAATACAACGCCATGAGGGCCAATTATGTTAAAGTGAAAACAAATGAGACGCAACAGAAAAACAAGTATATCTTATGTGTTAATAGAAACGAAGTGATTAAATGCATAATAAATCAACACAGCAAACAGGTGTAAAATAATATAAGACAAGACACGACATGACTTTGGGAAAGTTATCCACAAAGAATTTTGCAAGAAATTAAAATTTGACTTTATAACCAAATCGTATATGCACAAAAAGGAATCCCTGGGGGGAATGATACACACACAATTCTCAGGGATTTTGAGATAGAAACAGATCACTTTATCCCGGACAGAAACCCAGACCCAGTGATGATTAAAAGAAAAATCCTATGCTATATGGAATATTTTGCCCTCTTGACAACTCACAGAGGGAAAATCAAGGACAGTGAAATAGGGATATGTACTTGGACATTGCAAGAGAACTAAAAAAGGTACGAAACACGAAGGTGGTACTGGTACTTATTATAATTGGTGCTCTAAGAATGTTCCCAAAAAGTTTGGTAAAGGAACTGGAAGAGCTACAAATCTACGCAGTCAATATTATCAAAACTGTGTCATTGTTAGGATTGGCCAGAATACTGAGAAGAGTCCTCGAGGCCAGAAGATACTTCTTTTAGCTCCGACTCCAGTGAATGAATATTAGCTGGTATTAAAAATCTGTAAGGACTACAATGATAATGTGTAAATAAAGGAGGCTGGAAGAGGAATTTTAGCCACAGAAGAATACATTGATAGAGCAATATAAAACTTGAAATATTTATAAACAAGAGCAACGTGTGACTTATTACGTCAGCCAGTTACTACGATAACAAGAGAACTAGAAAAATACTAAAACTAGTAAGCTAAAATGGAAAAAAAATACCGACGATATTGCTGATTTAAGCGACTATTCAAGGCATTATATATTACATGACCTGTACATACCTATGAAGGTTAAACTCAAAGAGAGAAAATAAATCTGTAAAAATAGCAGAACAACATACAGACATAATAAACAATTATATAAAATAAAAAATAATTAATACAAGGGAAAAAAGTAAGATTATTGTTTCAGAAATATTATTTTTAAAGTGAGATAGAATTTTAACTAAAAAAAAAAGTCAGTTCTAAAAATTTCAATCTTATCAAGTGTTGTATATTTGGAAAGTAGATGTTCCTTTCTACAGATCTGAGTTAAGCAGCTCGGGTGTTCTAATGCTAAGCAAGCTAGACTGACAAACCCTCACAAGGGAGTTAAGTTATCATAGGGTACCAAATTCATATAAACTTGTGCCAAATCTGAGCAAAAAACACAAAGTAAATTACTATTACAGATTTGATTAAAGATGATTAACAATGCATTTTGCTGTGCCTAGAACGATCGCAAGGTTCTATGTGCTTTGGTTTGACGTCTTTGTTTAAAAACATGTCTATTTTCGTAATTTATTCAATGCCAAAGCTAATCTTGCAGAAGAATAAGAGGCATACTATTTAACCAATAGCAGGGGAAATAACTTCGCAAGAGTCTGAAAGTTAATATAACGGTGTGACTTGAGATCAAACTCCACTTATTTCAATGGCGTAGTCCAGCAGTTTAGCCATTACATCACAATAATTCCGATCGATGTTCTTTTAGATATCGCTATCTAATTTAGACATTTTCAACATTTCCGACGAGAAGAACGTTTTGGAGGCACGTTTATAGAAAACGTTATCAATTTTGTAATTAGAATCATTTCAAATCTTGGACGAAGCTATTTGCGATGAACTATTGACTAATTCTTTTGTAAAAAGCATGAATCCATCTTTTTTCTCCCCAAATTTGTGTAAATAGTCCGACAGAATGAGTTATTTAGAGTTTAATTTGACCCTGTGTCACATTATGTCCTTACCTGAGGAATATTCCTTACCCTTGCGTCTACAAGATGCAGACCCTTGCCCTGTGCGCCTATTTTATTGGTTTTCTGTTCAAATTAGTAATTCCAGATCAATTTCAAACAAATATATTCCAGACGCTCTGTCTCTCAGAACTTTTGAAATACTCGTTGAGGTCAAAGGAGATCACATGTCAAGTTTTTTGAAGATTTGATGGATAGCCTGAGTGTCCATAGGTAATGTGGAAGAAATCAAGAAAACGATGAGAAATTATGGTGTTTGGAAGAGAATAAATGATTTAGCAGAAAAAAAAAGTCAGTGGAGAAAAACATGGACGGGAATTTAACAAGCCTGCTGCTTACTTTTTTGAGTAATTCCTGAAAGTATCTATCTAAAAAAAAGAATAACACCAGAAGTTCGACGATTTATCTGCCATCTTTTAAACCATCCAAAAATACGAGCTAGACAATCTTGGCACTGCTAGTTCTCCAAAATCATATGAGACGTTCTCCTATGGACTCCTACACGTGGATACATCAGTTTTAGTCCAAATTCAAAAGTTTATATTCATTAACTCTCTACAGACACCATCTGATGTCTAAAAGACTTACCAATTAAGATGTTGTATAAGGACTGATACTGGGTGAGAGTAAAAGAAAATCGTGCTATTGGTATATCTTGATGATGATAATCCTGATGAGAGATAAAGATAAAAAATGCAACAACAAAAAGAAACACGATATTGTGTATGCATTTGATGGTATAAATATAATAATGAAAGGTCATTAATCGTTTTATATATGTGTGCTTGCGAATAAAACTGAAACTTTGTAGCAATTCCAGAAACAGTATTAGTTTACAAAGAAACAAATCCTTACACGGAGTGAAGTGTGTTTTAGCTATTGTTGATTCATTTGATTTTTGATATCTATCTGCAGACACTAGATAAAGTATACACATTGAATAATTTTCTCAAGAATTAGCTCATCGATAGGGTTTACAATAGTCTGACAGCATCCCCAGCTGATGGTTCAAACACAAACAAAAAATTTGTCCAGGTGATTATAATAAATTCTATCTGATGGTGAGTTTCAAGTTCAGGAGCACCGGTGTCATTAGAGTACTCCTTTATCGCCATTATTCTCAGGTTTGGTTTAATTTGGTTTTATGGCATATGAATTCTTGTAGGTTAAATAATGCCAAATCCTTTTTTATAAATACGCATAGGTTTGATTTGGTTTGGTTTGGTTTGGTTTGATTTGGTTTGGTTTTTGGACATATCAACCTTTGTAGGTTATGTAATACCAAATACTTTTTTTATTAATACATGTACCTGTATTTTAGTTTGGCCTTATGTCATATCAGCCTTTAAAGGCTATATAATGCCAAATCCATTTTACAAATACATGTAGGTGTAGTTTGGTTTGGTTTGGTTTGGTTTGGTTTGGTTTTATGTCATATCAAATTTTGTAGATTGATATAATGCCAAATACTTTTTATAGATACATATAGGTTTGGTTTGGTTTAATTTAGTTTTATGGCATAACAAACTTTGTAGGTTATGTAATACCAAATCCCGTTTATACATTTATATTAAATACTAAGTTTGTAAACACATTTTGTTGATAAAACTTTTAAACCGGCCCAGTCAAATTGTTTCTAATATTGCTTTATAACAATCACTTTTTAAAATCTTTTATTTTTTGACGGTTTGTTGGTCATTTCATCTTTAAATGAGTTACAACAAATTCATTCCCATACGATTATTGCTATTGTTTCTTCAAAATGAAAAGGCTGCAATTATCATTATCTAACACTAATAATTCTATTAAATATAAATAATTTGTTTGAAGACAGTGAAGTGATTTTAAATATTTATATTTAACAGCAATATTTCATTTCAATATTACTCATTAGTTTGTACTCAGTTGAATGGTTTCAAGTATTGCTATGTATCATTATCAATTCAATAAAATATCTATCATTTGTTTACACACAATTAACTAGTCAAACAATTCTATCCATAACTATTTTATTAAGCACATGTCATGTATGTTTCGTTGATATATAAAACATTTCTTTTTGACTGATAGATATGACCCTATTAGCTGCTGCCACCCCGGACCAGAGTGAACCTGGGACAAAGGGTAATAGAGGGCTACTCCAAATTCCCCAAAGTTCCAAGACTGAATCCTCACCATAAGATTGTTTTTTGGCATGTACATGACACACTTTGTGGAGCGGTCGTATCGCTCTGCAGAGATGCAGCCGGTATATTCAACTAACCCCACAAAGAGACCTGATTATTTTCAAGTCCACCCTGCATCGGAGGGTGAACTTTTACGCTCCCATGTATGGTTAACACAACTAGGTTTGAACATTATAATTCTACTTTAACTACGTTAAATCATATAACTTTGTGTAAGAAAATGATTATTAACAAACGGAAAAAAAATATTTTTTGAAATCGTGTCATTCAATTTAAATTAGTGTTAGATAGGAATGCAGAAAACCATGCAAGTGTATGCGAATATTTTTTACGAGATAAAAATATTTCTCACGTATAACTATGTGCAAAATAAAGGTCTTTAGAAAAAAAAACTACCCCATATTGTGAAAATGAGTTTTCTATAAGATAACTTTTTAACCTCTAGGCATAAATTACCATAAGAGAGATTGAAATGCTATTAAAATACATAGATCTATTTCTCAATTCATTATTATGTTGTGCAATTTGATATTAGTTACATCGTGAAGTTTAATTTTATAAAGGTCTTAGCAACCCGAAATATAAAATAAAATAGACACGAAGTTCAGTATGTTGTCGCCATCATCAATTTCACGCTAATGCATTCACAAAGGGAAATAATTAGTTTTCAGAAAGCCTACGGAATTTGGGAAACTGTAACATGATAACTACAACATATTTCAAGTATTACCTAATTAATTTTATGGAATGATGAAATATCACCGAATTAAGATATCAAAGTATATTTGAAGTTCTTTTGTTTTCATTATATTTACTAAAGTTAGCTCATTAAAATGAATTTCAGGTGTTAATTAGTGTTTTCATCATTTTGGCATCAAGGAATAAAATAATATTTCAATCAAAAATATGTCTATTTGAACCGAAATCGGATGCTGTTGGATGTTATTAAAATTCCGTTATCACAGTTTGATTATTAGCGTCATATTGAATTAGAAATACATCCTACAGTTATACTTTGAACGGAAAGGTAATTCAGTTGGTTGTCTACAAATTTGAGAAAGTCATTAATATTCCATTTATTTTAGACAAGTGGGCAACTCAAGCAGTGTAATAACTAGCACACTGGCATTAGAAGACTATTATTTGTGGGTTCGATTCCCACAGGGTGCTTTATACGTCCGGCTTTATTTTACAATTAAGCCATGTTTGGTAAGTAACTTTTGGAAACTTGAGGCGGTGTATGGGTTAGCAATCTGGATAAACAGAGGAAGAATTTCACCGGGCTCGTTACGTCCGGCTATGTGACGCAACATAGATAATTTTAGTAATGCCTAGGCACTTCACGTGGTGTATTTGCGAGGATGATTAGCAAACCATTTTTAGCGAACTCAGTTCTCACTGGAAGCCATCTACATCTGACCATGTGCCATAACTAAGCTAAGCTTATTAAGTAGCTTTTGAACACTTTACGTGATGTAGTAATTAGCAAACTGTTTAGCAGACTGTTGTTAGTAAATTCAATTCTCACTGGATGGTCCGTACATTCGGCTTTACGCTAACATTAACCTAAGCTCAGGGAATAATAATTTCAGATTACTGAATCCGTCCTGTGTTATTGTGAACACAGTTTTGACCCATCCATTCTGCAATCTTCTTTCAGTGTTCTGTTGGTTAAAAAATGGGTTTCAGTTTTTAGGGCAGTAAAGTTGTGACATGTTTTAATTATTTCATTTATTTTGTTAAGGAGCTTTAAGATTCTTCTTTTCTGAATTATTCTTGTTGTCATATACTGCTTTATCTGGCTCAAAAATGTATTCGTTTTTTTTTTCCTTGTTAAATGTGGGGGTGTCCTCGTGGTGTAATGGTTAAAGCGATGGACTGCAGAATCGTAATAAGCGAGTTCGTATTCCAGTCGCGCTATTACGTTCACTTTCGGGAAAATATCCTTGGGAAAAGTATGAAGCCACTTATCCTTCCAGCTATGGGTTAAAAAGTACCACTACTGTTCTTCTATGAGATTGGCTTTGGTATTAAATAACCTACAAAGGTTGATATGCCATTAGACAAAAAAAAACAAAAAAACAAGTTAAATGAAATCCTGGCAAAAGTCTCGCAATAAATCTGCTGAGACCGTTTAAACAATATGCATAATAAAAGAAGTGTCCCAATGAATTTGAGAGCAATCACAATTAATCGATTTCTGATACTTCGTAACTTTTTGTGCATCTTGCCAATTCTGCTCTAAAAGCAAGCTTTGTACAAGTGTATGATAAAATTTACATTTTGTCTTATATCGGCAAATAATTTTTTTTCTAATATAGTCTCTATAGGAACATTCATATCTTGGATGTTGTGTGTCAGCATTGTTACTCTAATGAAAAAAGAAATTTAAAAAAGTATGGTATAAAATGTTTAGGTGGTTTGATTTCTTCATTTAATGGCATATCAATCTCCATTAGTTATTTATTAACAAAGCCATCCCCATAAAAGAATAGACGTGGTATCAATTAAACTCATAGTTGGAGGGATAATTTCCCATGAAAATAAATGTTATAGCACTACTGGTATTCGAACTTGCTTACAACGACGTTGCAGTGGAGCACATTAGCAACTACACCATTGGGATTCCTCCATAAACATACAATAAAAAATATACTACTTTTTTTTATGTATAATGAGGACATATTGAAAGGAGTAGGTTTAGCTGCATAGGAAATAAATTAAATTTGGCTCGACATGTAGAATATTCTGAACGTATTTGAACATTCAGAAACAAAGTTGAAAAGCACCTTTTAAAAAAATTACGGAAAATTCACAGGACTATTAAAACGTGGACTCAAACATTTATTTTCCCGTTAAACTCTTGTTGAAAGTAAAGGTGTGAATCTACATTCCCTACACTAATCATGGGTTAATTATAGGACAGGCTGGTTTATTAAACTTCGATTAGGCAAACAGTTTAGAAAAAGGAAAACTCTCGATCCAAACGTGTTCTACACCACTTAAAAATTGTGTCATATCATGCTCGTAAGGGTGGGATTGTCTTAATATTTAGAGTTTGTAGGTTTTACAGTAAGTCAAGCATTTTTGTGCTATCCATTGCCGAAGTCAATATTTTTTCTAGCAATCATATACTGTTCTATGAGATAAAATAAATAATTACTTCTGAAGAGAAAACAGATTACTGTCCGTTGCACCACATGAAGTCGAATGAAAATATCAAAAGCCAGCTTTGAGCAATTTCTGTCACTGGTTTTAAACATCAAAGACGTAGTCACTCATCTCTGACAGGGAATGGTAAAGCCTCATGGATATATGACTTACACTTCTCAAATAAGTCATTTTATATTTTGTACCCTCTTCACAGACTGCTTGTTCGTGAAATAAGATGTGAATACTTTTAGCTGTCAGGATATATTTCATTATTCTTTCTTTCTAATACCTCTTGTAGGTTTATTTCGTGTAAAAAATATGAAATGTCTTTTTATGTTGAAATCCCTAAGGTTTTTAAGGCTTTTTTTTCTGTGTTACTATACAAAGAATATGATAATGATAATATTGGCCCTTGGAGAGTGGGGGTCTAGACTAAAACATATTCCTGCTAATAAGCGTCTTATGGGGACAAGTAAGCGTTCATATTTAATCATAATCATCATCATCATCATCATTATGTCGTGCTGGTAGCACGGATATCCCTGACCCTCTCTCGCCACTTTTCCCTATCGTTCATCACCTCAGGCAGTTCTTCTGGAAAACATCCCGTATCCTCACATAGTTGCAGAATGTATGTTCGTGCTGGTCGTCCTGCTTTTGCACGGCCACGTGTGGGGGTCCATAAGACTACATCACTTATGAGTTCGTCCCTGCTTCTCCAGCAGTGTCCTGCATGTCTGGTTCGTCTAACTTGAATAGTTTTCGTGATGGGAGGCAGGTGGCCGTACAGTTGGTGTCTTGTGGGGTGTTGCCGCCAGGACTAGTTCAAGATTGCTCGCAGCATTCTTGTGTAATTGCCGTCTAGCTTCTTCTCCAGCCGTTGTGTTAGAGTCCATGTAGTGCAGCCATATAGCAGTATTGATGCGACCGCTTCCTGGACGAAACTGCGTTTCATTTTATCGGTTAGGTCCGATTTCCATATAAACGATAGCCTATTGATAGCTGTCCATGCTTTCGTTAGCCTCGTGTCGATGTCCTTTTCGGTTGATGCGATGCTGCTTCCTCGGTAAATGAATTTGTCTACTAGTTTAAGAGGGGTTCCGTCTAGTGTGGAGATGTCACCCGTTTGGTTATAGCACATATATTCCGTTTTGTGTGCATTGACATAGAGTCCTATGCCTGCGGCTGCTCGTTCCAAACTATGCAGTTGTGTTTCGGCTTGGTTGAGTGTATTTGCCAGTATCGCTATGTCATCGGCGTTGTCGGCGTCGGTAATTGGTTTTGCAGGGTACCTTCTGCTTCTTTTCTTTGTCAGCTCGAAGCCGTTCTTTCTGATTTTGTCAATTGATGTTCTAAGTACGTAGTCGAGACAAATGATAAAGAGGTATGGAACTAGCGTGTCCCCTTGTAGTACTCCTGCTACAATGTCGAAGTATTCTGTGTCTCCATCTGGTGATCGTACTTTTACTTTGGTGTTTCTATAAAGAATCGTTATTGCTGCTACAGTTTCTTTAGGTATGCCGTATGCTAATAGGATTTGTTCCATCTTTCCTCTGTGAATGGAATCGAAGGCCTTGGTAAAGTCGACAAATATTAATGTCGCTTGTTGGTTTTTTGCCCGTCTGTAAACAATTATAACTTCAAGTACGTACTTTTAGTGTAATCAATTTGCAAACAGTTATTGATTAAAATAACATTCTATCTAATAATAATAATTCAAAAATAAGGATCACTTCTTATTAAGTATTTTATATAATAATAATAATAATGATGATAATAATAATAATAATAATAATAATAATAATAATAATAATAATAAGAAGAAGAAGAAGAAGAAGATAGGAAACGATCAATCACATATAATAAACGAATGCAGCTAATTAGCATAGAAAGAGTACAAGACTAGACAGGACTAGGTGGCAAAGAGATCCACTGGGAAATGAGCAAGAAATTCAAATTTGACCATACAAACAAATGGTATATGCTCAACACAGTACCTGTTCTAGAATATGACATGCATAAACTCCTATGGGACTTTGACATACACACGGATCACCTAATCTCGGCCAGAAGACCAGATTTTGCTGTCCCGGCTGACCACAGAATAAAACTGAAAGTATGTGAAAAGAAGGGTAAGTACCTCGACCTTGCCAGAGAACTGAAACAAAAACTATGGAATTTGAAATTGACGATTGTACCAATTGTGAATGGTGCTTTTGGTGCAGTAACTAAAGGATTATTAAAGGGACTCGAGGATTTTGATGTTGTTTGGCGAGTGAAGAACATCCAAACGACAGCATTACTGAAGACGGCCAGAATACTGAGAAGAGTCCTGGAGACTTGAGGAGACTTGCTGTCACTCAAAACCCTGTGAAAAATCATCAGCTGACGCTGATGTGAAAAACTCTAAAAGAGTATGTAATAATTTACTATCTTTTATATGAATTTTGTGAATTATATCAATCTATGATAATTGACCTGGCCATTGGCGTAATGAATAGAGTGTTCGCCAAGGATCCGAGAGACAGAGGGTTAATCCCAGGTCGAATTATACCAAAGACTCAAAAAATGGTATTTGATACCTCCTTGCTTAACGCTCAGCTTTATAAGGTAAAGATTAAGGGTAAAATGGAGCAATCTCGGGAATGGAGAAGCGTCCTCTACCGCGTCTTGGCGTAGTAGCTATTGAAAAGAGAACCTTCGGATCACCCACGACTAACGTCATTAACTTCACATATTTCAATTGATCTGAAGATTAAATAGTTTCAAGGATTTCCATCTAATATCAATAATTTGCAATTAAAATTTGAATTAGTTCAGGACCATTCTAAGATGAAAAATACTTCATAATAAGTAAAAATATCAATGTTTAAGACACAATATATTCATGTAAGTGATTCATTTCAAGGGGGAATCCCTGTGGCTTCATGAGTAAAGTGCGGGGAAACACCCTCGAAATAAGCCAGTTAAAACTTTGGTCGCGGTATTACGTTCACATACGGAGTAATGACCAATGTATTGAAATATTTGGAAAGCCCATTAACTACCAAGCTAATACTATCACTCCTGTAATTCAAAAAATATATTTTTGGCATTAAATTAACTCAAAATTTTAATATGCCATAAAAAAACAAAAAAACTAAGCGTTTATCTCAAGATAATTTTACCCTCACTGTGTTATAAAATAGCCGAGGGATTTCGGTTCATGCCTTTGAGTTTATTTAGGCTGAGAAACTTTCGGCTCAGCACATGAGTTAGTTAGGTACAACATTGAAGTAGGTGTTAACGCGGGTGCGCGCGGGCGGAGGGAGGTGTCACTCAGATGTCATAATAGTCCGAGACAAACCGAGGTGACGGAGTGCGAGTGACGTCACGCACGGGAAGCGCGCGGTGGTTTGTGTGAGAATTTGAAGAAAATAAGAGTCGGCTACTAGACGCCATTGAGAAAGATCGATTTTTGGAGGTGGCAAGCGCGAGGCGAACGTGCGCCCTATGGGGCCCGCACGAGATGGGGGCCAAATGAATAAGACAGCATAACAAGATTGTGTCCTCCTTACGTCAAAACCTTTAACTCAAATTTAATAAAAAGGTTTCGTACCTGAACAAGAAGTCGTTACGTGTTTTCGAATTCCGAGATTTATATGTTCTATCGTAATCAACATTCGATGTCCATTTCACCCATTTCGCACATGGCCATATTCGTGTATATGGCTATGTAACAACTGGTGCCTACAGAATAAGACAGAGTTGACCTGATAATCATCATCATCATCATGTCGCGCTGGTAGGACAGATATCACTGACCCTCTCTCGCCACTCCTCCCTTATCGTTCATCGCCCTAGGCAGGTCTTCAGGACAACATCCCGTATCCTCACATAGTTGCAGAATGTATGTTCGTGCTTTTGCACGGCCATGTGTGGGGGTCCATAAGAGTACATCTCTTATGAGTTCGTCCCTGCTTCTCCAGCAGTGTCCTGCATGTCTAGTTCGTCTAACTTGAATAGTTTTCTTGATAGGAGGCTGGTGGCGATACAGTTGGTGTCTTGTGGGGTGTTGCCGCCAGGACTTGTTCAAGATTGCACGCAACATTCTTGTATAATTGTCGTCTAGCTTTTTCTCCAGCTGTTTTGTTAGCGTCCATGTAGTGCACCCATATAGCAGTATCGATGTGACTGCTGCCTGGAAGAAACTGCGGTATGTTCTTAATGTAAATTAAGGGAAATTAATGATGAAGTAAAGAGTTTTAAGGGAGTGAACCACGTGGGCGTTTAAAGTTGATCAGTATTTAGAATATTCAATAATTCGAATGCTTCTCATCCTGTCTCTATGATGGTTCGCAGAAGCAACATTAGGGCTGACGCTGGATAACAGCAACATCTCTTGTCAAGATTCTTTTCCGGAAAAAAAAATATTAAATCGATTGCTCAAATGTATTATTACAAGACATTACATTAATACATCGGTGCTCAATAAGATAATGAGACTCAGTATGAGCATTTATACCATCCTGTTTGGCTAAAATCTGCTGTACTGAGTACTAGCAGTGAATCGTATCGACTCCATTGCAGACGTCAAAACACTCCTACCAGTAATTATTACATTGGCAAATATAAATGTTCAACTTGGTTTTATGGAAATAAAACATGTTTTATTTATAAGCTGAACTTTCTAGCTCCATTATACAGACCATAAAAACTAGATTTGATTATTCTAATTCCTGTCATAGAGCCGCTCAGAGAAAATTCAATCTCGATAAAAAAAAAAAAAAAGAGAAAAGTTGAACCGGAGTTGCTGGTTGGCAAATGGTTATCGTCGTAGGATACTGAAATCCAGAAACAAGCTCAAATCCTAGATGAAGCAATTTGTATTTCACATAAAACTACTACGCTTGGGAAACATATGTATCAAACTATTTTACCAACACCTATGGATAGATATTATGGCAAACTGGGGTATGTAGTCTACAGCAACCTGTCTTGGAGAAAAAAATGTTTATTTAAACCAGTTAAAGTCTGTTTAATCTTTGACCTTGTGTTATATTCTACTTGTTGGAAGGGATCGTAACATACTTACCTACGAATATGTATATGTGTGTGTGAGTGCGTGAGAATGCATGTGTTATATATATATATATATATATATATATATATATATATGTGTGTGTGTGTGTGTGTGTGTGTGTGTGTGTGTTTGTATGTGTGTTTGTATGTGTTTGAGTGGGTGAAAGCAATGTACTTTTCAAAAAAAATTCAAATAATTTTCAGTAATGATTTTTTTCCATAAGAAGAATATTATAACTTTTAATACAAGTGCTGATGAGATTTTTTTCATATGTATTTTGCGTAACACGTTGTGCCTCAAAACACCACTATATATATATATATATATATATATATATATATATATATATATATATATATATATTAGAATGACCTAAAGGCTGCATCTTTTCTTTCCGTGTGAAAAGTGATATTGAAATTCTTTACATCTATAAAGGCATAACACTTACCGATATAAGTTCTAAGGTTTATAATGCCCTGATTGTTAACACTATTAAACCTGCAATCAAGAAAATTCTACGTCAAAATTAGAGTGCTTTTAGAATATCTGATCCTCACCTTCTCAGATTCTGACTATCCACCAAATCATTTAAGGAGTATATACAAAAATCTTGAAGCAACGCTATATTTTCGTAGATTTCTCGAAAGCCTCTGATTCCACACAGATGCGTAAGTTTTGCAGAAAGGTATCGCTTACATAATCATCATCATCATCATCATGTCGCACCGCCAGCGCGGATATCCCTGACCCTCTCTTGCCATTTCTCCCTATCATACATCGCTTCCGGTAGGTCTTCAGGGTTACATCCTGTGTCCTCACATAGTTGCTGTATGTAAGTTCGTGCTGGTCGTCCTACTTTTGCACATCCATATGTGGGGGTCCACAGGAGTACATCGCTTATGAGCTCGTCCTTGCTTCACCAGCAGTGTCCCGTGTGTCTGGTTCGTCTGACTTGTATAGTTTTTGTGATGGGGGGCAAGTGTCCGTATAGTTGGAGTCTCGTTGGGTGTTGTCGCCAGGACTTGTTTAATACTGCTCTCAACATTCTTGTGTAATTTCCGTCTAGTTTCCTCTCCAGCCGCTTCGTTAGCGTCCATGTGGTGCATCCATATAGCAGTATCGACACAACCACTGCCTGGAAGAAACTGCGTTTCATTTTATCAGTTAGGTCCGACTTCCATATGATCGAGAGCCTATCGATAGCTGTCCATGCCTTTGTCAGTCGTGTGTCGATGTCTTTTTTGGTTGATGAGACGCTACTTCCTAGGTAGGTGAATTTGTCTGCTTGTTTCAGAGAGGCTCCGTCTAGTGTGGCAATGTTGCCCGTTTGGTTGTAACACATATATTCAGTTTTGTTTGCATTGACATGGAGGCCAATACCAGCTGTGGCTCGTTCCAGACTATGCAATTGTGTCTCTGCTTTATTAGGCGTATTCGCTAGTAACGCCAAGTCATCAGCGTAGTCGGCGTCCGTGATTGTTTTTGCGGGGTACCTTTTGCTTCTTCTCTTAGTCAGCTCGAAGCCATTTTCTCTGATTTTGTCGATCGAAGTCCTAAGCACATAGTCTAGACAGATGATAAAGAGGTACGGGGCTAGTGTGTCTCCTTGTAGTACTCCTGCAACAATGTCGAAGTATTCCGTGTCTCCATCTGGTGAACGTACTTTCACTTTGGTGTTTCTGTAGAGAATCATTATCGCTGCTACTGTTTCTTTTGGTAGGCCGTATGCTAGTAGGATTTTCTCCATCTTCCCTCTGTGTATGGAATCGAAGGCCTTGGTAAAGTCGACAAATAGTAATGTCGCCTGTAAGTTTTTTGCCCGAATGCCTTCAAGGATTCTACGGATGGTCAGTATTTGTGAGGTTGTGGATCTATTTCTCCGGTAGCCGTTTTGGTTTTTCCTAAGGGTGTTGTCTATTTTGGGTTCTATGCGGTTTCGTAGTAGGGCATTGTAGATTTTGGCTGCTATGGATGTAAGTGTTATCCCTCGGTAGTTCTTGGCTAGTCCGAGGTCGCCTTTTTTAGGGAATGGAAGGATGCATCCCTTCGTCCATCTTTCTATCCTATTTTGACTATAGACTGCGTTGCATTGCCGGAGCAGTATATCGTCGAATTGTCTAGTCTTCCACACTTTTGGGGGGATCTCGTCTAGCCCTGCTGCTTTCCTATTTTTAATTCTTCTGAGAACTGAGTCGAGTTCTTCTTTGGTGAAAGGACCTAGTTTAACGTCTAATTGCTTACTAATAATTCTGGTGATCGGTTCATCCGTTATTTCCGGTGGGTTTCCTTGTAGATTTTTGAAATGCTGTTCCCACAGTTTTACTCTTTCTTGTTGGCTTGCAGCTTTCAATTTTGCTTTGGCTGTGCTCTTCCTTCTACTTACTTCGTTTATTGTTTGCTAGGCTATCCTGGATTGTCTATCTTCCACCAAGTCTCTAATCTTATCTATCTGATTTTGTATGTATTCTGCCTGTTCTTTTAGATATATTCCTGTTAATTGATGTTGAGCCTTTTCTAGTTTTCGTGTATTTGTGTTTGTTGGGTTCTTTTGATAGCTTTTGGAGGCAGTTTTCACAAGTGCACGATTTTCTCTAACCGCTGGCGTTTCCCAAAGGGCTCTATATTTAGTTCTGGGTTTTGTTGGAATACACTTTGCTGCCGCCTCAAGGTGTGCTTCTACAATATTTTCATATTCGTCGTTTGGGGTACCTTTTTCTGCCTTCTCTTGTAGTGCTTCGAATCTGTTTCTTAATTCTAATGCATATTTATCTCTCATATCTCTGTTGTTCAGTAGGGCCCAGTCATAGTGCTTGGTTGTCGCTTTACGTGTGGCGTTTCTTTTTCGTAGGCTTAGACGTACTTTGGTCGTAACTATTCGATGATCGGAGGACACACCCTCGAAAGAGGAGTATGCCTCGCAATTCATCGCACTGTTTTTCCATTTCCCGTTTATAAGGACGTAGTCTATCTGTGCTTTTCTCTTATTCGTGTATGTGTAGGTCCATAATTTCCCCTCCCTTTTTTGAAAGTTTGTATTGAGGCATGTTAATCTATTTTCTATCATGAAATCTATTAGATGTTGTCCATTCCTGTTTGATGCGTTGTGTAGGCTGTATTTGTTGTGTCTGTTTTTCCCGATTTGTGCATTCATATCTCCGCCAATGACTAGCAGGTTGTGTTTCGGAATGCTACGTACTAAGGAGGATAGATCTTCGTAGAAGGTGACTATTTCGTTTCCTTCGCTAACATTGGTAGGGCTGTAGCAGGAGATAATTGTTGCTTTGGGGTTGCCATTAAACGTTGCGGCCATCATCTTAGGTTGTATTCTCTCAATGCTGTTCAGTGTTTTTAACGCTCTTGGTCCTAGAAGCATTCCCACCCCTCCAACCGATGCATTGATAGAGTTTTTCCATGCGGATACAGTCACCAGCATCCATCCATTACTAGTTTCGTGATACTTGATATCTTCGGTGTGCGTGTATCGGTGCTCTTGTATGCAAATTATGTCTATCTTATGTTCTCCGGCTGATGCAGTTAGCTCTGATAGTTGACCTATTCTATTTAGGGTTCTCACGTTAAATGTCGCTATCTGTATTGTTTGTTTGCACCTTAGTAGTTTTTGTTTGAGCTCTGTAGCTGATTTTTCGAACACTGATGCCAGGGCTCCAACCTCAGCAGGACGCGCCCCTTTTTTACCCGCGCGAAGAGCGATGCGGTTTATGTATCTGGTTTGAGTACGAGTCATGGTTATCTTTCGATGGCTGTTTTTATTCTCATCTATAGAAGCCACTCTTATAGATGAGCAGCAGTAGTTCCCCGATCGAACTGACAATCCTGAGCGTTAAGCCGCAGGACTCACACGTACATCACGCTGCTTCCCATGTGTATGTTTAGAAAAAAAAATAGCTTCATACAATTGTCTAATTGGTAAAAGATTACAGTCAAATGTTACCAGCTTACGGTCTACCCACAGAAATTGTACAGCCATAATGATCCAGCGAAATATACGAAAGCAATCGTTCCCACACCCGATGTCGACACTAACCTCTTTGACATTGTCACTTAAATTTTGCAAGGAGATAGAAATGTATTAAAAGAAAATGACTTTACTCTTAATCAAGCAAGAATCCAAAGATATCTAACAGAAATGTTAACATATGCAGACTATGCAGATGATCTAATGCTTCTTTAAAATACACCTACCGAAGCTAAATCCCTTCCGTATTGCCTTGAGCAAGCAGTGGGAGACATTGGTCTCAGCGTGAGCAAAAATAAAACATAATTTATGTGTTTAAACGTGAAGGAGCTATTTCTACTTTAAGTGGCAGGTTTCTAAAATTAGTCGTATAGTCCCCATACCTCAACAGCAATATCTCATCAACTGAAAGGGATATTAGATTACATTGACTGCTATTGTCAGGTTATTGATCACATGGAAATCTTTTGTATCAGATGAAATTAAAGATTTCATCCAAAGTGTGGGTATGTTCATACTACTTTATAGATGTACCATATGGAGGCTAACAAAACGCATGGAGAAAAAGTTAGACAGAAACTACACAAGAATGCTGCGAGCTATCTTGAACAAATCCCGGAAGCAAACTTCTACAAAAGAGCTGATGTATGGTTAGACCTTCCATCTCGAAAACCCACCAAATAAGATGAAAACGAGATGCAGAAGACGGCTAGAGAAACAAGTCCATACACATGGATGTGCTAGTGTTGATCTCACAGCCAGGTTATATTTACATCAGCTCAGTACAGATAATGTACATAGATTGGAGAACCGGTTGGGAGCTATGAATGATAGTGACGAATGGAGAGAGAGACAGAGACAGAGAGAGAAAGAGCGGTGGAAGAGTCAGGGAAATCTGCTCAGTCAATATGACTTGATGATGACTTATGTATGTGCCTAAGTGTGTGTGTTCGCATGTGTGAATTAAGTTCATCTACAACAGCGTGGATCCAATTAAGGGTCAATTTTTGCCCACTTTGCTGGGGCTGTAGATTACACCGACTGCATCACTGCAGAGGAGTAAGACCCCCGAACGAGAGTCCAAGATATGACTTCAAGCAATCTGAGGGTGAGACTCCAGAAATGTTAGAGCTTTAAGGAAGGCAGAGTATCTCTCCATTGCCATCGCTCCCCTGTGGGTGAAAAACTATTTGTCATTTACAATGAGAGCAAACAAATGACGTACGTTAAATGGAATTGTGTGAAATAGAACTGTTTGCACATTTACCAGTGAGTAAATAAATGGCCGAGGTTTAATTGAATTGTTAGTTATACATAGTAATACTTCGAACCATTTAAATTTTACTTGAGCTACATTGAATTGTTTGAAATAGAACTGTTTGATCATTTGATTGTGCGTCAAAATGATTGATGTTTAATTGACTTGTTAATGATACATAGTAATACTAGGAACCATTTAACTGTATACAAAAGAATTAGCTTAGCCTCGCTTAAAATCGTTATGCACAAAATGGGTTTACAAATCATATATATTCAATATAAAGAGGATTTTGCATTAGATAAACTAAAATTTTTGATATGCTAAAAAACAACCAACCAACCAACATTGTCGATTTGTCAGCTGGTTTCTATTTTGAGTTTTCCTTATCAAATGCCCTTTTCATATCCCGAGTAAAGAGCTCCGTCTACCTTACTTTTTACCACAACTGGTGAAGATGCAAATTTTTTTTTTCATTAGAACAAGCATGATCATTCTCATATCGGGTTAAAACAAAGTTAAACATTGATGCATTTCTTATATAAATCTCCTCCATATTATTGTCTCGCTGGTAAAGGATCACCAACAATTTTATTCAGTAGAAAATTTGCACTTCATGTAGAGAGCAGATCGATTTATTTTTTTAATTATCTATTTACTTATTCATTCAATTAGTTGAACAAACGCACATTGACAAACACAATGGAATTGCTATAACTTAAGTAACTTTGTTGGAATTATTATTGCAATGTTAATTTCAGTCTCTAATAAATGTCTTGGGTAATGTTCGAAGATAAAAGTTGGTAACTCTAATCAAGTGTGACCCGAAGGCTCCCTTTTCAATAACTACTACAACGTCGTGTAAGGTAAAGCGTTACTCCATTCCCTGGAATTCTCCACTCCCCCTTGATCCTTACCTTATAATGCTGTGTGCTAAGTAAGGAGTCAGCAAGTACCATTTTTTGAGTCTTTGGTATGACTCGACCTAGGATTGGTGTCCCGGACCAGTGGCGTAAACTAAGTCAAGCTTAAACACTGTTAAAAAGCAGCAACAATCTAAATGGAGAAGGAGAGACAAAGGGGAACAGTCATTATTCTTTATAATGCAATTAAAACAAGGCGAGTCACAATTCATAAAAAATCCATATTATAGTATGAAAGTAAGCTAAGGGAATATTTGATCATAATTCTACGTAATAAAAATATGTGAAGAAAGGAAAGTTATTAATTTATGAGATATGATGAAAATAAGGTAGGCCAAATGTTAAAAATTAGAATTTTACTGACTACTATGGAAACAATACGAAGCAAAATTCGATAATTATAATTCTACTTGAAAAAATAAAAACACAGACACAGTTTAAGCAATATTATTAGCATTAGAAAAATCTGTAAAATATAGTACTATATGCCCCAAAATGCTGAGAGTTGTGTGAATAAAAATGAATATTTCGATATATTATTCATCTACGATGAATAGTGAATATTCCTAATCTTCCTTCTCTCTGGTTGCAGTATTTTTCACAAAATATATACTAAACTGAAAGTCCTGAGGTGAGGGGACAACAAACATTTGTTTTTGTTTTCGTTGGTTGTTTGGTTGAATTGTTGTTTCGTATGACATATCAACCCTTATAGGTTGTTCGATGTCAAATCTATCTCTTGAATATATATATATATATATATATATATATATATATGTGTGTGTGTATGTATGTATATATATATGTAACGAATGTATTGTGGGTTACATTTTAAAACGAGAAAGAATTGATTTAATTGCACACATTTAAATGAATTCAAGTGTAGTAAAAGATTGAATATTTTACTTGACCCATGGATTGAACTCTAAAAGTTACGACAACTTCAGGTCAGATAGGACATGAGAGTAATACCAATGAAGGGGTATTCCACGTTTCTAAAACTTCCTCAATTTCACATACAGCTTACTGTCATACCTAAATGGGTTCAAGTGTTGCTATCAATCTGTATTAATTCTGTTCAACATTATTCATGTAACAGTTTCAAGCATTGTCAGTGATATAACAGTTCCCCCTGACGCATACATTGGACACTAATTGGTCCTTACAATCTAGGTCTGAGTCAACCTAGGAGTAATGGAAATGAAGAGCTATGCTAAATTACCCAAATAAGAGCTATGCTAAATTACCCAAATCACCTGAACTGGAAACTCACCATCAGATGGTTTAGTGTCATATCCAAAATACTCGTTTGGGTCTTAGCCTTGGTAGAGATTCAGTTATCCTTCAGCCCAAGTCAGCAGGACTGACTTCATATATATATATATATATATATATATATATATATATATATATATATATATATATATATATATATATATATATATATATATAATTAGTACACGACAAATGTTAAATCTTAACACTTAAATATTTACATTATAAGTAAATGCTATAATTTGTATCCTCTATATTGAGTATTTCGATACCAGTTTCCTCTCCATGTCTCCGAGAATTTACAACATTTATGTAAATAAGTTTCTGCTTTTTTAATTAATATTTTATGAAACTAAAATAATCAAGTATTACATTTAAAGAAAAATCTACTGTACTTACATATCTGTAATTAGTTTATGTACTGCTAAATAAAAATAATGGTGAATTTACCTAAGTGTGTTAATTCCATAAATTCTGTCTGAGGTATTACAATATAAGAATATAATCACCAAACCGAGACGATAAATATAGATTTGTACAGCATGTAAATAAAAATTATTAACTTCAATCAAACTGATTGTATCAAAATCTTGATTTATATTTTAAAAATTATTTTTATATGATATACACATGGCATTGTAGATAAACTCGTGCCGTATAGATCAGTTTCAACGACTCTCCAATTTTGAAACAATTTTTCAATTAAAAAGAAAAAAAAAATCATATTCGCAGGTATAACATTTGCGTGCACCTGGTATCAATGTTCTAACATGTCTCAAAGTAGATACAAAAGAGTGTTTTTGTCACTGCAGAGAAAAGAGAATCTAATCGAAGAGAATCTAATCGAAGTCTATAACAGCAGAGAAAAGCAACCAAGTGTTACGTTGCCTGGAAGAAGGTTGTCGACCAAAAGCGTTTCCCGTGGGAACACAGTTAAAAAATCTCTTTGACAAATGAGTTCTCAACCCAAAAGGATGGGGAGAAAATAAATGATTGAATCTAGAAAAGAATAACCCAAGAAAATAGAGAACGGAAAAATAAAGACAATCGGTTTTAGGCAACAAGAAAGTATACCAAAGAGATTTCTGAGAAAAAAAAATTGCAAACATTCAAGTGGTATTAGGAACGACTACTGATTTATTTTTATCAGTCATTCTGTTGACATAACTTATCGCAAATCTTTACCCTAGAAGAACGTATGTATAAGCCTGGATGTTTAATAAAGAATAACATTTTGAATATAAATCACAACTAAGTTACATATTTCTTTCAAAATTAATTTATAGGATTGTTCAAATTGACCTTCTTCAGCAACAATAAGATCATTTTTAAAAAAATAAACAACCATTTGATTGAGCAATTCATTTAGTTTTGCAGTCTTTGATATTTTTGTTTATTTTCATTTTTGTACCTTGATTTATAATCCTGCATTGTGAGGAAGGCTTGTAATGCACTGACTGTATACGCAGCTGTGAACTAAAATTATACCAAAAAGAAATATTCGGACTATGTCCCTAAATTACATCTGATAAACAAATAGTATGAAAATAGGGGCGTATTTGACGCTAGACTGTTAATAAAAGTGCATCTATATGTGTGTGCTTTCAAATAGAATAAAAACTCGGTAGCACATGCCCAGGCATATTATTCGTATACCGAAAAATATATTTCCAGAGACGTTATTATTTTATTTGAGTAAAGAGATCCAACTTCATACACAAAACAAGAACAGACACAATATTTCATTTGATCATTTTAACAAGAAATAGTTTGATTGTTATAACAAGTGAGGCTTAGAATACGTCGATTGTACCCTCTTTGAAAGGAATTTCTGGGTTAGAAACTTAACTGCATCGCATGGAATGGATTTATTTCTGTAGTTCTGAGGTGCATGAAGTACTTTTTATTGCCATTCCTCTCAGATTCACTATAATCCACAGAGATCTATAAAGGTCTCATCCAAGGGACAAAATATATTCTTGAAGAATAACTGATATTAGATAAATGTATGTAAAACAGTATAACTGCAACTAAAAAATGATTGTTATCAAATAGAATTATTAATATTTCAAAGACTCGGAATCTAATTAACATTAATATTTGCCGAAACTATATAATTAATTGAGAATCATTGGTCTTGGATTAGAACAATTTTAACCATATAAATGTGTGCAACAAACTATGATTATTAAATAGGAGGAGTGACTTCAAACCATATAATTGTGCATACATTATCAGGAAGCCTTTTTGACGGGTCTTTAAATCTATCCTCTGCAGTTGATATCTAAACATGAGAATGCCTTTCTAGAGCTCTGTGGAGACGGGTTCAACCTATTGCAATTGTCTTTAGGTCAACTCTGACTCGGAGAGCTAGTATCGTTAGGATCCCCTTGATGAGACAAAGAGATCTGTTAAAAGATTATTTGTACTGGATAGAAATATTTACATATAACTGTAAATTATTGTCATCAAGAAAAAGTTATTTGATGCAATAATTGTTCACTAAGAATTAACATTTTTAGTTACTTGAAAACGAATAGATTATGGCAAACAAAGGATTTTTATGAAATAGTCGTTGTTGCTCGGAACAATACAAATTTGATACTTGAAATCATAGAGCACTGACAAAGTTATTTATATTTGATAGGAATACTTAATATTCTATAACAGTCTGCTTGAGTCTTGAGAAAAAATTACAAAAACTATAAATGTAAACGTACAATGAACAAGATTCTCTAACTTCTCGACTGCAAATAACTTTCAACGGGTGAAATGCAGTTAAAATTAATCAATAGTTTGATCGACTTATTTATCAATTTGTGAAGGATCGATATTACGTAAGAGATATTCAATGGCAATAATATTAACTAATGCATTGATCTATATTATACAGGAAGTCACAAGAAATAATAAAACAAATATCATTTAAGGGCAAAATATTTACTTGTATCTGGTAAGAGCATTCTATCTACAAAAGAATAGAAGATAAGAAAAAAAAATTAAAGCAAGAAATAAAGTACATCAAAGAGATCATACAGAAAACAAATACAGTTCTATGAATTCAATCGAAATGACTGCTGAGGTTTTGCATCTGTAATTCCAATATAAGTGGCGGGAAGACCCTGTGTTCTAATGGCTAGTAGATTGGACTGTTATATCGTAGTACACGAGTTCGAACTTCAGCTGCTCTATAACATTCACTGTTAGGCTAATACACTTGGAAAAGGTACGAACCCTTTTATCACCCCCAGCAAAAGGTTGAATAGTAACACTACTCTTCTTTTACAAGGATTGTTTCTGCATTAAATAACTCACCAATGTTAATATACCATTTAACAACAAAAACGCACTAATATTATTATATTTTTTTCTTACTGGTTTCATTCTATCGGTTAGATCTGAATTCCATATGATCGGTAGCCTATTGATAGTTGTCCATGTCTTTGTTAGCCACGTGTCGATGTCCTTTTTGGTTGATGAGACGCTGCTTCCTAGGTAAGTGAATTTGTCTACTAGTTTAAGAGGGGTTCCTTCCAGTATGGAGATGTCACCTGTTTGATTATAGCACATATATTCCGTTTTGTGTGCATTGAAATGGGGGCCTATGCCTGCGGCTGCTCGTAGGCAGCTGTCGTATCGATATCAGTATGGATGCACTACATGGACGCTAATAAATCGGCTGGAGAAGAAGGTAGACGGCAATTACACAAGAATGCTGCGAGCAATATTTTACAAGTCCTGGCGGTAACACACCACCAGACACCAACTATACGGCCACCTGCCTTCCATCTCGAAAACTATCTAAGTTAGACGAACCAGACATCCAGGACACTGCTGGAGAAGCAGATACAAGCTTATAAGTTATGAACTCCTATGGACCCCCACATATGACTGGGCAAACGCAGGACGACCAGCACGAACATATATTCAGCAGCAATGTGAGGATACGGGACGTAGCCCTGAAGACCTTCCAGAAGCGATGAACGATAGGGAAAAGGATTTTTTAAACGTCATATTTAAATTTAAGAAAAAAATAATCATCATCATCATCATCATCATGTCGTGCCACTAGCACGGATATCCCTGACCCTCTCTCTTAAATTTAAATATGACGTTTAAAAAATTCTCTTTCAAAGACTATTTTGTTTGTTGGATATATATCTAACCAGCTAAGAAAAGTTGAACCTCAGACAAAATAAGAGGTTTACTAAAATAAAGACCTGCTTTGAAGATTGTCAAACACTGTGACCACGTTTTATAGCCCTTTTCACATTCCATGAATAACATGGTTATCACGAAGAGGAAAGAATTTTAGCACGAGCAACTGAAAGTTTTCATTTACACTTTGTTCAATTGTGTGCCGAGATCAAGATCCAGAGTATTAGAATAGAATTTTTTAAAATTCTTAGTGTATATTTTTCGAATTCCAAAGCTTTTGGACACGTGAGTCTTAAAATACTAATTGGCCGTACATCGGTATATTCTGCAAAGCTCTCATCGTAAGAAACGGGATCAACGAACGAGTTCAATTAGTTGACGATACTCACTGCATTGCGCTTCCTTATCATGCTCTGTGGAATCATATGAACACACAGATCGCTTATCCCTCTTGGTATAAGTAAAAGAATAGGGTAAACTTAGCTATCTACCCTTGTAATAAAACTGGTTACAGTAAAGAAAAAAAATCCTCATTTCAATATGCTGCAGATTCTGTACAAATTAGGTTATCGTTTTCTTGTTATCAGTTTATACAAAATGTGTGGCTGATACTAAACCGGCTTTTACCACGTCAAAGAACACACTTGGGCTTGATATAATCCAACAATTAACTAATGGAACTGAGTCGTTGGCCCCTCGTACTTGGAGATCTACAGGAGATTCCATTATTATATATATATATATATATATGCGCGTGTGTGAGTATATGACTTTAGATGGTATATGTATTTTTTTTTCAAATAAATCACGGACAGCATTCGACACATTGTCAAATTTAAATGGTGGGTAGCTGGCTTAAATGCAGTATTTACCTTCTTCTCAATGTGTTGGCGCGCTGAGACTACATATCCAATTCTGCACTACTATTTACCAATGGATTGGGGAGATGCTGTTCATCCTCACAAACTTCTTAATTCTTCAACGGAAAGTGAAACGAATATTTGTATGCGACTCACAGAGACGAGTTCTGATGATGATAATTGTTACCACACGTAAAATTTATATCGATATTATATCAGAAATGCCTATACGTTATAATATTATGAAATGTACACATGTAATCCATTTAAAATAAAAGAAACACCATTCGTTTAAAATCCAAAGCTTCGAAAATCTAAAGATTCGATTTAAGAATTAACACACCAGTAAACAGTAAAAACTATAACAATTCTTAACACTAACAAATTAATAAAAATCTTTTAAAGTGGCCAAACTGTTAACTATATATATATATATATATATAGAGAGAGAGAGAGGGGAGAGAAGGTATATGACTTGGGAGACGGTTAGCAACAATGAACATTGTATCCTGAAGCAATGCTTGAGGAAGTTATCAAAAAAGGAAAATATACTTTTTGCATTATCTTCAAGAATTTTTGGATTCCCATTTTAGAATATTTCTACTTAAAAAAAAGTTAATAAAGAGGAGTATGTTAAAGTACACGACCTACTACACTTTATTCATTTTATTTACAAGGATTTTTCAAACATCAAATCCATGAACTATATTGGCATATCGAAGATATTCACTGAGACATTCCCATGAACATCTACAGTGCTAATTGCAGTTCTTTAGATTAAAGAAATATATACTATTCTAATGGTTATCGTCGCAGGATATGGACACGGTGATACGATTTCAAATCCTGGACTTGACCTATTGCATTTCACATAGCACTAATATCCTTGGGAAAGGTATGAATCCAATTATTCTCCCTCCAGCTATGGGTAAATAGTAGGGCAGACTAGTTTCTTCAGCCTTGGCGAGGGAAAATTGTCTAGGAGAAGGAAAACTCTGAAATCAAACCTGTTAAACTCCGCTTAGAAATTGACCTTGTGTTATATCCTGCCCGAGCGGAGGGGTTGGTAAATATGATTCTACCTGACTGGATGTATACGGATTAGGTTCAAATTTTACGTTTAAGAAGATAAGTATGTTATATCTTAGGTATGATGGAGCCATGATATCTAATACACACACACACACACACATATATATATATATATATATATATATATATATATATGTCATGTGTCTTAAATGAAAGGACAATGTACTGTTAGCCCGAATTAAAATATGGAACTCGATGAAAAGATTCACTTTTGGAACGGGAAATTATATTTTTAGTAAACAGTTAGAATTATAACTCGTACTAGTGCCAATTTCACAGGACACGGAGCGAAGGAAGATAGACAGAAAGAAAAAGTAAAAAAAAGGTAAGGTAGGAAATAACAAGTAAATCCCTCCCCCGTCCGTCAAGCATTAGAGGAACCACATGTATATAAATTCTCATAAAATTAGTAAAATTATACTTGAGAGGTCATTTGTAAACAAAATATGAATGAATAAACACGTTCATTTCGAAAAGAAGTCCAAAATGGTTAGTAACTTTGTTTTATACTAAACTATCATTTTAAATGCATGTATGATTTTTATTCAATTTTGTAATTGTAAAAGTCAGCGGTGTATACTATTATGTGTCTTAAATGAAAGAACAGTGTAATGTTAGCCCAAATTAGAATATGGAACTCGACCTAGAATATTCACTTTTAGAACGTGAAATTCTATTTTCAGTAAAAAGTCAGGATTTTAAATCGTGTTAGTGCCAATTTCAGAAGACAGAAGGAGAAGAAAGAAAGGCAAGGTATGAACTATAATAGAACGTGAAGAGAAAAAGAAGAAAAGAAAGAGGAAAGAAAAAAGAAAAAATAAACTTTTTTTTAATGAAATAGTCTTGGACTTTAACTAAGTTAAAACTTAACGGAAAAGGAGAAAGGATATTTTTTTACGAATACCATGGGAAGCAGCATGGTGGACGTAAAGGCAAGCGAATAAACCCTCTGACGGCCAAACGCAATGCCTATCCTGGTCCTGGGCATATGAATCTCACTGTTCAACGGTCAGGATAGTTAATTCAATCGATGAACTACTGCTGCTCATCTATAATTGTGGCTTCAATGGATGAGAATAAAAACTACCATCGAAAGATAACCATGACCCACACTCAAACCACATGAATAAACAGCTGAGGTTGGAGCCCTGGCCTCAGTGATCGAAAAATCAGCTACTGAGCTTAAACAATAAAAATTACTAAAATGCAAACAAGCAATAAAATTAGCGACATGAACCTTAAATAGAACCTTAAATAGAATAGGAAAACTACCGGAGCTGAGTGCATCGACGGTAGACATAATATGCATTCAAGAATACAAATACACACAAAGTTAGGATATTAAATACCACGATACTGACAATGGATGGATTCTTGCCACTGTATCAGAATGGAAAAATTCTGTCAATGCTACGGGAGGAGGTGTAGGAATATTTATAGGACCAAGAGCCTTAAAATCACAATAGCATAGAAAGAATACAATCTAGGATGATGGTAGCTACTTTTAAGGGCAACCCCAGAGCAACAATTATATCCTGCTACAGACCTACGAATTTAAGCGAAGAAACTGAACTCATCACCTAATACGATGAGCTATCCTCTCTAGTATGTAGCATGCCGAAACACAACGTTCTCGTCATTGGTGGAGACATGAATGACGAAATTGGGAAAAACGGAAACCACAAATACAGCCAACACAACTCGTTAAACAGGAATGGACAACATCTAACAGATTTCACGATAGAAAATAGATTTACCTGTCTCAATACAAACTTTCAAAAAAGGGAGGAAAGATAATGGACCTACACATATGCAAACAACACTAAAGCACAGATAGACTACGTCTTTATGAACAAGATATGGAAAATAGCGTATTAAATTGCGAGGCATTCTCCCCTTTCGAGGGTGTATCCTCCGACCACTGAATTGTCACAACAAAAATACGACTGAGCCTACGATGAACAGCGACCACCAAATACTGTGACTGGGCCCTTCGAAACAACAGGGATATTAGAGATAAATACGTGTTAACATTGAGAAACAAACTCGATGCACTCCAGCAATACATACACCGAATGACGAATATGAGAATTTCGTTAATGCACACCTAGAGGCAGCAGCGAAATGCATACCAACAAAACTTCGAACTAAATCTAGAGTCCCATGGGAGACATTAGCGATTAGAGAAATACGTGCAGACGTTAAAACTGCCTCCCAATGCAATAGGAAGAACCCTTTCGAAATACCCTGAAACTAAAAAGGGCACGAGATAAATTAACAAGCATATATCTAAAAGAACAGACAGACTACACACAAAATAGAATAGATAAGATTAGAGACTCAGTGGAAGATAGGCAATCTAGGATAGCGTGGTAAACGATAAACGAAGTGAGCAGAAGGAAGATCACAGCTAATGCTAAACTGAATGCCACAAACCGACAGAAATAATAAAACTGTTGAAAAAGCATTTCGAGAATCTACTAGGAAACACATGGAAAGTTGCATATGAACCAATCACCAGAATTATTTGTAAGCAATTAGACATAAAACTAGGACCGTTTACTCTAAAAGAACTATACTCAGTACTCAGAAAAATAAAAATAGGAAAGCCGCAGGGTTTGATGAAATTCCCCCAGAATTATGGAAGACCACACAATTCGACGACATACTTCTCCGACTCTCTAAGGCAATTTATAATCAAAATCCGATAGACAGATGGATGAAGGGATGCATCCTCACTTTCCCTAGAAAGGGTAACCTTGGATTAGCCAAGGAGTACTGATGTGTAAAACTTACATCCATAGCAGCCAAAATTTACAATGCTCTACTACGAAATCACATAGAACCCAAAATTGACAACATTCTAAGGAAGAACCAAAAGGGCTTCCGAAGAAATAGATCCACGACCTCACAAATATTGACCATCTCTAGAATCCTTGAGGGCGTACGGGCAAAAAACCTTCAGGCGGCAATACTATTTGTCGACTTTACCAAGGCGTTTGATTCCATTCACAGAGGGAAGATGGAACAAATTCTACTTGCATACGGCCTACCAAAAGAGACCGTCGCAGCAATAATAATTCTTTATAGAAACACCAAACTGAAAGTACGTTCTCCGGATTGAGACACAGACTACTTCCACATTGTAGCAGGAGTACTGCAAGGGAATTCATATCCCCCATACCTCTCTATCATCTATCTACACTACGTGCTTAGAAGATCGATTGATAAAATCAAAGAAAACGGCTTCGAGCTGACCAAGAAAAGAAGCAGAAGGTACCCCGCAAACTAATTACCGACACCGACTACACTGATGATATAGCGATCCTGGCAAATCCACCCTCCGAAGACGAAACACTACTGCATAGTTTGGAATGAGCCGCCACAGGCATCGGACTCCAAGTCAATGTACAAAAAACGGAATACATGTGACAGGTGACATTTCCACACATGGCAGTAGCTCTCTGAAACTAGTTGACAAGTTCACCTTCCAAGGAAGCAGTGTCTCATCAACCGAAAAATACATTGACACGCGACTAACAAAGGCATGGACAGCTACCGATAGACTATCGGTCATATGGAAGTCGGACCTGACCGATAAAATAAAACGCAGTTTCTTCCAAGCAGCGGTCATGTCGATACTGCTATATGGATGCACCATATGGACGTGAACTAAACGGATGGAGAAAAAGCTTGACGGCAATTTCACAAGAATGCTGCAAGTAATTTTGAACAAGTCCTGGAGGCAACACCCCACAAAGCAGTTGTTGTACGGTCACCTACCACCGATCACGAAAACTGTCAAAGTTAGACGAGCCAGACATGCAGGACACTGTTGAAAAAGTAGGGACGAGCTCATAAGGGATGTTCTACAATGGACCCCATCACATGGCCGAGCAAAAGCAGGGTGACCAGCACGAACATACATGCAGCAGCTATGTGAGGATACGGGATTTAGCCCTGAGGACCTGCCAGAAGAGATGAACGATAGGGAGGAGCAGCCAAAGAGGTTTAGGGATATCTGTGCTAGCGGCACGACATGATGATGATGATGATGTATATTAAAATACCATGTGTGTAGTAGTGTTAGTGTATGCGGGTAACATAATAGCTGGATAACAAATCTATTTCTACCCGAGGTCGGTATATATATTTAAGATGAAGAATTAGCTTTTACCCGCATTAGAATTAATCTGAGGTTCCAACTGAGTGAAGTCAAACCAACCACAATTGGCCGTATCATGAGTTACTGCTAAAGTTTATCTGGGTAAGTGGTAATATAGCTTTGACCATGAAACCATCTCTGAACCCTGAGACGTCGTCTGATGAAGGTGTCTTTTTGGAGAAGTATTGCTGTGGCACTATTTACCGACCCCTCCGCTCGGGCAGGATATGACACAAGGTCAATTTTTAAGCGGAGTTTAACAGGTTTTAATTCAGAGTTTTCCTTCTCCTAGACTAGTTGCCTAACCAAGGCTACAGAACCTAGTCTGTCCTACTATTTACCCATAGTTGGAGGGAGAATAATTGGATTCATACCTTTCCCAAGGGTATTAGTGCAATGTTAAATGCAATCAGTCTCGTCCAGGATTTGAACTCGTATCGCCGTGTTCATTTCCTACGGCGATAACGACTACACCACGGGCACCTCCATGGTGGGTATTGCTGTGGCAGTCATATATATATATATATATATATATATATATATATATATATATATATATATATATATATATATATATATATATATATATATATATATATATATATAAATATATATATATATATATATATATATATATATATATATATATATATATATATATATATATATATATATATATATATATATATATATATATATATATATATATATATATATATATATATATATATATATATATATATATATATATATATATATATATATATATATATATATATATATATATATATATATATATATATATATATATATATATATATATATATATATATATATATATATATATATATATATATATATATATATATATATATATATATATATATATATATATTGTCATCCACAGACAGATCTATTTCGTTCTATCAGAACTCATCACTGTGGCTAGACGGGCTAGATTCCCGAAGCTGGGACCGAAACCCGGTTGCCTCAAACGCCAATCCAAGATTCTACCACCCAGCCACGTAGAAGCCAGAGCCAGCGAAGTAAATTTAAACGGTTATGAATCACAATTGTTATTGTTTATATATATATATATATATATGTGTGTGTGTGTGTGTGTTAGGTCTGAAATATAATCAGACAACATGAGAAAAGAATGAATAAAATTTAATTGATGTTTCATTGTAAGAAACCATTCGCCACAACAGTGTGACAAAGTGAAGTGTAAACGAGCCGCTTTTATTTACTTGATTTGTGCTTTTCTTCATTTTAATCTTATTCCTGTTGTCACTTTCCATCAAAAATAAATAAATAGATAAGTAAATTAATCAAAGCATAATATTTCCAACGAACATGATAAATAACAGATACACCCACCAATAAAAAATCTCTGAACATGAAAATAGTTACAAACACCTGAACAATAAATAATCTACGCCACAACCAACAATAACATGACCCCTGGTACCGTAAATTTAAACATTTGTTAACATAGGAATAAAAGAAAATAACAAAATAATTACTTTTTATATGGATAGATTCGCATGTTCAGAACGACGCTGAGGGTCCAGAAAAAAGAGTTTTTGTTGAGGTTCCGTAGGTCCTGCTTCAGATCTTGCAGCAAAGATACGGATAAAAAAATTTCGGACGTTGCCAACAGGATCCAATGTTTATTGATAAGTGAGTAAGTTGGCAACCATAGTCGAGGACAACGAGAAGGCTCCCTTTTCAATAGGGGATGGCGCTACTCCTTTCCCTGAATTGCTCCACTTTACCCTTGATACGTACTTATATTGCTAAGTGTTAAGCAAGGAGGTATCAAATACAATTTTTAAAGTCTTTGATATGACGCGACCTGGGATAGAACCCAGGTCTACCAGACCATTAGTCAACACTCTACCCCCTGGGACAATGAGCTGAGGTAAAGTATCTCGGTTGTTGAATGTTTTAATTTGAAAACATTTCAACTGAAAACAGTTGTCCTCCATACCTTTCTTTGCAATGCTATACTTTCTCATTGCATGTGATCAATAACAAAGAGTTTCAGATTTTATTTTACCCTGTTGTTATAACTTAAACGGTGCTGATCAAAGTACCGAGGTTCATGAGCATGCAATTATGTGCATGTTATAGATTCCCATAGAATATTTTTCTTTATTCGAAAGTCTTCCATCTGCATAAGAGTTTTGAGCCATCTTACTTATGTGTTTGAAAGTTAAGCCTCCATGCTTTACTTGTTCAATCTAATGAGAACTAACAATTACGTTTTTTTTTTATCGCCAGTTATTTTGCCTATTTGGCTGAGAAAATGCACATGGAATTTGCCAACATTTTTTTTCTTTTTTTTTCTTAATTACCGCATAAAATATCATACAAGTTTTAATGTTTGAAGTGCTCATTTTTGGAAGCTAGAAAATGAACGTCTGTCCCATGGACTAGTCAGTGAGTTCTCTTTTATTGCACCGAATGTTTAACATTTTGCGGAAGTGTAACTATTGAATGTTTTTTAGCATTTATTTTTAATTCCTATAATTTGTTTTCTTGTTTCTTATCCCACTTATTTTCTTTTATTAACCATTCATCTATTTCTATCATTTTAAGAAATATTTAAAGGTAAATAAGTTTTGATAATCAACGAAGAATGATCAGAGTCAGTTTCTGATGTATTCGATCATCAAACTAATAAAAGTCTCTTTACTCCGTGTATACGCCACCCTAACTTATATATATATATATATATATATATATATATAAGGTACTGAGCACTCTTTATCTATGAATATAAGATATTACATTAAGGTGGTGTATATATATATATATATATATATATATATATATATATGGTGGGATAAATAGAACTTTATTCACTGTAAAGAAAAAAGGGGGATATTAATCCACGGTAGATGATGCCTGATATAAATGTTAATTTTTTATGAAATGTCCCATTGCTATGACAATGGGCCTACTTGGCAAATAGATATCTGCGTATATAATCGTGGATATCATTCAGACAACCTGGTTGTTTTAACCAAGTAGACATAATTGATTTTCTTAATTTTATGGGAAAGTTTTTTTTCTTACTTTTTTATGCAAGCATTAGCAAAGTAATTTTACGAAGAACTAAAAAAAATATCATCGCCATACAGTCGGCAACTACTTCGGTTATTTTCTTTCGTTTTTTTATGGTGTTATTTTACTTTAATTTATTTTTCTTTCTTTTTTCTTTTTTTTTTTGTTTAGTTTTAGTTTTTCTCGATAAAGAAAACAAGTTCTAACTTCAAAAGAACTACTGAAGTTTCGACAAGTAAATTGAAAATCTTGTTTCAGAGACAAACAGCTGGATGCTCTGTATATCATGAAAAGACAGATGCATCGGATGAAGACAATAAAAGTTAGAAAATACATCTGCAACATAAATCAAAGAGACTGTAAACAACGTGAATTTGTGTTGTTTAGTAAATTTAGCGAGTTAGACGAGGTTTCCGAATATTGAAAAGTAACAGAAAACATTCAAGAGCATCCTTCTCAATCTTCATTAAGCGCATCATATATATATATATATATATATATATATATATATATATATATATATAGTGGCTCATTGGTCGAGTGGGCAGAGTGTTCATCCATGGTCCGGTAGACTTGGGTACAATCCCAGGCTGCGTCACACCAGAGATTTTAAAAACGGTACTGTATACATCTGTGCTTAACACTCGGCAGTATAAGGAATTTATCAAGGGTAGAGTGAAGTAACCCAGGGAGAGGAGAAGGGCCATCCCCTATATGTCGGTGTAGTAGCTATAGAAAAGGGAACCTTCTGTCCGCTATTGACTTCGGTCACCAACTTTACTTACTATATATATATATATATATATATATATATATATATATATATATATACATATTTCTTTAAAATATGTGTGCATAGTAATAAGAACTATTTAAAATCCTAAAAGCAATTGAAAATACTGACTTGGATACAATCCTCTAAGCTAAGCACTCCTCTAGAAATTCAACCACATGTTGCAATGTGCTAATTTTACCCCTGGTTTTAATGATATTATGGAGCATTATTTTGATATTTTGATTCTGTACCTAGGTGAAGATTTTCATATACCTCAAGCGAAGATACTACAATATACAGGTATGCACCCTCAACAACATCATAAAAATCAGAGGTAAAATATATATCTTACAACAGGAATTTGAATTTTTGGAGGAGATCTTAAGATAAAGTATTTTTCTAAGTCAAGATTTTAAATCGTTTTTAGCGTTTTATATCTTCCTTAATACTTTGCGCCCGTATTTTAAAGGAATGTTTTGAATTTGTACCCAAAACATATATATATATATATATATATATATATATATATATAATGACTTCAAATCTAACACTTGGATTTCTGATCCTTCCATATATGTGTACGTTTGTTTGATTTGTGTTTCAGATATTCTAGACTACTAATGTGAAGAGCCCAGTCGGCTATGATGTGTAATACATCAACCTAATCTCTTTAGATTGATGACAAACCAGCATCGAGTGTTCTCGATATGACATTAAACAATCTGATAGTTAGGTTCCAGTAATATTTGAGCTTTAGGGAATGCGGAGTAGCACTTCATTGCCATCACTCCCTAGTCCAATCTAGTGGGAGTGGTAGCACTTGTAAGGGTCCAGTCGATGGGTCAAATAGATCTGTTTGATAAACTGAATGCAAAAAGATGACGGAGGTTGGAGGAAATTGTTTGAAAGAGAACTTTTTGATCATATATGTGTGTAAATAAATGACTGATGTTATAGGTCGTTTAAACATAGCAATACTTGGAACTCCTTAAATTTGAGGACATATGTTTACAAATTATAGATACATTTCCCGGCTTTATTGCCCTCACTACTAGGTCGACTCTGACCCGGAGTAGTAGCAGCTAATTGGGTCCTATCTATGGAAGAAAACTAAGTTGTGTAATTAACTTAAACTGAAATCTTTGAAATAGAACTGTCTATAAATGTAAAAAAAAAGATTTTGCATTAAACGACCTTCAATAATTGATTTACGAGGATCATTATATAAGTTTCCAGACTTTTTTCGTATGGGCACCTTATTGATAGTACACACATGAAACCCTAGTCCCCTTCGAAGTAATCTCCTCCGGCTGCAATGCACTAGTTGTACCGTTCCAACAACTTCTGGAAGGATCCATGGAAGTGCTCTTATGTGAGCGTGTCATTGACCTTCGTCACAGTCTCGTTCATCTCCTCAATTGTCACATAACGACAGCCTCTGAGCTTAGGGAATAACCAAAAATCACAGGAAGCAAGGTCTGGACTATAGGGAGGGTGAGGAACTGTCTTGATGTCCATCTTGGTCAAATAGTGTGTGACAAGGATGGAATTGTGGACTGGTGCATTGTCCTGGTGGAAATTCCACTTACCCAATTTGATGAGTGCTGGTCCCTGCCGACGGAATCTCTTCCTGAACTCGCTTAAAACTTCAACATAGTAACCCTAGCCCTAACCCTTTGGCCAATCAACTCTGGTGTATTGACTTCTTTACTCCTCCCACACATCTCATCATCCCTTACAAACTCCCTGCTTTCCATGAATGTCTTATGCTTTTCCAAAACTGATGCTTGATTCATGCAAGATGATCAAAACCCTGTCTGATGCATTCTATACGTTTTGTGGCATTTTTTCCAAATTTAAACAAGGATTTTATTGCATCTCGTTCTTCTAAAGTGTCCTCACGTCCTGATTGCATTTTTAAAATTCACCAGCTGAGACAGTCAGGCTTTATTAAGCTGTATTCAAATTCCTGCTGTAGCTGTTGTTTTTTTTTAACCTGAAATCATAAAAATTGGTTGATCATCTCATAAGATGTATAGCAATAATATACTGAATTTACGACAATTTTAAATGCATATATAAAAAAACGTCAGGAAACTTATTTAATTCACCACGTACCATAAAATCAAACCAAACCAAATGTCAACCGCATAAACCGCATTTCTTATTAAATAACTTAGAGTGGTTGATTGGCTATAAAACCAAAGCATGTGAATGGTACATATATATATATATATATATATATATATATATATATATATATATATATATATATATGCTCCGGCCTGTTGGTTCTGTACGCTAATGAATAATTTAATAGCAACAATATAAGCTGCAAAGCAATTGGTCTTCTTATGAATTGAGCAATCACCAAAGCCAATAACGTTTATGTAAAAAAATGTACTTAAAAAACTCCCTTCGAAAACTAAGAGGATGACATAGGGTCTAGGGTAAGATTTCTGACATATGTAATATCAGCCAGGTTTGATCCCAACTTCAAGGATCTCGCGTGTCTAGCTACGCTGAAGCGTTTTGATTAATGAAACAGTCTGTCTTTGGATGACTATATATATATATATGTGTGTGTGTGTGTATGTGTGTGTGTGTGTATTCTTCAATCCAGTGAATTCGGAGTAGGGAACAAATCCTTCAGGACAATTAGATTATTAAAAATTCGAATATTTAAATATTCTAGGTAAAGTGCTCAATGTAAATGATATCACAGAGGAAATATTCTTTCAAAAAAAAAAAAAACACATTTAGATTATAAATTTATTCGCATCCTACCAAGTGAATTGATATGAATCAACAACTCCAAAAAAATAAGATACTGGCTGTATTCATTTATCTCCATTTTGGATCTGTTAAATTTTTTGGGGAGTTGTTGATTCATATCAATACGCGAAGCAGAATGGAAATAAATTTATAATTCTAATGTGACGGTATTTTCTTTGCTTTTTTTCGTGAAAGTATATATATATATATATACATATATATATATATATATAAATGATTAAATATTATAAATATTTGACTTGAAACCATTTGTCTTTTATATTTTCTTTGTTTCACTTGTTGTTGTTATATATATATATATATATATATATATATATATATATATATATATATATATATATATATATATTAAAGTTTCCAAAAAGTAATGCTCTTGAGATTTACGAGGTATTTGATAAAAATTTCGTAATGATATAATACAATTAATTCTCGTTACCGTGACCTCACATATACCAAGAAAAATATTGAGAAAACACCGAAAATTAATTGTTGAATATTTAAATGATTTTTCTTTTTCCAGGTAATGGTATTATATTCCCGAAAAGAAAGAACATATGTGCATTTCCAGATTTGTATTGCATCTGGTATATTATTAGCGAAATCTCTCACATATTCCCACTGCGCAGAATTGTTCAACAATATGCAAGCATACTTTTTCATACCAAACTCGTGTTACTTTTACAGGTAATGACAAAGGAAATTATTCATTATTCATTCAGTATAATTTTTTGACAGATTTCGACGCATGCAGCAAAAATTTGAAATCATTTAAATGATAACTGATCAATCTATTTAAGGTCACTAACTTTTATTTGATTATGAAATTCTTTGATTTTTTTCAGAAAAATCCTATATGAAAGCAAAGTTGGTGATTATAGTCGTGTGCGATCCGTAGGCTCCATTTTAATTAGCTTTCCATAGATTGCTCCACCTTACCGTTGATCCGTACCTTAAACAAGTGATATTCAAGCAAGTAAGCAGAACGTAGCATGTTTTGTATATTTGATATGACACGACCAAGGATTTAATCCTACACTCCCAATATATATATATATATATATATAGATATATATATATATATATGTGTGTGTGTGTGTGTGTGTGTGTGTGTGTGTGTGTGTGTGTGTGTGTGTGTGTGTGTGTGTGTGTGTTGTAACAATGCTGGAACCCATTTGATGGGAGAATCAGTGGATCATATCAAAGAAGATATGCCTTCTACCAATAGGAGTCCCATTCAAAACATTGTATTTCTGCTCTTCCACAAAGTTAATTTATAACATAGAATTCATTTTATCCAATGCATTTTAAAATAGCCTGTTCTCATAGTTTACAGCCCGAATTTTTCCCAGGCTGGAACAAAATACTGAGACCGCCACTTTATAGGCACGGAGTATGTACTAATTACGAGGAATTTGATACTTTATTTTTAAAAAAATAATGAAATAACACGAACAAAGAGAGTGACAGACAGAGAAAAAGACGGAGACTGATCGATATATAGTCAGCAAACACAAAATGATTTTTTGGGCTAAAAGAGACAAATACTTGGAGTTGATGTGATTTTTTTTCTAGATATTTCTTTTTTAAACAAATGTAAATATATTAGTGCATAAATATTTACACACGTCCAAAGATAAAACACACACACAAGCTCAAACCGAAACCCTGCAACTTATTCTGGAACGAGCTGCAGGTGGCAGAGTCATCCATGTCAACGCAGACAAGACAGAATACATGAGCTTAAATCAAAGTGGCGACTTCTCCACACTAAAGGGTGGTTCTTTGACACAAGTGGACAAGATTATCTACCTCGGAAGCAGCGTCTCATCAAACGAAAATGACATCAATACGTGACTAGCAAAATCATGGACAGTTATCGATAGACTATCGGTTATATGGAAGTCAGAACTGACCGATAAAATAAAATGCAGTTTTTTTCCAACTGCGGTCGCGTCGATACTGCTTTAAGGATGCAAAACGTGGACGCTAACTAAACGTATGAAGAAAATTACACAAGAATGTTGCGAGCTGTATTGAACTCGTCCAGCACGCAACACTCTACAAAAGAGCAGTTGTACGGCCATCTACCACCTATCGCGAAAACTATTCAAGTTAGATGCGGGAAACTGCTGGAGAAATAAGGACAAACTCAAAAGCGATATCTCCAGAAGACCCCTTCCCATGGACGAGTAAAAGTAGGAGCACGAGCTAGAACCAATATTCAACAGTCCTCTGCCGATACAGGATATAGCCTGGAAGACCTCCCGGGAGCGATGGAGAGGAGTGACCAGAGAGTACCAGGGAGATCCGTGCTTGCAGCGCCACATACTGATGATGATATAAAGATTTAAAAAAAAACACTTTCTTAGCGTCATTATAGAATTATTTCAGGTTGTTAAAACATTTCCCAGATGAACAAATCAAATTTTTTTTTAATTTTGAATTGTTCACCTGAGGAAGGTTTTAACAACCTGAAATAAATTTACAATGAGACCAAAAAAAATTGTTTTTTGTCATTATATGTTTGTTTTTTTTTAGCTGTGCACGTTGAGTGTAAAGGTATTCTTTATCATGGATTCATTATACATCAATAGCCGTTGACATTGAACCGTCCAATTGAATACTGGTATACCTTGGGTTTCGTCCTTGGACCATATATATATATATATATATATATATATATATATATATTGGACTCCATGTCAATGCACACAAAACTGAATTCATGTGCTTTAATCAGAAAGGCGACATCTTCACACGAGACGGAACCTCCCTGAAACTGGTTGACAAATTCACCTACCTAAGAAGCAGCGTCTCATCAACCGAAAAAGACATCAACACACGGCTAACGAAGGCATGGACAGCTATCGATAGGCTTTCGATCATATGGAAATCAAACTTGACCGATAAAATGAAACGCATTTTCTTCCAGGCGGCGGTCGTGTCGATACTGCTGTATGGATGCACTACTTGGACGCAGACTAAACGGTTGGAGAAGATGCTCGACGGCAATTATACAATAATGTTACGAGCAATATTGAACAGGACCTGGCAGCAACACCCCACACGGCGCCAACTGTACGGCCACCTACCACCTATCACGAAAACTATACAGGCTAGACGAACCAGACATGCCGGACACTGCTGGAGAAGCAAAGATGAGGTCGTAAGTGATGTGCTCCTGTGGACCCCTGCACATGGCCAATCAAAAGCAGGACGACCAGCTCGAACATACATACAGCAGCTATGTGATGATATAGGATGTAACCCCGAAGACCTGCTGGAGAGGATGAATGACAGGGAGACGTGGAGAGAGAGGGTCAGGGATATCCGTGCTAGCCGTACGTCATGATGATGATGATATATGTCAGTATTTTCGTATGTATTTCTGTGTGTATTTCTGAGGATTTTCTGTTTAGTGTTTGTATGAATCTTTTTATTGTGTATATGAATATATGTTTTTGCATGTATTTGTACATTTGCATCTAGGTTTACATATGTAAGTGCATCAGTGTACGCGTTCACATATACGGATTTCTCTATCCGAGGCCAGAAAAAAATAAACGCAAAATGTGTATCTATATATCACTGTATTATGTTAGAAATTTACTTGATGGATTATGTGCATAGGTTAAAAACAGAAAATTTCAGAAACAAAAACAAATGTAAATATATCATTCATCATTAAGTATACCATGCCGTGTATATACCTTCGTGTTAATATGTATGCTTGAGATTTCCAATTATTCTCTCTTAATCTCTCTATATATGGAGATAGATAGATAGTGTGTGTGTGCGTGCGTGTGGGTGTGTGCACATGTGGGTGTGTGCACGCATGTGTGGTTTTTTTTCTTCTGTTTAATGACAAATCACCCTCCGGCGGTTATTCAATGATAAAGCAATTCTTGTAGATTGACAGCAATGGAACTATTTATCTTATTGCAGGGGTATTAGGGAGTTCATTCCATTTTCAAACATATTTGTCCGAAAGTGTACATATTAGCGTGACTGAAGTTCACTTTCTACAATGTAGCCACGACTCCACGGGAATTCCCCTCCCCCTCTCTCTAATTCTCTCTCTCTCACTTATATATATATATATATATATATATATATATATATATATATATATATATATATATATATATATATATACTGTTTTAGTAATCTTATCTCTGTCTCTATCGTGTCTGCCAGTCTATTCTTTCTCTCCATTGCTCTCTCTTTACTGATATTCAGAAATAAAGAGAAAAAGAAGAGTCAGACAGATCAACCTGATAGAGACAGTGAGAACTTTAAATATATATATATATATATATATATATATATATATATATATATATATATATATATATATATACTGTTTTAGTAAATTTATCTCTGTCTCTATCGTGTCTGCCAGTCTATTCTTTCTCTCCTTTGCTCTCTCTTTACTGATATTCAGAAATAAAGAGAAAAAGAAGAGTCAGACAGATCAACCTGATAGAGACAGTGAGAACTATATATATATATATATATATATATATATATATATATATATATATATATATATATATATAGTGGGGTGAATGTATTAGTCAAGTTCTTCTCGTAATTACCTTTACAAAAATAACAAGCAATAGATATAGACGTGAGAATAAATAGTGTACTTTTCAAGCTCTCTAGGGGAAATCTTATATTCTTTTTTTCTTAAACACTTTCTTTGATGCTGGTATAAGCGATGAGAATCAGCTGTCGATATTCGATCTTACATTTGGGCGAAGAGCGAATAGAGACCAAGAATCCTATACACTTAAGCGTATCTACGAATTTGTTCTTTTCTTTTTTTTGGTGCTTTTTATATTTTGATTCTGTCGTTACTTTTTTTCCAATTTATCTTTTTCTACTTCCATTAAGCATCTGCACACTCGTTCACGTTAGCGTGAAATGTTCGTCATTGGTGTTTTTTTAATTATATATATATATATATATATATATATATATATATATATATATATATATATATATATATATATATATTATTTATTCATATATATATACTCTTGGAATGTAAATAATCTGTTAAAGAAAGTTTAATGATCTGCTGAGTGGCAGACTCAATGAAAAGAGTTCTACAATAGAAAAAGTGCGATTAATAAAAATCCACTTCTGTAAAGAAATACGTTTTAATCTTCGTAAACTAATGCAAACAAAATTTACAAGTTTAAAAAACATGAACAAAAACAGCCGTACATTTTACTTTTCCACAGGACAACTAGGTTTTCGATGGACTGGGTAAGACACTAAACTGAATCTTAAAGAGAAGCTCCAGTTCTAGACATTTAGTGAGTGTGGAATATGTAGTTACTCAATCACATTGATATGGACTCGATTTGACACAAGGTTTTTCTTACGTGAATACGCATTGTTTGAATTTGAGTTTTCACGTTTTTAAACTTGTTAATAAACAAAAGCTTAAGAACCCTCTCTCTAGAATTTTCACACAAAGCTGAAGAAAAGACAGATTAATGTCTTTCTCAAGTGCACTGACAGCCGAATTTAACATAAATTAAATATTTGAGTTGATTACGACGGTGAGCTATTTGGTTGAACCAGCAAGAGTTTATGACTGAGCTGATAGCAGAAAAACGGTGGTGTATTGTTTGAGAGATTATTCAAAGTGAACTTATCATATATTGTATTTAAAGCTTTTTCACCTTCTAAATAAGCTACATGACATATGATAAATGGCCTGGTCTATTACTATTTACACATGATTGTAAGGAAGAGACTGTACACCACCAAATATGTATAGGAGGCATCCTCGTTTTCTTCTTGTTAACGTGTTGGTTTTCTTAGAAAGCTGAATGATGACATTAAACCTATTTTAATAGAAGCACAATATAATGTCAGTGGAACCAATTCAGTCAAAGAAAAATGATTACACACGAAATGACAATTGTACATTTAACAACGAATACTATACGTATACACATCAATTCTGGATATTTCTCTCTATTTATCAGTATGTAAAGCCTGGATGAGGCCAGGTTTTTCATATTTTAATAAGCAAATATGTATATAGTTAAATGATCATAACAATACATTAAATATATCAAATGTGTAGAGTGAAATATGCAAAATAGGAAAAGAAAAAAGTATTCGTACAGTAGAAAATATCGTTTTAAACTGTTTGAATCGTGTAAGCATGAGTAATATTCGTAATAATTTCATCGCTGAAGAATTCTAGATTATTTTCTCCGTAAAATATTTGTGATAATCCAAGCAAAGAACACCATCTGGTGCATAGAGTATAATCATTTTTATTCTTACGTTAACAACACCATGGCGAAGGCAAAAGACTTTATTATTGACTTGAGACAGACTTTTTGAGTCGTAAAACAATTACAGTACTATATCAAACTGGTTAGCTTTCCTTGGATTTACGGTACTGTTCATTATGAAGAAGTTTAAGGAGTATCACACGACATACAGTTTTTCTTGGCATCGAAGAAAAGTCTAATTGTTATCGAGTACTGCATAAAAAAAACTCTGTGGCGAGGTTAATATAAAGCCTATAGTTGCTTTGAAATACTTCACCAAAAGTTTGGAAATTATAGGAATCAACAAAGGTACTTGCACAATAAAACGTTGTAACAATGGAAACGGGTAGTATAGAAAGTGACAACGACGAACCCAGACTCACAAACCATGTCATATTGTTGTTGGGTTTAGTTTTGCCAAAACATACGCGGACAAAGAAAATTCCTTTTCGGAAAAAGTAGTATGGATTGTTGAAACAAATAATCGAGCCTTTTATACATAATGATGTTTAGATTTTGTGTAAGAAAGTTGAGGCTTTCCTCCAAAATAATAAAGTACTAGCGTTAAAGTATGGAAGCGGTTCAATGATATTTTGGCCTTGTTTTACCTCATCAGGAACTGGGCAATTAATTGCAATAAGAGGAATATGAAGACTATATCAAAATCCTGGATGAAGATCATCAAACGAGTATTAGATTATCAGAAATGTGTCAAAATATTCAAGATTCATGGGTGTACTAATAATTTCGTATGTGCACAAACCACAACTTGTCCAAGAAAATGAGACAAATAAAATTGTCTTCGATTATGAAATACACACTGATAGTTCAATCATAATCAAAAGGTCAGACCAAGTACTAATTAACAAAAGATAACTTCTTATCAAGTGGATTTTGCTGATCTACGAAATCATAGAATAAAAATGAATGAAAGTGAAAAGAAAAATGAATATTTTTTCTTTGTTAGTGAAGCGGAAAAACTGTATCATGAATATGGTAGTGATACCAATTATAGTTGGTGCGCTAGGAATGGTTTACTAAGTCGGATTGCAGAATGAGAATGAAGACAATCTAGACCACAGCACTTTAAAAAAATCTGCTCGAATTCTCATGAGTGACCAGTCGATCTAAGGGGACATGCTGTCCCTCGGACTTCATTGAAGAACGAACCGTTGAATGGGGCAAAAAAAAAAAATTTCTAAAGTTAAAATAATAATTAGGGTATTGAAAAAACTGTGAAACATGAAGGTGACAATTATATCAATCGTGACATTCAGTACAGTAATTATAGGACTATTAAAGGGACTAAGGACTTGGAAGTTGGAGGACGAGTAGAGACTATCCAAACTACTGCATTATTGAGAAGAGTCGTGTTGACTTGAGGAGATTTGCTGTCACTCAAACTCCAGTTAAAAGCCAGCAGCTAAAACTGATGAGAAAAATTCTCAAGGAGCTAATAATAATAATAATGATAATAAACACAGATATATGACAGATAGACTATTTGTGTCAAGAAAAGGAGGAGGAAGAGGATTCGCCAAAATTGAAGATATGGATGATACACTTAAAAGACAACCCGAAGACTACATAAAAATTCAATTCTTAGAACGGATAAGGGAGGAAGTAAAACAAATAGACCAAAGGATAAGAAAATTGATGACGATTCAAAGACCTAACATCCAAGAGATGACATTGACAGAATATATGTCAAGAAAAGAAGAAACAATCATAAAAGTTAGCGTGGATGCATCAATATTTGTAGTCGAGGACTTCATAAAAAAGTGCAAAAAAGACGAATAACAGCGGCCAGTAACAGCATTGATAATATAAGGAAAATAGAACAATAACAAGGAACTTGGAACAGAAATAAGATGGCAAAAACACAATGGATATTTCAAAATGTCATACGAGAAAACTAGCTAACAAAACAGAAACCTAAGGAAAAAACCTGAATCTTTTCTAATAGCAGAAAAAACAACACCGTAAGGATCAATAATATTAAAGCTAAAATTGATAATATGCAACTGAATAGCAAGTGCGAATTTTGCTGAGAAAAAGACGAAACGATTACCGACACGCTAAGAGATTGAAGTAGCTAACACAAAAGAGTATTCAACTTCATACAACTGGGTGGGGAAGGTGATCCACTGGGAATTATGTAGTAAAATAAAATATCAGCATACTGTCAAAGGGTTTAGGTATCCGTCGTGGATGTTGAGATGAATCAAATTCTCTGGGATTTTGGGAAACAAACAAAATATCTGATCCCTATCAGGACACAAAACCTAGTGATAGTTATTAAAAAAATTAGAGTGAAAAAGCAGTATAGTAAATATTGCCGTTCCAGCGGACCACAGAGTGAAAAACAAAGAAAGCAAAAAAAGAACTTGGAACAAGAGATCTGAATTGTGGAAATTGTCAGTGACAGTGATAGCTATTGTGATTGGCGTGTTTTGAACAAGTCCCACAACCTTGGAAAGAGAGGTGAAAAAGTTGGAAATAAGAGGACGAATAGTGTCTAACCAGCATTGTTGAAACTGGAAATCTGTGCAGACTTATTGTCTCTCATACTCCAGCGAGAGACCATCAGCTAACGCAAGACTGAAAAGAAAACAAACAAACAAAAAACAAGGAGTTAAATAATAACATTAAATATTAAAAAAAACAAAAAACAACCCTACCGCCCTTAGAATTTGACAATTCTTTTTAGAACTTTCGAAGAAACTTAAAAAATATATAACATAGCAGACATTAATGTAATTGTTTTTTTTTTTGTAAGTTTTTAAAAGATCTATTTAAATATTGATAGAAAATATGATCTTTAATAATCAATGTTTGTTAATTGAATGCATTTCAGTATGTGTAATTTTAATGTATAAAGTGTCTAATTATTCATGAGACGTATGTGACTCCTAATAATTCAACCAATAATAATGTTTCAACTGCTTCAACATAGATGCAACCCATTAATAGCATAATGAATTATTACTGAGGCCAAAAAAAGATTGCTTGTCCAGGAAACTGATAAAAGAAATTGACTTGGTTTCTCAAGTTCAAAGGATGCATTTTTACAGGACGTATTCCAAATGAATGCCATTACGCTTGTCTCTGTAAAAACTAAAGTTGGTGACCTAGGTCGAGGGTGACTCAAAGGCTCCTCTTTCAGTCTCTTCTATACCGAGGTGTAAGGAAGAGCACAACTAAATTCCTTGTTTTGCTCCCCTTCACCCTTACCTTGTAATGCTGAGTGTTAAGCAATGCGGAATCAAGTACCATTTTGAGTCATTGATATGACTCCACCTGGGATTGAACCTCAGTCTCGTGGACCATTGGCGAACACTCTACTCAATCGGCCAAATTATAATTGAGCGAGTTGCATCTATTTTGAGACAGTCTATACGTGTTTTATTAAAACTTTATGTATTCATTTAATGAAGTTTTTAATTCTAATATTTTATTCAAATTTAATTCATACGCATTAAAAAAAATTATCATTTGCATCAGTTCTATATATTTTTCTGTTTTTACTCGTGTGATTTTTTGATAATCGATTTATATTCAATGCGGGATATCTGACTCAGTGGCGAATGTTTATTCCTGTTCGTTCTGAATTCAAAATAAAGTTACGTTATTATTAAAAACAGCGTTATTAAGTAAAAAAATCCCATAAATGTTGTTCGTAGTATATTTTTCATTTTATTTTCCTTTTTAATATTGTATTTGAAATATGAAATATTATTGTACGTTAAGAAAAATAAACAGTAGTAATTTGATATGAATTTGTAAACATTCAAAATAGTTTTGATAGAAATTTTTTTGTTCTTTTTAAGTTATAAAATAGCATACAAATCTAATTTATTAGTGCAACTATTTTTAATTACAAGTGGCATAATAAGTTAGCTAATTATTGTTTTATTCATTTGTTTGTTTTAACTAATGTTGTTATTCATACGGGAAAGCTATTGAAGTTTATTCAATAGTTTATTCATTTACTTTTCATGGACTTGAAAGAAAAAGACAAAAATACTGAAAAAAACAATTTGGAAATAGAATTTTTAATTTTTAAAAATCTAAATGCATGATTGAATAAATGAATGAATAGTTAATAAAAAGGATTTTAATTAATTAATATTTTTTTACATTACTTTAATTTGACTAATTTTGGTGAGCAAGTTGGTGCATGCGCGTTTGTGTGTAAATATTAGTCTGATTAATCAAAACAAAAGACTGTCTCTTCGAAAAAATAAAACTTATTAACTTTTGAGTAGTTGCTGAAATATCAGCAATTATGGTTAAATATTTTATTATATTTTTAATTGCGTCAAATTTACTCATCTTACAAGATCTAAAGTGCGTGTGTATGTAAATATTAATGCTATTCAACGAAGTGAAACAGGAACTCCTCGAAAAGAAAATAATACAAACTTCTATTCAGTCACTGTAAAATATGAACATCTTTCATCAATAGGTTTATTCATGAACATCTTTATGCTATTTGTTTATTATTTGTCAGATATATATATATATATATATATATATATATATATATATATATATATATATATATATATATACTTTCTTAAAGAAAAACAACGAAACCGGTCACATAGGATTATAAATTTATTTCAATCCTGTTACGCATTTTTGAGGTTTTCAAAACACGAAAAAAGTAACAGGACTTCTTCAGATCATTTTGGATAAATATATATATATATATATATATATATATATATATATATATATATATATATATATATATATATATAAGTTTTTTCCTCATTTTTACTATTTGGTAGAGCAATGAAGAACAATAAAATAGAAATAAAAGCCGTTTAATATTATGTAATATTAGGTTATTACTTATTTTGAATATTCTTACCACCACCTGCATCTCCGTCATGAAATATTTTTTTTCTGGTGGAGTCCGGTGAGGTAGTAGGGTTTTTTTCTATTTCTTCGGAGCTTCGATAGGGCACGTTGTATTTCTTTGAATTTGCAACGCATAAATTTATTCTATAATTCATAGCATAGCATAAATTAATTTTTTATCGATAGGATAAAAGAATATTTATCTGCTGTTGATGTCAGTAAAACCAAATCACCTCTTACCAGTTAGAATAAAAAGAACCACGACTATACATGAAAACTACTCTTTATAACATGCTCCGTAACGGTCTTCACATTGATTAGAGACGATTACTGTCTACGATGAACCAGATTGGGAGTGAAATATCAGCAACAGTAACAAAATCACCTACTCACTTTGTTCATTATAAGGACAGGAATAACGCCAAATCTTAAAAACAACCGATACGATAAAAAAGTGAAAAGTGCATTATAAAGAATTAATATATGCATTTCTATATGAAGCTAACAAACTACAAATAATAAATTTAACTCAGGGAATCAATAAAACATGACTAGAAAGGAATAAATAAACTGTTATACACTAAGATTCCAATAAACTAACGAATGTGAGAAGATACATCATCAACAGCAACTGTTTAACCGATGCTGAAAAAATTAAAATAAAAGTAAAGTCATTGCTGATAGACAAGCGAAATGAAACTAGCACTTCAAATGAACGCAGTTTATAATTAAACTGATTATATATTAATACCAGCAAGCAATGGTTGTATTAAACTACAACAACTGAAATGAATACAACAAATTAAATGATAGTCAACTTCAAGTAGAAAAACCACACGACACAGAAAATGTGATTCAAATCGACAAAATGAAACAAATTAAGATCAGAGAACTCGCTCTGGTAGCTAAAAATACAAAACATCTCAAATAAAACAACGAATGACAAAAATAATCTTAAACAAATAAAATGGGCAAATTATGCTATTGAAGATCTTCAGTAAGACTTTAAACTAAATCTTACGCTTCTAATGAAATAGTATGTTTCACTGCTGCAGTAATAAGTGAAGTAACAATAACAGATAAACACAATACCCTAGGAACCACTGAAATAGAATTTAAGGATATACAAAAATAGAATGGAGAGAAGAAATATGGATTAAGGGTTTAGAAATGAAAACAAGGGAAAATAGAAAATTAAAAGAAAATATGATATAAAATCAATTATTAACACCCCGATGATAAAAGAAAGCCTGAAACAAAAAATATAACTAAAGGCTCAGCGCATTTAAAAATATGAAAAGTGAACCAAAATTCTTTGTTTCAAGATGATATCCAAAAATCATATCAAGAAATGGGAAAAGAAAAAAATAAATGGAAGGAAAGCTTCATAAATTAAGAATTGGAACAAATTTTGGAGTAATATAGAGAGCCATAAGAAACCATATAAGAAAAAAGCAAGTAGGGCAGTAATATATAAGTCACTTCTATTAATAATGAAGCACAAATGTAAGAAGACATTACAGCAGGAGACATTATAAATCATTCCACCTTGTCTGACTGACAATGAAGCCAATGCCAGCAGCTGCCAGATCCAGACTATGTTGCAGGGTTTCTATTTATGCGGGTGTATTTGCCAGAAGCACTATATCATCGGCATAGTCCGCGTCTATAATTATTTGTGAAGGGTATCTTCTGCTTCCGTCCTTTGCCAGCTTGAAACCGCTGTTTTTCATTTTATTAGTAGACGTCTACTGATAAAATGAAAGACAGCGGTTTCAAAGCACGTAGTTGACTCAGGCGATAAAGAGGTATGGGGCTAATGTGTCTCCTGGCAGCATACCTGCTACAATGTCGAAGTTGTCTGTGTCTCCATCTGGGGAGTGGACTTTTACTTTCATGGTATTATATAGCATTATTATGGCTGTGACGGTGTCGTTTAGTAGACCGTAGCCGAGTAGTATTTACTCCATCTTCCCTCTGTATATGGAGTAAAAAGCCTCGGAGAAGTCGACAAATAATATTGTTCCTTCGAGGTTTTTTAGAACGTACACCTTCTAGAGTTCGACGCATAGTCAAAATTTTAATGTTGCAGATCGATTTCCCCGAAAGCCATTTTGGTTCTTCGTAAGTATCTTCCCAATTTTGGGTCGTAGGCAGTTGTTTAGTAGAGCATTGTAGATCTTGACCTATATGGATGTAAGGGTTATATCCCGGTAGTTCTTGACTAATCCACCGACACTTTTCTTAGGGAAGGGGGATGCTTCCCTTTGTCCTATTGTGTTTTGACTATATACAGCATTACAATGTTGGAGCAGAATGTCGTCCAATTCTCTGGCCTTGAATATTTCTGAGGATATTTCATCACGCCATTCTTTTTTCTATGTTTATTTTTTCTTAGTACTGAATAGAGTTCTTAAACTGTTGTTGTGCAAACTTTCCTAGTTTGATGTCCCATTGTTTACTAATAATTCTCGTAATTGGTTCATGTGTAACTTTCAGAGTGTTTCCGAGTAAGTTCTGGAAATGTTGTTTCCATAGTTGTATTCGTTTTTCTTGGCTGGTAGCTTTCAGTTTAGCTTTCACAGAGCTCTTCCTTCTGCTCACTTCGTTTATCATTTCCCATGCTATCCTTGAGTTTCTAATCTTATTGATATGATTTTGTATGTATCGTATTTGTGTTTTAGGTTAGCTAATTCATTTTAATTTTCAGGGCATTGATACTGATTCGGTTCATCCTATTGCATTTGGAAGTAGTTTTTACGTCTGCACACTTTTTCCTAACCACTAATGTCTCCCATGGGGCTCTAGATTTTGCTCTTTGTTCAGGTGGTAGGAATTCTGCTGCCACTTCTAATTGGGCATTGACGAAATTCTCATATTCGTCATTCGTTGTATGTGTTTCAGATTTCTCAGGGAGTACTTCAATTTTTTTTACGTATATTATCACTAATATCCCTGTTGTTAAGCAGGGACTAGTAAGGTGGTTGTTGTTCGGGTCGCATTCCTTCGTAGGGTCAGTCGTATCTTTGCCGTGACAATTCGGTGATCGGAGGACACGCCCTTTAAAATGAAATATGCCTCGCGATTCAATGCGCTATTATTCCATTTCTTATTTATAAAGATGTAGTCTATCTGTGCTGTAGTATTATTTGCGTAGGTGTAGGTCCATAGTTTTTCCTTCCTATTCTGGAATTTAGTATTGAGGCACGTTAATCTATTTTCTTGCGAAAAATTTGTTAGGGGTTCCCCATTTCTGTTTGACGAAATTTGTGGTTTACGTTTTTACCAATTTGGGTATTAATGCCTCTATCAATGACGAGAACGTTCTGCTTCGGGATGCTACGAACAAGGAAGGATAGCTCTTTATAGAAGGCGGTGAGGTCAGGTTGGGGTATAGCAGGAGATGATTGTTGCCCTGGGATTCATTAAAATTAGTTACCATCATCCTCGGTTGTATTTTCTATTAGCTATTTAGTGATTTTAAGGTCCGTGAAGATATAAGCATGTCTCTATCTCCTATGGTGGCATTAACAGAGTTTTCCCTTGCAGATGCAGTGGCAGTATCATGATGTTTAATATCCTCACGATAAGTCTACCTGTGTTCTTTAATGTATATTATGTATATGTTATGATCAATCTCCGAAGCTGTCAGCGCCGGTAGTTGGCCTTTTCTACTTAAAGTTCTAGCGTTAAATGTCACTATTGAACATGAAGGTGACGGTGATACCAAATATAATTGTAGTACTTGGAACAATATGCATAGGATTGGTAAAGGAAGTGGTAGACTTGGAAGTAAGAGGACAAGTCGAGACATATCCAGACTTCATCATTAAGATCGGCCAGAATACTGAGAAGATTTCTGGGGACTTGGGGAGACTTCCTGTTCATCAAAATTCATTGAAAAATTATCTGTTAACGCTTCTGTGAAAAACTTTCATAAGTAAATAATAATAATAATAATAATAATAATAATAATACTGATAATTACCAAAGGTAACTGATGCGCACGGTACAATACCTGAGGGATTGGTAAAATGAACAGAAGGCTTCGAAATAGATGACGAGTGGAAGTTCAGCAGCTAATGCTGGTGTAAGAAACTGTTAAAGGAGTATTATAAGAAAAAAAAAATTATAAGATACTTGAGCATCTTGGAGGCTGACACCATCAAACAAGTGAAAATGAAAAACAAAATTCAAAAAGGATGTCTCAGGAGAACTAGAAAACTACTAGAGACAAATCTCTCAAGCCGAAACCTAATCAAAGGAATAAATACCTAGGCTGCACCCGTCGTTAGATATCCCGAACCTTTTCTGAAGGTGACCAGAGACGTACTTAAACAAATGGACCAAAGAACAAGAAAACTTATAACAATGCATAAGGCACTACATCCCAGAAACGACGTTGACAGACTATATGTAGCAAGAAAAGAGAGAGGTAGAGGACTTGCCAGCATTGAAGACAGCGTTGACGTATAGATACAACGACTCGAATAATACATACAAAAACACAATGAAAGACTGATTACAACTACCAGACAAGATCTTTTTATAATCAAACCAAAAAAAGACAACTTTCAGAATCGTGGACGTTACTGTGCCGCAAAACGACTGAGGAAAATTGGAATAATGTGAAAAAAAGGTATAATTACCTCGACCTTGCTAGAGAATTGAAGAAGCTGTGGAACATGATATAGACGATAATACTAATTGTAATCCGTGCTCTTGGTACCAAAGGATTAGTACAAGGACTGCAGTTCTTCGAAATAACAGGACGTGTAGAGAATATCCAAACTACTGCATTATTGAGATCGGCCAGAATACTGAATTGAATGCTTTAGAGTCATGGAGACTTGATGAGACTTGCTGTCACTCAAATACCAGTGAGAATCCATCAGCTAACGTTGCTGAGAAAAAGACTCTCAAAAAAGAACAAATAGTAATAATAATTTCTTTTGATTTTAGCATTTACTGATTAATAATCGAATGTGTCCGAAAGTGAAAAATGATATTGAATGATTTTAGGACGGATGTTTAAAGGGAAATTAAAATAATTTTGTTGGACAGAAATTTCCGAGAATTATAGGCTGAACTAGCTGCTACTATTTTACAGATTGCTTGAATGCTTTAGTATTCAGACAATATTATTAAAAAATTCACGTGGAGGTGCCCGTGGTGCAATGGTTATCGTCATAGGAAATGGACACGGCGACTCCAGTTCAAATCCTGGACGAGATTAATTGCATTTCACATAGCACTAATACCCTTGGGAAAGGTATGAATCCAATTATTCTCCCTCCTGCTATGGGTAAATAGTAGGGCAGACTAGGTTCTTCAGCCATGGGGAGGCAACTAGTCTAGGGAAAGTAAAACTCTGATTTGAAACCTGTTAAACTCCGCTTAAAAATTGACCTTGTGTCATGTCCTGCCCGAGCGAAGGGGTTGATAAATAAGTTCATAAAAAATCCACTTATTTCTTCCATGTAAATTCTAAAGACTTTAAGAATAAGAATTTATTGTACAAATTTTTATATTTTCTACCAAGGTCTTTGTATTTATCATTCAATAATTTAAATAAGTATTTTTATTAGTATTGAATTTTCTTATTCGTTCAGATTTTAACATCAGTAAGTTGTAAGTGGTGGTTTCTGGTGGATTTTGAATGATAGCAGTGAGAGAATAAGTAGATCTTTAAGTCAGCGTCTTTCATCACATCTTAAAAGAGAAATAACCTGTCCAAGAAAATACCTTCGTGTGTTATTCTTTAAGAAAATAACTTATTATTTTCCTCCAACGTTTAGTGGGCCTGGGAAACGCTACAAAACATTATAGAAAGCAGAAGTACGATATTAAAAGAAAAAAATCGTGAAGATCCAACCTCTTGAAACAAAATAGCAGCTGTAAATTTCACCAACAACGATAAAATTTTCTTTCTCAGAAGAATTCAAGGCGAACATGCACGTAAACAAGCAAAACTATTTTAAAAATGTACGAACACTTCACAACATGGATACATTCACAGATAGATATTTTAAAGATATTTCTATTTAACAAAATATATATATAAATGCATAAACACGATGTCTTTTCACTTTAATCACCTGTTAGTATTGTCCTGTTGGATTTTTCTTTATTCATAATTACTGAAATATACTTTTATCACAGTTACACCAATCCTACTGTTGGGGCTTACAATGCTCGATATTACACAAAATTGCATCAAACTGAGGGGTTCCAGTTCAAGAATATCCTTTTCGCATTACTAGCAGAAAAAAGGTGAAATGGGGTGGTAGTACCTATTAGGGCCCCATTTATAGATTTAAAAACCCTTAAGAAAAAATACACAACAAATATTAATATTGATATTCAATAAATGCGATTTCAAATACCCTAGCTATAAAATAACTCGAGGCAGGTTAACATACTATTAAAAACAAGCAATCTGTTAAAGTTTCCGAGACGACTCTTCTGTCACAAAATAAAGTTTCATTTTTCTACGGTATCTTCTAACTCTAATTTGCTACATACCCCTAACAAACATTTTAAAATACTGAAACATGATGTTTGAAATAACAAATGAGTGCAAAGCATTCATTATATGCTATCCTCACCCTTATTTATCTCCTTTTTCTAGTTCTCCTCGTCGTTATCATCATCTTCAAAAACTCGGTAAAAATACTTATTTTTAATCGATAGCTGGATAAAACTTCTATTTTTCCTTTCAAGTTTACAGTGATTGTGCTTGCCTCGGGTGCTTCTTACCATCAAAATACGTTATCTTTTCTTTTTAACTTCTTTTTAACTTTTGCGATTAGGGTTCTTATTATTGGGGACGATTCTATTAAATCATCATCACTCCTCTTATCTATTTAAGCGTAAAGCAACTGAAAAGCTTATTGAAAATTGAAGGCATGTAACGTAATTTAACGGCTCATAGAATATTTAAATTGAAAAAAAAATATCAGAAGCTAATTTCTGTGAAAAAAAAAGGAAAAGAAAAAAAAAAGAAAATATTTTTTGTTGCAGAGAGAGAGAGAGAGAGAGAGAGAGAGAGAGAGAGAGAGAGAGAGAGAGAGAGAACGTATATGTGTGTGTGTGTGTGCGAGTGACCAGCTGAAAAGTTACTCAAGAGAGAGTCAGGCCAAAGCACTCATTGTAGGTCAGCCATTCATCTGTGAATGACTACTGTAATCAAAATAACTAGATGAAAAAACGGAAGTTCCAAATCTGCGTAAGTGTAGATACACCGGAAACGAATCTGTTCTTTCTCACCCGGTACTACAGGTTGAAGTAATGGGGTGAATCGGGTTTGAACGGGTGAACTCGAGCAGACGACAAGCAGGGAAGCCGGGATTAATTAACGTCCAAAAAGAAGCTAAGCTTCGGTCGTATCCAGAAGCGTCGAAAATTCTGAAAAAGATGTGTCCTTTTAATAGATAAGTTTCACCAGTCTTTCTCTTTTATCGGATAAACTAAGGTAGCGAGAAAGTAATCATGGGGCTCGGAACTGGAGACCCTTCTAGTTTTTTTCATTTCAAACTCGGCCTCCTCCGACATAGGCCTGAGCGACTACATGGCATATCTGTCTCTGCTTGTGGTTCCTGCTTATGCTATGTCTTATCGCATTTTAAATTCCAGCTTCAGTTTTTATGTTTAATGTCTTACAAATCTTTGAGGATTATTTAATGTCAAAATAATCCGTGTAGAAGCTCAATAGTTGTTCTTTTGAACCCATATATGGGAGAATAAGGAACTTATTCCATTTCCCAGGAGTATTGGTCCAAAAGCGAACAAAATATCACGAATAGCACGCAAGCCAACACAGTAAAGAAACTTCTTTGATCCCATGCTCTAATGAGAAAATGATAATGAGTGTTGGACAATGGTCTGGGAGACCGGGGTTCAATCCCACGTTGAGCCTTACCAAAGACTCAAAAATGGTACTTGGTACTGCCTTGCTTACACAGCATTAAACGGTGTGGATCAAGGGAAAGTGTAACAATCCAGGAAATGGAGTAGCGCCCTCCCTTACACCTCGGTGTAACAGCTATTGAAAAAAGAGCCTTTGGGTCACCCTCGACTAAAGTCGCCAAATTTAACTACTTATATATATATAGCCTAAAATACTATAATTAAGATCACTTGAAATTACTTTCTTGAGTAACATTTGTGTGTACAAATATCAGCCGAAAATGTTAGAAAATTAAGTAATCTATAGTCTATATAGAGTGAGGCATAGTCATGTGATACTCATAACAATCACATAAAAATGTAGATATAAGGTAGGTATTCTGAATAAAGAAGAATAAATTATTCCCGTGTTCAGGTTGTAAATGTCCACATAAAGATATCAACTAGGTTCTTATGTTCTGTAATTTTGATTATAGTTCACTTTTGGTGTGCACTCTGTCATATCTTGTTATTTTTCTAATTCAATTATATATATATATATATATATATATATATATATATATATATATATATATATATATAGTAGTCCACACGACGTAATAGATGAATTGCTTGACTGTGGCCTTGATATGAGTTCGAGACATAGTTTCGCTATTACGTTCCCTTTCAGACTAATACCCTTGAGAAAGGTATGAACATCCTTATACTCTCCCAGATATAGGTTTAATAGTACCACTGCTGAGCATCTACACTGATGGCTATGTCATTAAAACCCCCGATTTTTGATAAGCCCTTAAACAAAGAAACCAAAACAAACTAAAGCAATCAATTATATATATATATATATATATATATGTCTGTTCACGTGCGCGGATCTCTGTGTGTGTGTGTGTGTGTGTGTGTGTGTGTGTGCGTGTGTGTGTGCTTGTGTTTGTGCTTACGAGTATGAGTCAAAGTTGCGTAATAATTCAGCCAATATCAAATTCCGATTTTTAAATATTTCAGCCTCGGTTAACAAAACTAAGGTTGTGAAGGTATCGATTGACGGTTCTTTGTGAAGGGTCAAGGTCTTTAGACAATGCATGTGTCTTGGTTCTTAGCTGTTTTCAACCATTTAAAACAAGGCTTCTCCTTGCACAAGTGGTGTCCCTACCTTTTGGTAGGTCTTTGAGGCTGGTATCATTTTTTTTTTACTGCCTCATCTGTCTTTATAATTCCCAAAACAAACACATCAGTGATTTCCTTTATCATTATCCCTACACATAGTCATATAATAAACTCTTTGAACCCGAATGCCTAAAATCCTACAACGCTTCCACGCTATGGCAAAGTACCGGATTAGCTGTACCTTTGCATTCTAAGGGTTCATGAGTAACGTTAATTGTAAATCTCTAACCGCCCACCGTCAAAGAGGTTAAGTAAAAAGTGAACATTTGATTTTAACATTGAAAAAGGATAAACAATTGAACATCGATAGTATAGCTTGTATGAAATTAATGTGATAACATTTACACGTTGAAAGATCTGAAAACCTTTGACTCAAACTAATATATATGTTGCGTAGCCATATACACGAATATGGCCATGTGCGAAATAGACATGTAATGTTCATTAACGATAGAACATATAAAGAACATAGGAATCTCAATATTCGAAAACACGTAACGACTTCTTGTTCAGGTACGAAACCTTTTTATTAACTTTGAGTTAAAGTTTTAGACGTAAGGAGGAGAGACACAATCTTCTATGCTGTCTTATTCATTTGGCCCCCAACTCGAACGGCCCCCCATAGGGCGCAAGTTCGCCTCGCGCTGGCGAGCTCCAAAATTGATCCTTCTCCTTTGGCGTCTAAAACCCCGACTCTTATTTTCTTCAAATTCTCACACAAACTTCTGCGTGCTTCCGGTGCGTGACGTCACCCGCACCCTGTCACCCAGTATCGTCTCGGACTGTTATGACATCTGAGTGACACCTCCATCTGCTCGCACACACCCGCGTTAATACCTGCTTCAATCTTACACCCAACCAACCCATGTGCTGAGCCGAAAGGTTCTCAGCCTAACTAAACTCAAAGGCATGAACCGAAATCCCTCGGCTATTTCATAACATACCTATCCAACCCCAATAAAATCATTTGTCATCGATGATGACAAATTATTTTCTTAAACTATTGTGCCGCTCCCCCCTATGTCGAACTGAGCAACAAAATCTTCAGCAATACAATTTCAACAAAATAATACAACAAAAAGCATGCGTCAGTCCCAAACTCAAAAGTAACTGAAATAAAAATAAAAAGTGTTCGTATTGTCCATCGTTTTTTTTTTTTTCATTTTTTTTCTTTTTCTGACCACATTTTCTGGTTCTTTTTTCTCTTATTTTTCTTTATTTTTAAAAATTTTTTCAACAGTCACTCGTTCGGCATGTATATTTTTTCAGTCTTCAATTTGTTCTCTTATTTTCATATTTTTTAATTTTTTTTTTTTTTAATCTCTGGTCAATTTCTCATTTTGTATTTTGCATTTTTGCCTTCCTTCTACGTCCGTACTTATTACTGCTAACTTTATATCTCCTTCTCACGTAATATCTGTCATTAATTAATGTACACATTTTAACCTTCCACAACCAAGCATAGCTCGTAATAGAACCAAGATACATGTTCCCCGTTTTTTTCAAACTTTTGACCACCGTCAAACGGTCTATCTCACATCTTTTCAACAGCTTACGAGTACCCTTCTTTCTTATCTTCTTTCTTTCTTTCGCCCTTAAAATACTGGGTGTTCTTTTCTAAACCCCCAAAAACTTTATCAGCTCACTCATAAAATTTCTCCCTCGACACAACTCAAAATCAAGTCCACGAATTTTCCAAACACATCCAATGAGATCACCGAAACTCTGCGCATATCTTAATTAACTAATCTCCAAACCCATGTTTTTCCGAACATCTTCCTCAACAAAACCTCACAGTCCCACTCCAGGGGGAACTCCCAAAATAACCGTCTGCCCTGTCAGACACAATAAACATCCGTCTCTTCGTTGATCTGCCTCTCTGGCGAGATATCTGAGACAATTTTCCAGTCGATACGGACATTCCACCGTACATCCGACTTTTTCGGATTCGACAACTTAAACAAAAACCTGGCCTGATTTCTTCAGCGCCCAAAACATCGATTCTCCAACATCGAAACCTGTCCCAAACGTCCTAACTAAGAATATGCGAAATTTTTCCGGCAATCCCATCGATGAGCGAAATCTCAAAGGTCTCGAATCAAAATTCTAATCTCCGAATATTATTAGCACGAACCACCACCAAGTTACAAGTTTTCATTCATAAAAACGTTATTTACTAAAAAATTCACCTACAATGACCCCGTCTATCGTAAAATCCATTCATAAAAATACGTTATTACTATAAAATTTCTTTACAAAGTATTGTTTATTATTGCTGTCAATCATGTGCGTGACACAATCCTCTGTCCACACAGCGACCACCTTTCTTTCTTCTTCTCTGTCACTGCGAGCTTAATTCTCTGTTAGTCTTTCTTTCTCTCCTCCCACTACGGTACAAAGTCACTTACAGTAGTAATCATAATTTTCTATGCTATCAACGATTTTTCTTCTTTTTTTTTTTAAATTCTAGAATTATTTCCAAATCTATCTTCCACAACCATTCAAACTCTATTCGTAAATTAAACTATGACATACGTAATTGAGCAAATACCTTCTTATTCTTTTTCTTTTCTTCATGCCTTTTTTTTCTTGGAGTTGAGTTGTGTTACTTCTCTTTTTCTTTCTTTTTTTTTTCTTTTCTTTTCAAGCCTTTTTTTTTTTCTTTTGGTGTTGCGCTGTTCTTCTTCTTTTTTCGGTGCTGGACATTTTCCTTTTTCTTTCTGGGGCGTGCCGAATTTGTTCTTCTTGTTTTTGGCCTCTTTTCCTTGTTTCCTATTTTCTAGGGCCTTGTGTTTTCTCTCTCTCTCCCTCGATCGCCTGAACAAGCCGCTCCGAAATAGATTCCTCCTTGATCTTAGCCGCTACTCTGATCGTCTTCGTGGAACCATGGTAACCCAATCGAAAACCATATCATGAACGATATGCCAAAGTTCTGGCACCAAATATGACTATGGTGCGTAGCCATATACACGAATATGGCCACGTGCAAAATAGACATGGTATGTTCATTACTACAGAACATATAAAGAACAGTTATCTCAAAAACACGTAACGACTTCTTGTTCAGGTACGAAACCTTTTTATTAACTTTGAGTTAAAGGATTCGACGTAAAGGGGAGAGACACAATCTTCTATGCTGTCTTATTCATTTGGCCCCCAACTCAAGCAGCCCCCCCCCCCCCATAGGGCGCAGACTCGCCTCGTGCCTGCAAGCTCCAAGGGTCAATCCTTCTCGTTCGGCGTCCAAAGCCGACTCTTATTTTCTTCAAATTCTCACAGAAACTTCTGCGTGCTTCCGGTGCATGACGTCACCCGCACCTTGTCACCCAGTATAGTCTCGGATTGTTATGACATCTGAGTGAAACCTCCATCCACTCGCGCGCACCCGCGTTAACACCTGCTTCAATCTTACACCCAACCAACCCATGTGCTGAGCCGAAAGGTTCTCAGCCTAACTAAACTCAAACGCATTAACCGAAATCCCTCGGCTATTTCATAACATATATATATATATATATATATGTATATATATATATATATATATATATATATATAATGTGGCTTAGTCGGCTTTGGCTGCAAAATTCATCGTCTGCATCTCTGCAGAGGGTTAAGACTCACCAAACGAGTGTCCATAATATGACACTAAATAATCAAATGGTGAACCTACAGTAATGCTTTGCTCAGTCGGCTGGGGCTGTACAATACACCGACTGCTTCTCTGCAGAGGGGTAAGACCCCCCTCCAACAAGTGTCCAGGATATGACACTAAACAATCTGATGGTGAGGTTCTAGCAGTATTGAAGCTTTGGGGAATGCGGAGTACCCCTTCATTGCCATCGCTCCCAGGTCCACTCTAGCCCGGAGTGGTAGCACCTGATAAGGGTCTGATCAATGGGTTAAATAGAACTAAACCATGCTTCTTTCACTATACTGATTTTTGCATTTAAACTACGTATTTATGCTAAACTGAATTGTTTAAAATAGAACTGCTTTGACATTGGAACTGCATACTAGTGCTGAACTGAAATGCTCGAAATAGAGCTGTTTTTGACGTCTAAACTGTGTACTTATGCTGAACAGAATCATATTAAATAAAACTGTCTGACATTTAAATCTGTGTATTGCCCAGTCAGCTGGGGCTGTAGAATGCACTGACTGCACTTATACAGAGGGGTAAGACCCCCCCTAACGAGTGTCCTGGATATGACACTAAACAATCTGATGGTGAGGCTCCAGCAGTGCTGGAGCTTTGGGGAATATGGAGTACCCCTTCATTGCCATAGCTCACAGGTCCACTCTGGCCCGGAGTGGTAGCACCTGATAGGGCCCTATCTATGAGTTAAATAGAACTAACAGCATACCTACGCTAAAATGAATTGAGTAAACTGAATAGCTTGAAATAGAAACGTTTTTGACAATTAAACCGTACTTACACTTAAACTGCATGCTTATGCTTAACTGAATTATTTCAAATAGAATTGTTTTTCGACATAAAAACTGTATTTACAGTTAACTGAATTATTACATATAACTGCTTGAACAGTTTGAAATGGAAATGTTTTTGACAATTAAACTGTGTACTTATGCTAAACTGAACTGTTTTCAATAGAACAGATTATTTACATAAAAATGGATTTGGCGTTAAATAACCTACAAAGGTTGATATGACATAAAACCAAACAAAGCAAACCTACAGTAATACTAGAGCTTTTTGGAATACGGAGTACTACGTAGTGCCGTCTCTCCCACTCTAGTCCGGAGTTTTCGAACCTGATAGAGTCCTGTTTATTGGTCAAATAAAATTAAACTGTGTACTTATTTTGAACTAAACTGTTTGGAATAGAACTGTTTTGATATTTAAACAGCGTACTTACGCTAAACTGTTTATATGTATAAAATGTATTTGACATTAAAAACCGATAAGGATTAATTATGCCATAAAACTAAATCAAACCAAACTAAATATATAACTTGGCGAAGAACTCAAAAACTATAAACTTGTTATCAAAAATAAGTACAGAAACTTAAATACATTTAATCTCATGCTCTTGACACTAGCGTGCACCTTAATCTTATAATCAAATGCGAATGCCTGATAGAATTTCATGCTGAACTACTATTTTTTCACAAATTGTCATAATTTAATTAGAAAGCAGTTAACAATTCCTATAATTAAAATGTTTAACTTATATGTAATTAGATACAAAACATTAATTTCAGATCGATAAACTGATATTCATCAATATTAATATAGGTCACTAAATGTATTGTATCATAAAGGGTTTGTTGTGAGTGCATAAAACTCAGAGATCATTCAGCTTGGTCTGGGTGTGCATTTATAAATAATTTTCTCATGGTACAATAGTTATTGTCACTGGAAATCGAAACGGTGACCAGAGTTCAAATCGAGGAAAAGGCCGTTTGCATTTTACATAGTGCAAATGCTCTCTGTAAAGATTTGAATTTGATTATTATCTCTTCAGCTTTGTGCAAACAATTTGGGCCTAGTCGTATCTTTAACTAATGTGTGGCAGCCTGTCTAAGAAAAGGACAATTCTGAATTTAAACCTTCGTTAAAAAATTGAACTGATTCTGATTGTTAGGAGGGCTGGTAAATATATAATTAAAATGAACTGCTGACTAATAAAAAAAAGGGAGGGAATCTGCCTCTTTTGAATTTGATCTTGTTTGTAGGTAGTACATTCTGAACTTGAGCTAGACTTAGTTATTAAAAAAATAGGGGCCCAAGAGTATATATTGTGAATGTTATAAGTGTACCTATCACACCCATGAGTCAGTTAATCCTAGTCATAACACTCTCAATACTATAACCTTATTTGGCCTTATTTGATTTGCTTTGGGTAATTTGTTTAACGCCATAACAATTTTAGTAGGTTAGTTAAGTCTCCGTGGTGTAATAGGTAAAATACTGGACTGTGGATTTTGAGAGAGTGGGTTCGCACCCCAGTCATGCTTTCACATTCTGACAAATGTCCTTGAGAGAGCCATAAATCTCTTTATCCTACCAGCTATTTTTAAAATAATATCGATGCTTGTTCTTCTGAATGATGGCATTGGTGGTAAATATCCCGCAAAGGTTTATAAGCCATTAAACAAGGAACCAAACACTTATGCATTCGTTATTAAATGTTAAAAACTGATCCAGATAATTAACTCATTACCGTATACAATTTTATGTATCAGAAAGCAGTAAAAATAGGATGTAATGGAATTACTACTTAGGACGGATGGTGAATGTGTGCCGAGACATGATAGCAGAGATCTCTTGGGAAATAAAAGGGCTAAAGTTATTTACCACAATAAAAAATGGGAAAAATGCTGGAAAGGACCTAACTTGCCAATCTTTTTAAAAGCACCTTTTTACCTCTGACGCAATAGAAGAGGGAAGTAAGGGTTTCTACGAAAAATTAAGAAAAGTGACTGATTTTTAAACAGAAGGTCGATGCACAAGTGCATATGAGAAATATAAATGCGTAATCACATTGAAAGCAAGGTAATTCTAAAGCAGAGCAGAGTGAAGAACGTGGTTGCAGAGTATTGTGGGCAGAGGTTTCCTAGTTCCAGAAGCAACCGCTTGAATGTATGACAATATGAAGACAAACATTGTTATGAAAATTGGGTCAAAGAAAATATCAAGGATAAAATTCTGGCCTGTAATGTGGAAGACAGTAAAGAGCCGGGCCAATAAGCGAAAATAAATTAATACTGTTTCCTGTAACTATTCAACTTTCATAATAATAATAAAATTAGAAGAAGAAGAAGAAGAAGAAGAAGAAGAAGAAGAAGAAGAAGAAGAAGAAGAAGAAGAAGAAGAAGAAGATCTTTGCAATCAATTATATGGTATTAAGTTTTCCTATCAAACACAACTTATACAGTATTTTATAATTTTAAATAATAATTCCCATTTAATGGTATTTTTGTTGTACAGTTTCATTTATTTTATCAAATACTAAACATTTTCAAATATATATTTTCCCCAAGGCCCTACTACTCTGAATCAGGATATACCTGAGAGTCTCGGAACGATCAAATGCTACACACATAACACCATGGTTTTAGAACTGGAGCCTCACCATCGAGGTTTTTTTTTAAAATGTTCATTTTTAAACTAATACGCTCGGAGACGGTATGAACCACCTTATCCAACCAGATATGGGTTAAATAAGACCACTGCTATCCTACTAAAAAGTTTTCTTTAACATTAAAAAACACACTAATTAAAAAAAAGCAATATCATTCTGGTCTCTTGTAAGTGTATATAAACAATAAACTAATGCAGAATTAACTCCCTTGGATGTTTTGTTGTAAATACTCAGTGGAAGTAAAGCCATGTTTGACACAGCATGTACGTTGTGGTTATCTTTATGCAGGCGCTGGGAAATCATCTATCTCCAACAGTTTCATGTCCCGACGCGACTCCGGTAATTCATATCTCACGACATAGTCTTAATTTACATCTTAACGTTTAAGAATTGCTTATTGCTGCAAAATGGCTTCCAACTCTTTAATTGTTAGCCAAACGTTCTCAATCAAAAATACTTTTTTTTTTGTTAGCAGGGAGAAAACCCCGACGTCTGTATAAAAACGCTCTGCTTACAACTTGTCTGTCTATTTATCGGAGGCAAGTAAAGTGTAACCGTTAATCATATACGTGTAACGGAAGTAGAAAGTTTTTCTTATTTTAATCTTTATTGTTGATATGCTTCTGTTTGTTGTACTATTCTTTATAAAATACCAGTACATTAAAATAATTGCTATAGGGAATAACAAAATTAAATCCTATGTTAAAAATACCTTTTTATCTTTATTCGGTAAAAGACTCCTGCAGTTAGCAATGCTTTTTTAGGATTGGAATATCAATAATCCGTATGACAATTAGATAGTTGAGTGGATATATCCATGAGCAGCATTATATGACATGGGTTGAGGTTATTGTTATATCCAGATATGAGTTTTAATATTTTTTTGTTGTGATGGCCCAGCGGTTAGAGTGTTCGCCAATGGCCCGGGAGACCTGGGTTCAATCCCAGGTCGAGTCATACCAAAGACTTTAAAAATGGTACTTGATACCACCTTGCTTAACACTCAGCATTATAAGGTACGGTTCAAGGGTAAAGTGGAGCAATCCTGGGAATGGAGTAGCGCCCTCCCCTACACCTTGGTGTAGTAGCTATCGAAAAGGGAGCTTTCGGGTCACCCTCGACTACTAAAATTATGAGGAATGAATCTTTACAAGTGAAATAAAACAATTTTTACACCAAATTCAGTGTTTCATTCCTATTCTACTCCCATATTTAAGTCCCTTTAGAATTATATATATATATATATAATTCTTAAGTAGGAGTAAGTAAGCAATATTTGTTTCATATTTTAGCAGAGCAGGTTTAAAACCTATAATATTTGAATTATAATCTCCTGAAATATGTTAGCTGAAATTTCATGCGAAGTACACTCATCATATACGTACACAAACATATTTTGAAAATGTTGGTGAATTTATTTATGAAATAAAACTTGTGATACAATATGCCACACACACATACACACATACACGCTCCATCTCTACCCTGTCTGTATTTATCTCTCTGTCTCTCTCACTCTCACACACATACACACACGTATACACCCACTCACACACATCACATATATTTTTAAAGATAGAATTTTAAAATTTCTTGTGGAGTTTATACAATAAAAAAATAGATTTTTTGTTAGTATCCAGTTGCAAACTATAATGTCATAAATAGTTTTTATGACACCCCCACAAAAACAATCAAATCGTCAGCATACTGATTACAGAATGCAAAATCCCCAGAGATTGGTCATTCAGAATAAATAATAATACCCGTTTTGAATGGACAATTTATTAATAAATTTTCCAGAATTCTGCTTCATAGTTATATATATATATATATATATAGAGAGAGAGAGAGAGAGTGTGTGTGTGTTCGCCAATGGCCCGGGAGACCTGGGTTCAATCCCAGGTCGAGTCATACCAAAGACTCAAAAAATGGTACTTGATGCCTCCTTGCTTAACACTCAGCATTATAAGGTACGGATCAAGGGTAAAGTAGAGCAATCCAGGGAAGGAATAGCGCCCTTCCCTACACTTTGGTGTAGTAGCTATCGAAAAGGGAGCTTTCGGGTTACCCTCGACTATGGTCGCCAACTTTTTACTTATATATATATATATATATATATATATATATATATATATAACGATAAAGTTTCACACTTCTATTTGGATATAAGAGGTCATGTATTAGTACTGAGATATAAATTTGCATACACTATGATTGACTTTTCTGTATGCGTGCCAAGAAAAACTCAGCTAATATTTATGATGAAAAATACAATGTGTGACTGTATCACATAAACAAAGGATTAATACGAAAACAAGACGTAACCTAAAGGCATCCTGGAGATTCTCTGAGACGTTATTTGTCTTTCTTTGAAACCGTCGATCCGTATTCAAAATAACAAGCAGTGTCCGCTAATAGGAGGCCGGCGCTAATTAGCACAAAAAGAAAAGAAAAGAAAAGAAAAGAAAAGAAAAGAAAAGTAAACATAAGTGAAATAAGGAAAGAAAAATGAATAAGAGGAGCTTGAAGCTAAACTTGTGAAAGAGAAGAAAATATAAAATATGAAAGACAGAGTAAATAATGGAATAGAATAAAAATAAACAGTCGGAATAAATGTGTTGAACGTAAGACTGATAAAGGATAATATAGCGACTTACTGAGAGAAAAACAAAGAAAGATTATTGTGATCATTTTATGAGACTTAAATGAAAAGAAAAAGAAAAGTGAAAACGAAAATGAGCTAAAAGGAAATATTATTTGAAGAATAAGTATTGCCAGTTGATATAAATGCTAAAGTGCTATTGACAAGCTAACTAAAAAAAAATGAAGTACAGGCATATGAAAATGTCAAAAATAAGGAACTGGTACTGACAATAGGAATTAAAGAAAAAAAATGTTTATTTAGGTGAAAAGCAAAAAGAAGTAAATGAACGAAAAAAGAATGAACGAAGAAAGGAAAGAGCAATCGATTAAAAATAAAAATCTTGGCTTTTTCGTGACGCAAAGGAAAAATTGGGAGAAAGAAAGAGTGAAAGTACAAACCAAATAGGAGAAAGAAAGAAAGAAAGAAAGAAAGAAAGAAAGAAAGAAATCTTATATGGAGTAAAGTTTAAATAGAAGAGAGAAGTGATTAATCCATCAAAAGAAAAAAAAAACAGTCATTTTATTGGCAGAAGAAAGAAAGGAAGAAAGAAGTAAAGAGAGGAGAAAAGAGAAGAGAAGCACCAGTTAAACAAAAGAAAGAAAATAAAACACTCCTTTAATAGGGAAAGAGAAAGAAAGAAAGAAATCAATCAATCAATAAGGAAAAGATGGAAAGAATGAATAAGGGTCACACCAACCAAATAAAAGAAAGAAAAAAATCTCTTACTCCTTTGGTAGGAAAAAGAAAACAAAAAAATGAAAAATATTTTCGAAGAAACTAAAGGAAAGGAAAGAATGAAAAAAAAATGTTTGAAAAGATAGATGAAGCAGTGCGACTTAGACAAAAAATCAAAGAGAAAACATTGAATAAATTATTAGCTGAACATATTTATGAAGAAAAATCAAATGAAAGAAAGAAAGAATGAATAAATACGAGGAGGAGGAAAGAATTTGGACTTATAAGATTACTTGGTTATAGATGAAATTTTAAACGGAAAGATATAACGTAAAAATGAGAAGAGACAGATATCACATATTTTTAGGGTGTCAATTATTAGAAATGCAGGCAGATAATTAAAACAAAGGACAAACAAATAAAAGAAAAAACAAATTTGATAATCGATTAGTAATTCACAAAATATTATTTCAGAAAGATGGATGAAACAGAATAGGAATGAAAGAAAGAAACAAACAAACAATGGTAAGTTCTTAGAATAACGGTTTAAGGAAAAAAATATATTTGTAGACAAAAGGAAGATTTTATGAATATAAGAATACTTGGTCGAAAAATGCTGAGAATTCAAGTAAGAAAGGAAGAAAGAAAGAAAGAAAGAATGTAAAACAAATCGGGAAAATTAATGAGATAGATAGATAGATAGATAGATAGATAGATAGATAATAAAGAATGGAAACAAGATGGGAGAAAGAAAGAAAGAAAGAAAGAAAGAAAGAAAGAAAGAAGAAAGAAAGAAAGAAAGAAAGAAAGAATGAATGTAAAACAAATCGGGAAAATTAATGAGATAGATAGATAGATAATAAAGAATGGAAACAAGATGAAAGAAAGAAAGAAAGAAAGAAAGAAAGAAAGAAAGAAAGAAAGAAAGAAAGAATGTAAAACAAATCGGGAAAATTAATGTGATAGATAGATAGATAGATAGATAATAAAAAATGGAAACAAGATGGGAGCAAGAAAGAAAGAAAGAAAGAAAGAAAGAAAGAAAGAAAGAAAGAATGTAAAACAAATCGGGAAAATTAATGAGATAGATAGATAGATAGATAGATAGATAATAAAGAATGGAAACAAGATGGGAGAAAGAAAGAAAGAAAGAAAGGAAGAAAGAAAGAAAGAAAGAAAGAAAGAAAGAAAAACAAAACAAGATAAAAAAAAGAAAGAAAAATATCATTGAATAAAACTTAGCAGGTAATTCCTGGCCATTAAAATCACAATTATAGCTTCAAAAATAAATTTGGCAAACGTAGAAGCAAGAGAAATTGAAGAAAGGTAGTAAGAAAGGAATGAAGGATATCAAGAAAGAAAATTGTAGAAAAGAGAAAATATTCGAATAATTGTTAGTAGAAAATTCTCTAGAAAGATAAATCGAAATTAAGTAAGAGTGAATGAAATCATTTTGGAACAAATAATTTCAAAAAAATGAACAACGTAATACGTTATCAATTGCCAACTTTCGATACAAATAATATGTATATATAGTTAACTGATTTTAAGTATTCCAATGTTATACAAACAATTAATAATTATTACAATGTAATAAAATTAATCTTTGTTTTTTTGTAAATATTTAGAGGATTTCAAGTAATTCCGAATAATTTTTTCAATACTTTACGAAGCATTTTGACTCAAGGCCTAAAGAATGGAGCTCTCAATGAGATTTGAATTCACTCGTGAAGGATGGCCTAACTAGCTAGGTAACCATTATACCACCCGAGGTGCCCATGAATAACGCTTTTATTTTTTAAATAATCTTTTCAAGCCATATATGTGACTTAACAAGTTCTACAATTTCGGGTTAGAAGGTACTAGAAAAGGATGACGAAAAGGTTTTTTCCTCTTTTCCCAGAGTTCCAGAACTGCATGCAATCAGCAAATTCTATGTTCCAACGACTGAGAGATTTGAGAAGAAAGGACGCCAGGTAGGATTATTAAATGTTTAAATAAAGATACATTTAGATGTTAAAAAAAAATGTAATGAAGAGTTCTAGAATTGAAGAGTCGACATATGTTACGGTTTTGTATTCATACTAGGACCCCTTTTCTTTCTTTTTTTATTTGTGAAGAGTTACTACTGTGCATAGTTTAAACCTCCACGACTGTTGTGAGTTAAATTAATATTAAAGAAATCAAAACAAGAATTAATAGACCTTTGAATTAGTGTTTTTAATAAATTATTTTTTAAATCGCATATATATATATATATATATATATATATATATATATATATATATATATATATATATATATATATATTAAAAAGTGATATTTAATCAAAAAAATGAACGGAATTTCGAAAAAAAGGAAAATTATTTGAAAGAGATAATGGAAATGATTAAAAATATTAAGAAAAGAAGTAGTCAAGAACAATAAGGGTAGGGAAAGAGTTTTAAAAGATATGAAAAGGTAACCGAAAAGAAAGAATAATAAAAAAAGAATATGAAAAACAGATTATGAAAAAAACAGTAATTTAGAAAAGCAAATGAAAAACTATTTTAAAAAAAATATTTTAAAGAAAGAAGAAATAAGAAAAGAGCAATGTACTAAAATAAGAAAAAGGATAAATAACTATTTATGTTGTTTATTTTCTGACGCATGAAACAGCAAGAGGCAAGAAATTGACTGGAGTCATTCGTGATGCGGTTCTATTGTCATGATTCACTTGTTTTCGTGCTGTTTTTCTTCGAGCTGTAACGTGAGTCACCGGCCACGTTGGACGCATAATAATTCGCATATTTCTACGGATTTCAGTGCAGCCATTCTTTGAATAGGTGGTAGTGAAAGAAGAGAAAATACGTAAGATATTATTTGTTGTAGAAGAAAAACTACAACAACAACGTAAACTAATGATGCGAGGGCAAATTATAGGCTGACCCAGAAAATAAAAACAAGTTCGGCCACTCCATCAAATCGAGAAGCCCAGAAGTGATAGTCATGAATTTGAAAGAAAAATAAAGAAAATGGCAGTGGATGAGGCAAATAATAGAGGGTGCCGTGTCAGCTGACCACAGGGTATTTGACCAATTGGCGTCATGGTTAAAGTGTTCGTCAATAGTTCGCTAGGCCAGGGTTCAATCCCAGGTAAATTAAAAGGATAACTCAAAATGGGATACTGATATGCCTGGTTGCTTAATACTAAGCATTGTGAAGCATGACTCAAGAGTAAGTGGAGTAATCCACATAGAGACATAACGCTCTTCCCAACACCTCAGTGTAATAACTCATGAAAAGGGAACCCTTGATAACGGTCGGCCAACTTAGAATATATATATATATATAGATATAGATATAAGTAAGTTTCTGTGCCTGTGTTTATGAAAGTAATAAAAATACCTTCCCTTGATAAAATTTGGTAATCCAACAGAAATAAAAAAAAATCGACATTGGCTTAGTTAGAAATCTATTGAAATATAGAGACTTAGGCAAGCACTCTACTCAGTATTCTTTGTTAGAATGCTAAAAAAAACTTGGCTTGGAATCTAAAGATAATTATTGTCATTCAGTTATTATCTTAGAATGCATTATGTCAGCAGGTACATTCAACAACAACCACAAAAACTATTTTCCCCAGTCTTCTGGAGTTGTAGAATACACTTACTGCTTTTCTGCAGAGGAGTAAAACTCCCTCATCAACTAGAGTCCTGGAAATTATATTTATCAAATCTGATGGTAAACTTCTTGTAATGCTGGAAATTTGGGGAATGCCATCGCTCCCAGGTCCACTCTTGCCCGGAATCGTAGCACTTGATAGGGTTGTATCTATGGGTAAAATAGAAGTTATGCTAAACCGAATCGTTTAAAATGGAACCGTTTTGTATGCCAAACTGAATTATTTGAAATAGGACTGTTTTGACATTTAACAGTGTCTAAAAAACAAAAACTGTTGTTATAAAAAAATGAATTGTGTGAATTAAAACTGTTCATCTATACTGAATGGCTTGAAATAGAATTGTTTTTCACAATTAAACTGTGTACGTTTGCTAAACTGAATTGTTTGAAATAGAACAGCTTTTTGTATAAAATGGATTTGGCATTAAATAACCTGCGAAAATTTATATGCCATAGAACACAAAACAAACAAATAAACAAACAAGCAAGAACCATTTCTTGTATTTCGAATGGAAAATAAATGAAAACAAAACAGAAACTTGGTTGAAATCCAACGAGTAGACTCTGTGATTTTGAGATACAAACACATATGCTAATTCCATCCAAAAGACCTGACCTCATCGTAGTCTTCATCAAGTCTCGCTATCAGCACATATTTGTCTGACTCTCTGTCTCTTAGTCGGTCCTTATCATCTATTGGTCCCAAAATATTCTTCAGACTCCACCCAGTGTCCATACACAGCTACTGTAAATAAGTTTTGACAAGTTAATCACACACTGGGATATCCATATGTAGAGGTCCACTAAAGATCGTTACAAATGGGTTCGTCCTTGTTTCTCCAGCACTGTCCCGCATTCCTTATTCGTTTTACTAGCTCATCTTACTTGGAAGGATTTTAAGATGCTAGTTAAGTATTCGTACAAACCAGACCTCGAGTCAAGAAGAAATGTTGCAATCTGGTAGATTTCCCGTTCCAGCACGCCATAGAGGGAAAGTAAGTGTATTCATAAAGAGAACTGAAAAAGCGGTTGAACGTGAAGGTGACGATGATACCAATTTTAGTTGCTGTCTGTGATATGTTTGCAAAAATCTGTAAAAAAGATTATGGAGACGGTAAATCAGAGAAAGAATCAAGCCCATGCAAATAACAGCAAATTTAATATTAGCTAGAATGATTATATGAGTCCTGGAGACTCGTGGAGAGTTGCTGACGCTATAATTTCAGTGGAAAACTCTTTTTAAAACGTGAGTAAGAAAATTTGCACAAAGTGAAATAAAGATTACACTTTTAATAACTGATGAAGAACAATATAAAGTTGAAGATATTGGGTTCTTCATTATGTTAACTGTGTGACAGTTGATTTGGTACAATATATATTGCGGTTAATAAGTTGAAAACTTAAATTTGACTATGGTGACGAAGTAGTAAACCAGTAGTATATATATATATATATATATATATATATATATATATATATATATATATATATATATATATATATATATAAGGTTTTAAAGAATTTTATATCACATTCTTATATGTGAGACTTTTCAAAAAAATAATATCATTTCGCAATCTAATAACTTAAGCAATTCCCATTTAAAGGATCTTATATTTTATGAGCATTTGCTGAAAGAACTCAAATGATATGTTTAATGCTTAACTGCCTATTTTTTAACGGAATTTCTATTCCTGAAAACATGTGCACAGAGAGAGAGAGAGAGAGAGAGAGAGAGAGAGAGAGAGAGAGAGAGAGAGAGAGAGAGAATTTGAGCTGATACCACACGTACAGGGAACATTTTAATGAGAATTTTTTCAAGTTATAATACTACGAAATGATATCAATTTTTGTTATACACCCTGAAGAGACAGACAGACAGACAGAGATAGAGACAGAGACAGACAGACAGAGAGGAATGTACAAATATGAATATTTCTTTGTAGTTTATTATTCAGTTGTTGTCAACTATATTTGAGCTTAGGTCAACGTCTGGAGAAAATTTTGTGAAGTAAGGTTGTTTTGTTAAATAGTTGTTAAAAAGTCTTGATATGCATTAAAAGAATCGAAAATTTATCTTGTGACTTACTATAACTGTTCATCGAAAGAGCCTTATTTTTTGCTATCCAAGTCTCTTCAACTGATATGACCTCTTTAATGGAAAATATCTCTATAATTAGAATACATTAGTTATGCATGAATTCGGTGTGCATTGAAGTTGATTTTTCATGGTACATCAACTTTTATAGGTAATTTACTCCCATATCATTTTTATGAATTATTTATCAGTGAAGAGTTGGTAGGTAACATTTTAAACAAGACTGAACTTAATTGTTTGCACACATATGAATTGTTCTAAGTATTGCTATCTAATACTAATCATCATAATTAATATTGATCATTTCAAGAATGTTTTCAAGTATTTCCACCAAACAGAAATAATTCTATTTAGTATCAATCATTTGTTAGCACCCAGTTAAATGGTTTAAAGTACTGCTACCAAGCAAACATAGCTTTATTGGCACAGATTTATATATTTTCATTCATCTCTATTGAATACGAATAATTCTGTTCAACGTTACTTCTTTGTTTGCAGTTTCAACTTCCGTTATATTATATTTACAATAGAATTCGAAATCAGTTAATTGTTTTCACTCAGTTAGAATAATTAAACAGCCCGGTTTGAACCAAAATAGGCAAAACTAATAGATACTAACATTACAGATCTGAATGGGCCAAATATGAATTGCTGTGAATGGCTCTAAATTTCCCAAACCTCCATGACGACAAATTTATCAATAGATGCACTTTAGTGTCATCCTTAGGGCATTAGTTCTATTTGACACAAATATGGGACTCTTCGTCTGAGTGTAATATAATGGCCGAGGGATTTCGTTTTATATATCTTGCTTTTGGGTTTAGTTAGGCTGAGAACCTTTCGGCTCATTGCATGAGTTAATTAGGTGCAACATCAGCGCAGGTGTTCACGCGCGCGCAGGGAGGATGTGTCATTCAGAGATGTCAAAATAAAAATCCCTGATAGAAATGTGACTTGGTGATGTGGATGATGTCATGCACCGGAAGCGTGCGCAGAGGATTTGGGGGAATTTGAGAAAAGTCAGTTAGTGGAGGTTGAGACCTGGGCGAGACGAGACGAATTGGTGCGCTACGGGTGACGCACGTGATTGGGGGAAGATGGAAAAGTCAACATAGAAATATTGTGCCTCTCTCCTTATGTCGAAAATCCTTTTAACTCAAAGGTAATAAAAAGTTTCGTACCTGAACTAAGAAGTCGTAAATTTTTTTTGTGTTTCGGGATTCCTATGTGCGTTATGAACATTGTATGTACATTTCATATATTCATGAATGGCTATGTAACATGAGTAGACGTCAGAGTAATTGAAAATTCCCCAAATCTAGGACTGGAGCCTCACCATGTGATAATTTATTGTCATTTCCAGAACACTCGTTGCGTATTCTACAGGCCCAGCCAACAAGGCTGTAACATTTTTCGAGGATATTTAACCATTGTTTATCAAGCTATTTCTGTGTCAACCCATTTTTTCCCCATGCGGTTTCAAAGCATTGTTTTGAGGAGGTTTTACTTTGATGTTTTGAAGTCTGTGTTTAGGCGCGTTTTATTCATTTATTCATTTATATTTCTTTGCTTCTATTTTCACCGTGATATTCCCATCAGGTATTTTCCTTTCTTTTTTTACGTTAAATTTTGCATCGTAGTCAAAAATTTGACTGGTATTATTGTTCTACTATTATTAGGATGGTGAAAAAAGAATATACAATATTAAGGAAAGTTAAACATCAGGCCACAGAAGTTATGTTTACTTTGAACCTCTCATTTACGCTTAATAAGCGTCTTCCAAGTGCAGAGATTACTGCTAGATGTTTCAGATAACATATATATGTGTCAACGATGAAATTATTCGTTGTCATCAATTTTGAATACTGTAATGTATTTCCCAGAATCTAATACATATATGATGTATATTTATTTGTTAATTAGCCTCAAAAAGTCATTTAAAACTATGTTTTTATATTAATATGTTGCATTTAAGAAAAAATTTGACAGGGAAATTATGCAAAATAGGAACAACATTATTCGTACAATACAATTCCTCATTCTATATTGATTGATTCCTGTAAGTATGAATAATTTACATAATGAACATATTGGTAAAGCTTCCTAAACTATTTATTCCATAGAGTATTTGTGATGATTCCTGTTGAGAACATTTTGGTAACAAAGAGTGTCAACGCTGTTATTCTTACGTTAAAAAACAGGATTGGGAAGACAAAATAAGCTTAACATTGACATGAGTCGCAAAATTATTAACTTCTACTAGTCGGGAAATATATACAGCACTATTTCAAACGAGTTTTCTATCTCAAGGTTTACGCTACAGTTCTTTATAAAGAAGTTTAAACTGTTTGGTACGACAGAGAATTTCTTTGGTGGGGAAGAATCATCCAACTGTCAACGAGAACAGTACGAAAACTTTAATGCGAGGTTTCAATAAAGCCAAGATTTATTTTGAAAAAAATCACCAAACGTTTCAATACGATGAGTATAAGCCTAAGCACTTGTGCAATACAAAATTGTTTAAATTGTACTTATTTGTATGGAAACCAATTACAACAAACCCCACTTTGAAAACACGTCACAATTTTGCTCGTCTTGGTTTTACCAAAACGTTCATGGACAAAGAAAATTGCTTTTCCAAAAAAAAAAAATTATTATGGATTTAATCGTCGGTCACCAAAATCCTTCAGGAATTAGAACGTTTAACTATTGAAGTATGGAAGAAAATCATCGAAAACTTTAGAAAACTATTGCAGAGAGTTATAAAGATAGGAAGCCATTAAATTGACTATCAATATTGTGAGAATTTTTCATTCCTTCCACTTTTTTATACTGTACTAACACTTTTGTCTTTTCCTCTTTTGGTTAGTTTTCTTCTCAGTATTTGTAAATTCAAACTATCATTCTTAAAAGTGAGTTTTATATTTCCTTTCTTGTACTTAATAATATATTTAAAAAATCTGGCATCAGGAGAGCATTGCATTCTGATAAATGGGTGAAAAATATTTAGTATTTAAGGGTGTACGAACAACTTCGTCGTCGACTGTATATATTCAATATATTATAAGAAAAAATAATATTTTTTAAATAAGACTTCCATGCTCCGAAAATTAATCTGAATAGGATTAAAACCTTAAATGTGTCTTAAAAAAACTTTGTAAATATAGCATATGCTAAAATAGTTACATAAAGTTTCTTTTTGTTATCACAATACAATCATCGGTCTGCTAGGATGATGAAGTACCAAATTTATCAGACCTAAATATATCATGAAGAAAAACAACCAACAAAAACACACTAATCCAAATTCACCAATCAAACGTCACCTGATAAGCGGTGTACAATCGAACAAAGAAGCAAACTTTACAAATTGTTGGCTAATGAAAATTCAGTTCTATCTGGTATCCCGTATGATTAATCACACACACAGACACACACACACACACACGTTTTGTGTGTGCACATGAGAGAGAGAGAGAGAGAGAGAGAGAGAGAGAGAGAGAGAGAGAGAGAGAGAGAGAGAGAGATAATCATTTAAAACCATGGGTTAAATAAATTCCTTTATGCTGGTTTGTAGAGCAGACTAAAAACTGAAACAATAAAAATCTCATTTTGTTTGGTTTATTTCATATCGAATTATTTAATGTGTTTTCTTTAAAATCAAAAGCTTAATCTTCATATGAAAGAATTTTAGATCACACACACACACACACACATATATATATATATATATATATATATATGTTTAGTGAGTATTTTCTGGTTACTCTATCATCTCAGTAAATTCGCTTGAGTCAACGCCAGAATAAGAAAAAGTATATAGCGGTTCACGAAATGATTGGTTCTCACTTATCAATTGTTAAATAAACAAACAACGTATAATGATTGAAAGAAACTATTTTGATACCTTCCAAGAACCTTCGGAAATGACGAATATGAAAACTTTGTTATTGTCTTTATAAAAGCAGCAGCGGATTACATGACAACTAAAACACGATTGAAATGTTGAGTTCCGAAGGAGTCAACGGTACTTTGAGAAAAGAAGTTCGCATGAGAAAAGTATCCTTAAGCAATAAAAGAAAGCCAACAAAGCCAATGCGGGGAACGTTAACAAAATTCAGATAAATCTAATAAAAATATATATTTAAAAAAAACAAACAGAAAACATTCAAGCGAAATCAATAAAATCAGAAACTCTGTAGAAGATACATAATCACAATTGGAATAGCAAATAAAGTAGAAAATGGAATGAAAAGAAGATTGGGAGCAAAACTAGAGTCATTCCGCCAAGAAGAAAGATATCAGAAGTAGAAAGAACACATTTTAAAATTATATTATATATTAATAGTGTACTCATTGAGAACGTTTTCACATCAGCATTAGCTTATGATTTTAATTTAAGTTTGAGAGACAGCAAGTCTCCTGAAGTCTCCAGTACTCTTCTCAGTATTCTGACCGTTCTCAATAATGCTGTAGTTTGGATGGTTTCCACTCGTCCTTTAATCTCCAAGTATTCCGGTCCCTATAATAATCCATTCGTTACTGTACCGAAAGCACCAATCGCAACTGGTATAACCGTCATCTATATGTTAAATAGTTTGTTTTTTTTCAATTCCCTTAGAGGTACTTATCCGTCTATTCACTTTTTTTTTTCAGTTTTATTCTGTGGTTAGCTGGGACAGCAAAGTCCACAATTTTACAAGTTCTCTTTTTGGTTGATTACTATAAGGTTCGGACTTCTGGACGATATTAGGTGATCCTTTTTTATTCCACGGTCCAATAGGAGTTTATGTGAGTCATTCTCTACGATGGATGCTGGGTTGTGCATATACCATTTGTTCGTATGGTCAAATTTAAATTTCTTGCACATCTCCCAGGGGATCACCTTGTCCACCCAGTCCTGTCTCGTCTTATACTCCTTTAGTGCTAATTTGCTTCATTCGCTTATTATGTGATTGATCGTTTCGTCTCTATCACCGCTTAACCTACATTTGCAATTTTTGTGTCTTACCTCTTCTCTCTTTGATTTAATTGGTTCTTACGGCGTTGTTTTTGCTGCTTTAAGAGAGATTATGTTTCTCTCTTAAAGTTTCCTTTTGTTAGGCATGTCCAGGATTTTTTGTATGAGAGTTTGATTATTAGTCATTTAAAGAAATCTTACAGTTCTTTTTCTTACAATTTTTGTTACCTCGTTAATGTCATTTGGTTGGTCATCGTGTTGTTCGTATTGTTTTTGATGGCTGTAATCAGTCCTCATTCGTGCTTTTCTGTATAGTCCTCGGTTTATTGTATCGATGTGTCAACACTGTCTCAATGCTGGTAAGTCCTCTTCCTTCCTCTTTTCTTGAGACATATAATCTGTCAACATTGTACCTGGGATATAATGCCTAATGCATGGTTATTAGTTTTCTTATTCTTTGGTTCATTTGCTTAAGTTATTCTCTGGTCAACTTCAATAGGGTTCCGAATATTTAAAGAGGGGTAGAACCTAAGTATCTATTTCTTTGATAAGGTTTCTGCTAGATAATTTTTTCTCGAATAGCTTTTTAGTTCTCCTGAGATATTATTTTCTTCTGTGTTTTTCATCTCCACTTGTTTGATAGTATCAGCCTCCAAGATGCCTAAGTATTTGTTGGTTTCCTTTTCCCCGAGCCTTCTATACTTGTCTTGATTTGGTAGTTCCATTCGGTTGCTACGATGTCGTTTGCCATATTTCATTACTAGCATGGCACATGTTTCTATGCCAAATTCCATTCCTATGCCCTGACTGTATATTCTAACTGCATGTATTAAAGTGTCCAGTTCGTTTTCATTTATGCAAATAGTTTGATGTAATCCATGTACATTAGGTGACTGATTTTCTCTTGCGATCTTATAAGTTTGTATCCAGCTGTACGTTTTCTGAGTATGTGTTTAAGTGGCAACAGGGCAATTATTAAGAGTAACGGTGATAGCGCGTCTCCTTGAAATATACTTTTTGCATCTTTGCTTCTGCCAAACTTCTTCCACCGGCTTTCAATTCCACTGTTTAGGATTTCATAGTTTTCTCGGTTAAGTTTATAACTTCATATTGCGTACATTTTGAGACAGTTTATTATCCAGCTTTGCGAAACCATATCATATGCCTTTTTGTAGTCAATCCAGGTCATAGTTAGATTTTTCCGTCTGTTCTTGCTTTTATTTAGGATGTATTGATCTATGTCGAGTAATTCGGCTGTACCTCTGGATCCTTTGCGGCATCCTTTCTGCTCCTCAGCGAACAATCCGCTGCTTGTTAGCGAGCAGTAAATCTCTTTCCTTATGAGTGCTGTTAATATTGTCCATATCATCGGTAGGCAGGTTATTGCTGTAGTTGTTTGGAGCTGTTCCTTCGATTATGTCCTTTTGGATCAATGTGGTATTTCCTTTGGTCATCTATTCGGGAACATGTGCTCCTCGTAGGCATTTGTTAATTTCTAGAGTTAGTCTGTTGTGAATGGAGGTGAATTTCTTGAACAACAAACCATGTATTCCATCATGTCCTGGCGTTTTCCAGTTTGATATTTTTAATGTCGCTTTGAGTAAATCTATGTGTATTTCCGCTTTCGGGTCTTCTTCGAGCCCTTATAATTCTTTTATCATATTGTTTATCCGCTTGGCTTTTTCGTTATGCTTATTTTTTTTTAGTTTTTGGGTTTTTTTTGTTGCCATTTTTTAGTCCTAAATTATTCGGTTTTTCTTGCATCCGGTGGTTGATATATTTTCGTGTCATCACCTCACAGTTGTTGTTAGAATTTTCTTTTGTTGTTTTGGAATGTCCTGTTTTGTCTGCATTGTTTTACCCTTTGTAGATAACTATTTCATCTTCCTTCTTTCACCAGTACTTTCTGGTTCATTTCCTCAAGTTGTATTTTTATTTTTTCTAGTATTGCCTTTTTCTTTTTGTCTGTAAATGTTCCAGAGATTTTTTCCTTTTTTTTATTTTTTTATTATTTTGGCCTGTTTTTGCTGGTTTTTATCTGCGTTTCCTGTCGAATTTACCTTCATGGTTTTGATTTTCTCTTCGTGCTTTTTGAGGGGATCCTAATTTTCTCACAAACTAATTTCGCCCATTCTTAAATTAGTTTCTTTAATTTGTTACATTATTCGTTGGTATGTAAGGTAGTACTTGATTTTTTTTTTCATTTCCGTCTTAACTATTCTCCATTTTATGTTTCTTAATAAGCTAAGGTAGTCTTTTCCTCATTTATAATTTCCTTAAAAATTTCTAGATTTACCTTTTGTTCTTTTGTAAGAGTTTGCTCTAGGATGTTTGGTTGTGCGTTCTTTGGTGGTGTGGCATTTCCATTTTCTGAAGTTGGCAGTCCATCGGCTCATTAGCCTAGTGGGAAGAGTGTTCGACAATGGTCTGGGAGACTGGGGTTCAATTCCAGGTCATTTCTGGCCAAAGACTTTAAAAATGTTACTTGATACCTACTTGCTTTACACTCTGCATTATAAGGTATGTATCGAGGGTAAAGTGGAGCAATCCTGGGAAAAGAGTAGAGCCCTCCCCTACACCTTAGCGTAGTAGCTATTGAAAAGGGAGCCTTCAGGTCGCCGTCGATTATGGTCGCCAACTTCACTTTTTCTTATGTTTGTTAATTTTTGGTGTGTCTGGTACTATTACAATCGTGTTCATTTTTTTTCTTCTGATTTATTTCTAGAATTTCAACGTCAGAAAACCAACCTCTCTTTATTATTATTTTGACTTGGTCGGCAAGACTTTAACTTGTTGTCTGAAAACTACATCATTCTTGTCAGACCTCTATCATTATTTTCCTTTCTCCTCTTTGTGTATGGTTGCTTCTAAAATAGCAGTGTAGAGCAAGTTGGTTGTCTTCCCTTGTCCAAGTTTTGTGTTTACGTCTCTGGCTGGTCTGGTTCCTTAAATCGTCATTTGTGTACATGAAAAAAAGAACTGTCATCATCCACAGGATGACGACTGGGTCTCCCGTGTTTGCTATCGGGAGAGCATCTGCTGATCATGACATTCAAGCCTTTTGCCTGGGCCACACGTTTTATCATATTTTGATTCAACATCTTTATCACGGGTAGTATGTTGTGGCTATACCAGACCGTGGGTTTCTTTCTTATCTGCGCTCCTGACACAGATGTGACCGAGAACAGTCGAGGTGGCTGTTCATGAACAACGTGTCACAAAAAACACACACAGACAAGAAAAAAAAAAAAACAACAACTCTAAACACTCTAAGTTTTTTACTTTATTAAAGTTCCTTATGCTGCTATTTTATGTTTATTTTTCGAACTAACAACCTGAACTATCTTCCGGTTTTCCTGTATCACCTTTATGCTATATATTTACTTTCCTATTCTGAGACTTTTTTTCCGCTGAGGCTAGTCAAAATTTAAGAAAGTTTAGGCTTCTGATGTCTTTCCGTTATATTAAGGAAGGTGGCTCTTCTTTTCAACACTTTCAGTCTATATCAGGTACATATTTTTCATCTATTGAGAGAATACATAGATGAGCCATATAGAGTTTAGCGCGGTAATTTTAAACAAATCTTTCGTGATTTCGAAATAGTTTAGAGGAAAAGAAGTTTAGAAATTAAAAATTCTTAATTTAAAATACAAATTTTCGCCAAAAGATTTTACAAGAAACGGAAAATCAATGTTTTTTTTAAATTATAGTCATTAAACAGACTCGATTTTCTTTGACCATCACACAGCGGAGATTCGTTCATTTGCTCTCACAGTTCGATTCCTGCCATCTACCTTTTGGCTGGAGGGATATTTTTAAAATATATTTTAAGAAATAGTTATCATGTAACATTCCAGAATATTATATTCTAAAATTATTTATTTATTTGTTATTCGATTTATTCATTTATCTCCCCACCACTCTTCCTAAATTGTAAAATACTCCATTCATAGTAGTAACACCTAAGTTATAGAGTTTAGCGCGGTAAATTTTAACAAATCATTTGTGATTTCGAAATTGTTTAGCTGAAAAAAGTTTGACAATTAAAAAGTTTTTATTTAAAATACGAAAATCCACCAAAAGATTTTACGAGTAACGGAGAATCAAAGTTTTTTTTTTAAATTAGAGACATTCTACTGAAACGATTCTCTTCGAGCACCCCACTGCGAAGATTCTTTGACATCTGATTTAGTTGATGGTTTTTCACTGGAGTTTAAGAGATAGCAAGTCTTCTTAAGTCTCCAGGGCTCTTCTTAGTATTCTGGCTGATCTCAAGAATGTAGCAGTTTGCAGAGTAAAAAATAAAGGGAAAAAAGGACAAATAGTTCGAACTCGCCAAAGAACTAAAACATCTTCAGGACTTACTTTTGATGATGATAGTAATCGTTATTGGTGCGTTCGGGGCGGTCCACGGAGGATAGAAAGGAGACTGGAACCGTTGGAGAACAGGGGAGGAATCGAAGCCATCCACACTAAGATATTATTGAGATCGGCAAGGATACTCAGAAGAGTTTAAAAAATCTTAGGTAACTTGCTGTCACTCAGTCTCCAGTGATGGCCAACTCACTTATGCTGGCGAGAATAAAACTCGCTACAAGCATAGTAATATTGACAATGATAATTATAGAACTTAAAAAAATGTGGTATTTAAAAACTAGCACCATGCCGATAATTGTGGAACATCTGGGTATGAACAAATATGATGTAGTGTTAGCTAATATAAAATACAAACTATTGCGCTTTGCTAAACTGCTTTTTCCCCTGAGCCAATGCTGTTAATGTGACTGAAAATCAACACTACAAAGTATGGATGGATCATATAATACATATACCCACTAACGTCTCTAACCTAAGTCTTTGTGAAATATTTTGAGAAATCAAAATAAAATCTGGAGGGATTTCGAAAAAAATGCAGATCACCAATTCTCGGCTAAAAACAAGATATAGTAATAATCAACATCAAATAGAGAACCCGCCGTATAGAGGACTTTGTCATCCTGGTAGACCACAAAGTAAAATCAAAAGAAAGTGAAAAGAGAGATAAGAACCCACATCTGCAAGTGAACTGATAAAGCAATTGAATATGAAGGAGACAGTGATAGTCATTGTAATAATTGTACTCGGAGCGATCATCAAGGGATTTATAAAGGCACCACAAAATGTAGAAATCAGGGAAAGAGACCATCCAGACGACAACATTGTTGAGATCGGCCAGAATACTGAGAATATCCATGGAGACATGAGGACATTTAGTGTCCAACAAACTCCGCAAAACACCATCAACTAACGCTGCAGTGAAAAGCCTTCAAAAGAGTAAAATAAAAATAATTGATATCTCATCAGTGAAAAAACGAAATATTAATTAAACAACACAAACCTAAAAAGATTAATTAAGCAACACAAACATAAAATGGCTAGGGGAAGTAATCCACTAGAAATTGTTCAAGAAATTGAAATTTGACCAACGGATCAAGTTAAATATGCACAACCCTAAACTCGTCCAGCACAAAATTCTCTGGGATTTTAGAACACAGTGGTTTCATCTAACCTTTGCCAGACAACCAGATCTAGTGATAATCAAAAAAAAAAAAAAAAAAAAAAAAAAAAAAAGAACCTGCCAATTAGTGGACTTTGCCGTCCCTGCAAAACACCGAGTAATTTTTTTTTTAAAAAGCGGAAAGAGAACTAAAAAAAAAGAGAACTAAAAAAAAAAACATGAAAGATGACGATGACAGTATTACCTGTTGTAATTGATGCGCTTGGAACAATCCCTAAATGAATGGTAAAGGAACTGGAAGACTTGAAAATGAGAATACAAGTTGAGAGCATCAAGACTACAACATTATTAAGATGGACCAGAACACTGAAGAGAATCCTAGTGAGATATGAACTGACATGCTGTCACTCAAACATCAGTGAAAAACAATTAGCTAACTCTGGTGTGAAAAAACGCTCAAAGAAGTAGAATAATAATAACAGTAATAATAAAGAAGAATCTACTGAAGAGTAGACTTAGCCGTACCGGCGGACAACAAAGTGATAACCAAAAAGAAAAAGAGAAATAATTACTTAGTTCTTACTAGAGTTAAAAAAAGTAATGTATCATGAAAGTGACAGGGATACCACACGGAACGGTCCCCAAAGTCTTGATAAAGGAACTGTATGAATTGGTAATGGGAGGACGAATCGGGACGATCCAACAACAGCATCAAAAGAGACATAGACCTTACCGGAGAACCAAAAACTACATGGAATATTACTACGATAATGATACCAATTGTAACTGGTGCACTTGGAACAATCCCCCAAAAATTGGTAAAGGGACTGGACGACTTGGAAATAAGAGAACAAGCTGAGACCATGAATATTATTAGGATTTGCTAGAATACAGAGAAGAATACTGGAGACTTGAGGAAACTTGCTTTTCCAGTGAAAGACGATCACCTACCGCTGAGGTGAAAAAACTCACATGGAGTACTATAATGATAATAATAAATATCAGTATTAAACAACGCCATAAAGAATAATTATGTGAGAACAATAGTTGATAAGACGCAAGAAAATGGCACCTGTGGATTATGTTGTGATTGAGACGAAACGATCAATCACATTATAAGTGAATACTATAAATTAGTGAAAAAAGAGCAAAAGTCTAGACGTGACTGGTCGAGGAAATTGATCCACTCGATATTTTGCAAGAGGTTTAAATATGACCACACAAGCAAATGGTATATACACATACAAGAATCCGTACAGGAGAATGAGGCGCAAAAACGTCTCTATGATTTTAATATACTAATAGATCACCTTATATCGGCGAGACGATCCCGTCAAGTGATTGTCAAAAGAAAAAATAAATTAAAAAATGAGATTCCCGCCGAATAGTAGACTTTGCTGTCCCGGCAGACCACCGTGTAACATTACAAGTAAGTTAAAAGAGAGATAAGTATTAAGACATTACTAGAAAATTAAAACAATCTATGGAATTTCAAGGTGCAATAAATACCATTTGTAATTTTTGCGCTTGATACTGTCACCAAAGTATTAGTAAAGAGACTGGAAAGCTTTGAAAAAAGAGGACAAGTGGAGATCATTCATGCTACAGGATTATTAAAATCGGCCAGAATTCAGAGAAGAGTCCTAAAAATATTAGAAGACTTGCTGTCATTCAAACTCCAGTTAAGAACCCTCTCCCAACGCTTGTTGGAACAACTCTCAAGAACCGGCAGAATATTTCTTTGCCGTCCTGGTTGACTACAGAGTGACATTACAAGAATTCGAAAACAGAGATAAGTACTTAAACCTTGCTGGCGAACAAAAGAAATCTATGGAACATGAAAATGACGTTGATACCAATTCTAACTCGTGCGTTTGGTACAGTTATCAAAGGATTGCTGAAGAGATTGGGAGGCTTGGTAAAAAGAGGATAAGTCAACACCATCGAGATTAAACATTACTAACATCAGCTAGAATACAGTGAAGAATCCTAAAGACAAGAGGAGACTTGAAGTCACTTAACATTAAGTGGAAGACCATCAGCTGACGCTTGTGAAAAAAAATCTCAAAGGAATTTAATAATAATGATAATAATAATTTCAAGAAAACGAATGACAATGCATACGGCATAACATCCCAGTAACGACGTTGACAGACTATATGGTTCAAGAAAAGAGGGAGGAAGAGGAATTGCCACCATTGATGACACCATTGACGCATCGATACAATGACTCGAAGATTATATACGAAAACACGATGGAGGAATCATTACAGCCATCAGAAACGATACTGATAACACGATAGACAACAGATTGACAACAACTAGGAAACAAAAATGGGAAGGAAACCAACTCTATGGGCGTTTTAAACGACTCATAAACAACATCTCAAACAACAAAACCTGGACATGGCAAAGACAAGGACATTTTAAGAGAGAAACAGAATCTCTCCTAATAGCAGCAAAAAACAACGCTGTAAGAACCAATCATATCAAAGCGAGAATAGATAAGAAGCAACAATATAGCAAATGTAGGCTATGCAGAGACAGAGAGGAGACTATCAATCACATAATAAGCAAATGCAGCAAATTAAAACAGAAGGAATATAAGACTAGACACGACTGGGTCGGCATGCTGATTTACTAGGAGATTTGCAAGAAATTTAAATTTGACCATACGAAAAAATGGTCTAATCAGAACCCAGCAGCTGTCCTAGACAATAATACATATAAACTTCTTTGGGACATTGACATACACACGGATCACCAAATCTCGTTCAGAAGACCAGACCTAATAATAATCAACAAAAAAAGAGAACTTGCAAATTTGTGGACTTTGCTGTCCCAGTTGACTTCAGAATAAAATTGAAATAATGTGAAAAGAAAGATAAAAACCTCAACCTTGCTAGGTAAATGAAAAAAACTATGGAACATGCACGTGGCAATTATACCAATCGTAATTGGCACGTTTGGAACAGTAACTACAGGACTACTAAAGAGACTGGAGGAATTGGAAGTTGGCGGACGAGTAGAGACCGTCCAAACTACTGCACTATTGAGAACGGCCAAAATTCTGAGAAGAGTCCAGGAGACTTGAGGAGACTTGCTGTCACTCAAACTCCAGTGAAAGATCATCAGCTGATACTGATGTGAAAAACTCTAGCATTATTGAGAACGGCCAGAATACTAAGAGACCAGCAGACTTGAGGAGATTGCTGTCACTATAACTCCAGTGAAAAGCCATCAGCTAGAACTGGTGTGAAAAACTCTCAAGAATTAAATAATAATAAAACGTTACGAGAGGAATAGAATCTCTCCTTATAACGGCAAAAAAACAAAACAAAAAACAAACAAAAAACAACACTTTAACAACCAATCATATCAAAATGAGAATGCATAAAACGCAACAAAATAGTAGATGCAGACTTTGTGGTGATTGAGACGAAACCATCAATCACATAATAAGCGAATGCACTAAAATAGCACGGAAGGAGTATAAGACTAAACACGACTGGGTGGGCAAGCTGGTCCACTGGGAGATGTGCAAGAAATTTAAATTTGATCACACTAACAAATGGTATATGCACAACCTAGTTCTAGAAAATGACACACATAAACTCCTATGGGACTTTGACATACGAACGGATCACCTAATCTCGGCCAGAGCACCAGACTTTATAATAATCAACAAAAAAGAAAAAGAAAAACAGAAATTGCAAAATTGTCGTCTTTGCTATCGTGGCTAACGACAAAATAATACTGAAAGAAAGTGAAAAGAAGTATATGTACCTTGGCCTTTTTATGGAATTGATAAGAACTATGAAACATAAAGGTGATAATAATACCATTTGTTATTGGGTCTTTTGTTACAGTCACCAAAGGATTATTAAAGGGACTGGGGGACTTGGAAATAAGAGGTTATGGGGAGATCATCCAAAGCTTCTACATTACTGAGAACGGCCAGAATACTGAGAAGAGTCCTGGAAACATGAGGAAACTTACTGTCTCTCAAACTCCCGTGAAAGGCCATCAGCTATAACTGGTGTGAAAAACTCTCAGGGAGTAAATTATAAGTATGTTATTAATATATCCATGTGCGTTTTTAGTAATGATAGTTTTAATTTTGAAGTAATTGCATTAGTTTTAAATAATTTCGTTTTAAGAATTATTCACAATTTACTTTAATTAGTTAATTATTGAAAACGTTTTCATTTATTAAAAAAAAGCATAGGAATAAATTTCTAAATGTGTTATCTTTCACTTTATGTATTTTTGATTTTCATTAAAACTGAAACAATGTGGAATATTTTACGATTGCATTTTAGATTGCTTAGGTACGTTTTCGTTAATGGCGAATCAAACGTCGTGGGTTTGATTTTAGATTAAAAAAGAAAAAAAAACAGTTAAAAAACATTTCTTTAAAACTGTTACCCTTCGCTTCATTCAATTTTTTAAAAAAATTCATGAAACAAAGAAAAAAATTACTCTATTTGAATGCTATTTCCTTCACCGTGACAACGGTGGAAAATCGTTCAAGTATTTTCTAAATTTTGATTAGTTTTAATTCATTTTAATTAAACCTAATTTTTTCACAAGGCACACTTCATTCAAAGGCCGTCATTAATTGGTATAGATAGAAAATACTGTTCACGCCAGCGAAAAGAATCGAAAAGTTATTATGTGGATAATACTTTTCTTTTACAGCTGTCGCCGAAGGATGACATCTTCCATGTTGATTTAGCTTCAGATTTCAACCTGTGGCTGTCATTCAAATATCGCCATATTAAATGTATACTTTATGTTGATTGGACATTTGATACATCTTTATATTTCTTATAATTCCTTGCTGTATTAGCTGCACTATTATTCCAATTATTCAGATGAAACTTTGACAGTCTTTATTATATTGGTATTTCTTTCCTTTCATTTTAGTCATCTTTGATTGTGAATCCCACATCGACATTCCACATTCGTTAGTAAGTAATATGGATTAGAATTCATGAATAAAACTCCAGTGAGATTTAAACCCGCCTTCCCCAAATTCAGTTTCTGTATTCTAATCAATATTGTTCCAGCTTCATCGGGACAGACCTTTGAGAATAAGGGACGCTATTTGACATCTTGCAGAACGGTTAATCATTTGTTGCGATCAATTCTGCATAATAAAGATCAATTGGTTGGTTGGTTGGTTAGCCTTGCAGAATCTCATTCACGGTAAGGTTGTTTTATGCCAAAATCAGTGTAACAATAATGATCAGGAATTATATAGGGTAAAATGTGCTTGTAGTGTAACAGTTAATACTTAAAGAAAATGGACTCTGTAACCTCAGTTGAAATGTTTCGTCGGATTTTCCGTTTTACTTTGTGCTAATGCCATCGGGAAAGGCACAAACCTGTTTATTCTCTCTACACCATATATGATTAAATAGTGTGGCAGATAGGGTTATCTTGCCTTGGTACGTCAAAAATACTTGGGAAAGGAAAATATTTCATTCAAATCAGCTGTACTCTGGTTAAAATTGATATTGAGCCGTATGCTTCTCGTGGCGGAGGATTTTGATGAATGAATTGATATATATATATATATATATATATATATATATATATATATATATATATATAGTATTCTTGGTCCAGTTAAACCGGAGTTGGGAATAATTTTGTTTTTGTTTTTAGTTTTAATATATCTATGACTGTATCTTTACGTGAAGTTATTATTTAAAGTTTAAATCTAATTCAATAAAAAATATGTAATTTAGGTCTAAATATAATTAAAAAATCATTAATTAAAGAAAAGTTTAAAAAAACAAACAAACAATTTTACTACATTGCTAACCGAAATTTAAATTTAAAACGGAAGTGGGCTTAATGAAGAGGTAACTCTTCACCCCTCTTCTATCCCCTCCCACTCCTATGTGTCTATTCTAGTTTTTTTTATCAAAAAGATCTGAAGAAGTCCTGTTACTTTTTTCGTGTTTTTGGAAATTTCAAAAATGCGTAACAGGATTGAAAAAATTTATAATCCTATGTGACCGGTTTCGTTGTTTTTCTTAAAGTATATATATATATATATATATATATATATATGTGTGTGTGTGTGTGTGTGTGTGTTTGTATGCGTGTGTGTATGCGTGCAGAGAGAGAGAGAGAGGGATGGAGAGGAGAGAGATAATGAGAGATTAACACACAACAATATTTGATATGCACCTTCATTTTTTTTTTATGATGTGTCCACATCCTTAAACCGTTGAAAAGGGATGGATTTGTTGCATCCTCATATACATGTTCATGCAGCATCATAACGACACAATAATAAAACAGACGCACGCAATGACAAAGACGCAGGAAGACTTCTTAGAAAAAATATTTACCTCTCACTTTATTGCAAGGGTTCGAAAAGGGTTACTCAAGGTTTGCATGTAAGAGGGAGCTGGAGACCGAACATAACTGAAATATTTTGACCCCAACCTTATGGCCGTCAATGTTGTGTCTTTCTCGTTCTTTGATGCTCAACCGGAGGTCCAGAGGCCACTCTGCTGGGTGATGGCTTTCTTTACGGCATCTTATCAGCATCTTCTCCGGACCTCAACTCATCAGGGCCCAAATGCCCCTTCGGTCTGATGTGGCATTCCCTACCACATTTCGACTCCAACTGTCTGGAACTCAACTGGCTTGACTTCTGTCTTGACTGAGCAATATGATAGTTCAACGCCCACTTGATCGCCCACGCGATCTTTGTAATCGCATGTTGGATCGTCATCAAGCAGAAATAACTGTCATGCAGTTCACAGGTCACTCTCTTCCTGTGCGTCAGTCTATGAGTGTACCATGGGAATTCTTTTACCTCGCCCCATTTCATGAGCCAATTTCCGCCCACGTGATTTCCTCTCATAACTGCCATTAGAATGTGTCACTTCCTTCCGGTGCATCACCTTGAATGGCATTTTAGGCCGGGTCAAAGGCCAAAATATAACAGATTTTCAACGTAAAAAAACGAAAATTACCATGCTTGCAGATCAAAATACATTGGACATTGGCACCGATTTATGCAGCATTTGTGTATACGTCTATACATCATCACTTTATTACACACATTCACTTAAAAATAAATTTTTCAAAAATTGTAAATCTCAACCAGCATATATCCTAATCAGGCCTCGTATATTTACTTTTCACCGAATTTTTCATAAAAAAATAATTCATTTTGCACATTACTACCATTTCCATTTCAATTCATTTAGTTATATAAAACTGTTTTCATTGTCATAATACTTAAGTAAATTTGGCGAACTTAATCGAGGGAGACCCTAAGGCTCCTTTTTCTATAACTAATACACCGAAGCGTAAGGAAGGGCACTAATTCATTTCTAGGATAGCTACACTTTAACCTTGATTATCACCTTATAATGCAGAGTGCTAATCAAGGCGACCTCAAGGACCAATTTTTGAATCTTTGGTATGACTCAAATCTGAGATAGAACACCGGCCTCCCGGACCATTGGTAAATACTCCACTCATAAGGTCGAAAGCCTGCTTAATAAGAAACTATTAATTTTGTTTTATTTCTTTATTGAATTTTTATTTTTTTATTTTATATTTTTTGAAATTGTAGATATTTTTAGTGTCATGCCTGAATTTAACGTTGTAGTAATAATATTGGAAAGAAAATCACGAGACATTGAAGTAGATGACATATTTCAATTACACTAAGAATGACTATTTATATTTCAATCTACTGTACTCATCTCTGTCAGTGATTTTTCTAAGATATATTAATAATTCATAGGAAAAACTAAATTGCATATTTAAATATTCAAACAAGTTTATTCACTTTTTTGACAAATATAGAAAGTTATATAATGCAGTTGCGTCCAAAATCTACTATGCCAAATCTGGTTCGGTTTTCTCATCATTTTAATGATATATCAACCTTCATTGGTTATTTAATGCCAAAGACATCCTGGTTGAGGAACAGCAGTAATTCTATTTAACCATAGCTGGAGGTATAACGGTATTCTTACTTTTATCAAGGATAAATCAGATAATGAACACTATAGCGCAACTAGAGTACGGCCACACGTACTTTGAAGCCTAAGTCAACCTATTTAGCTCTAACATCAAGAAGACTTCCCAACTCAATCAGTTAGAAGGAAAGAAAGTTTCGTTTTGTTGGGTTTTATGGCACATTAACCATTGTAGTTTATTAATTGCCAAATGCCGTTTATTTTTTTTATATATTAAGTATATATAATTTAAAACATATTTTGTAGATTACATTTTAAACGAGTCTGAGATCAATTTTTGCAGTTTGTTAAACGGTTTCGAGTGTTTCTATCAGATACGAAGAATTCCATATACTCTTAATCATTTGTTTGCACACAGTTAAACGGTTTCAAGTATTGCTATGTAACTGTAACAATCTAATATTAATCAATCGTTTGCTCACATTTCAATGAATATATATTTATGATTAATAGGTGAATATTTCATTTATAAATGGGTTAGACCTCATTTGTTTGAGGGGGTGTTTGATATTATTTTTATGCAGTTAAATGATTACATTTAATGCGATCTTACACAAATAACTCTATTCAATATTCATCATTCAGTTGCAAACAGTGAAGTGGTTACAAGTATTACAATTTAAAACTTATCATTCTATTCAGCACTCTTCATTCATTTGCACAATCACGTGTTTCCAAGAATTGCTATGTAAAACCAATAATTCATTTTAGGCACACAAGTATTGCTATTTAACAAACATAATTATTTTTAGTATGGGCCTGGTGTAACGCGACGGGCCATATTAAGAATTTAAATGATTATCAATAAAATAATTAATATAATTAATTACAACCCTAATCATGTTAAACTGAGACTAATGGCAATGAAATGGTAATCCACATTTTTAAAAGCTCCTGAACTGGAGAATCACTATCAGCTTCTTTTGTGTCATATCTAGTACACTCATTAAGTGGGGTGACTTAACCCTCTACAGACATGCAGTTGGTGTATTCTACAACCCTAGAAAATGGGGATGGAAAAAGAAAACATAACGTCTTTATTTACTATTAATATAACAAAGAATGTAAGCACACTAAAAGGAGCGTCATCTGAATTTTAATTATTCTTACGTCTAATTTCCTAAAAAACAAAACCACCATTAAAAACAAGGAAATATAGCAAACAAAGAAGTAAACAACACTTTCAAAAAGATTTTTTTTTAAATAATACCAAAACATTACATTTTTCTTTGCTTTACTTAATTATATTTTTAATTTACTAAAATATGTAGAGAGGTTTTTATTTAAAATTTCTTTGCTGGTTTTTAAACACGATTATAGAAGGATCAGAAAGCACTTGAATTTCTATTCATTTAATACAATTTTAATTTGTAAATCCGTAATTCATTTAACAGTCTGTTGAACACGTTTTTGAAAAATAGATTAAAAATAAAATGAAACAATCTTTTTTATGAAAATGTTGAATAAATAACAATACTCAAAATATTACCAACTAAATGGTATGAAAAAGTTCCATTATATGATATTATTTTCATTTTTAAAGAAAACATATAAAACATTTGCCACAGAAGCAAAAATATATATATATATATATATATATATATATATATATATATATATATATATATATATATATATATGTATATATATATATATATATATATATATATATATATATATATATATATATATATATATATATATATATATATATATATAACGACACAGCTGTCCATGATCATATAAACTAAAATTAATTTTAAAAAGTTGAAAACGTATTTAAATGTCTTGAAATTCAGAAAAAAGGACAATGAACAAAAACAACAGACTAAAGTATATTAACTTGAAATAAAAGTAATGTCTAGTTTTTCTTTTAAAAAAAGACCACCTGAACAAGATCCGCCATCAAGAGCTTAGGAACACAAAAATAAAATTCCAAATTCACGACGTTAATGTTTGAAGGAGAATTTTTCTCTATAAGATTTGAAGGAGTTGATAAGCATAGAAATTAAATCAGAAATGAAACCAGACAAATAACAAAAAATAATTCGTGAGAAAATGACGAAGAAAAGGGAGCTTTATTTCTGTCTGCATATACAAATACTAACAAAGAAAAGAAAATTTCGAAAATTTAAAAAAAATAGTGAAAAAAAATTACAAATGCTGACAAAGTTTATAAGCAAAAAGACTATTTAATTTCATTAAATGCCTGTGACTATATATATATATATATATATATATATATATATATATATATATATATATATATATATATATATCCAGTAATTATCATGAGAAAATATTATTATTTCTAAACGTGCTGTTAGAATTTAAGATCCTTAAAACAAAAATTCGTCAAGTTATTAGAAAATGGTATAAACTTTTCAAAAATAAACAATGTGTGTGTAAACAAAACAACCGACACAATGGAAACGAAGTAAAACGGAAGAAAGACAGAATAAAATTTTAAAATAAATACACCTTCAAATTTTCTTTAACATCTTTTAGACTCAGAAAAATACAACACATTATATATATATATATATATATATATAGAGAGAGAGAGAGAGAAAGAGAGAGAGAGAGAGATTATGTACATAGCATTCCCGTCTAAAATTTATGGAACTTGCACATTGTTTATATGAAACTTAACTTTTGCATTTAATCCTCTAACATACGCGACGCAAAAGATTTTCATTTAAGATATATCTAAGCGTCAGAGAAGTTAAATGCACAAACAAATTAAATTTTAAATATAAGTGCTTTTTGAAAATTACATCTTTTATTCACACACACACACACACTTATACGTGGTGCTTTTAATAAACTTCCAGACTTTTTGTACAAGCATACAAAATTGTTGTAGACTCTTGAAAATTCAGTATGTTATTGCTATACATCTTATGAGATGACTAACCAATCCTTATGATTTCAGGTTCAAATGAACAGACACATCAGCAATTGGAATACACCCTACTAAAGCCGGATTTTCACATTCAAAAATGCAGTCTGGACTTTAAAAGAACAATATGCAATAAAATGCTGTTTTAAACTTGGAAGAAATGACATGCGATGAAAGCTGAATCTACTGCTATGACCCAGAGACCAAGAGACAGAGATCACAGTGGAAGCTTGCAGGCTCTCCGAGACCAAAGAAGGCCAGACAGCGCAAATCCACCCACAAACATTTGATGATACTTTTTCTGACAGCACTGGCATGATCTACATGCACTGGGTTCCCACTGGACAGACAGTCAACAAGGAATACTATGTTGAGGTTTTAAGGGAGTTCAGGTAGAGATTCTGTCGGAAGAGGCCAGCACTCTTCAAATCGGGTCAGTGGCATTTCCATTAACACAATGAGACTAAAGTTTCATGTGTGTTCTTTCAGTAAAAGTGCCATACGAAAGAAGTATAGAAAGTTATTTAATGATCCTCGTATATGTAAACATTGTGCACATACAGCTATTTTCTAAATTTATTTAGTCAGCATACGGACTATGTCACTTGGCTTTTCTGTTTTGCAATTGATCACAGAAAAGAGTGCAAATAAAAGCCCCATTATGGAAACCGGTGTACGAGTAAAAGCCTAAACTTGTACCCAACTGAACATCATCTAAGTAAGCTAAGTGCGTGTGATTTTCTCAAGACTACATTCAAAATCATCATATATTTTATCGAATTCACGCATTGCTTTAAACACTATATATATATATATATATATATATATATATATGAAAATCTTGTGGTAGGTACAGAATCTAAATATTGCTTTTAAATGCGTGTGCATGGTACCAAGAGTGTTTTAAAATCATATAAACGAATTAAAAACCCAAAGAGAAGGAACTTCGTTTCGCTCACATCTCTGAAGAGAAGTGACAATCAAATTTTTCAGAGAGGAAGTAAGTATGGGAGGGGGATCAAAGGAAAATCCAAACGGCGGGGAAGAAAAACACTTAAAAAAAGAGAAAAAATACTGTAAGCCAGCAGAGTTGGTACAGGCAATCGTGTTTTCTTTCGATGGTCCAAGTGGTTTATTATGAAGCAGATACGGATAAAATTGCTTTCAGATACAAAATTCCGTTTTTCATTTTTCATAATTAATACTTCCAGAATAGATACACGTACGCTATTTGTTGATATTTGCTGAATGGTAAACATTATGGGACTATATACGTATGCACAAGTTTGATTGGCCAATAAATAGCGACCAATAGTGGAAGTTAAATTTTGATTGCTCGTTGCTGCAGTGTTATCGGGTATATGTGTTCGGCTGCTCAAGGGAATATGTTAGTTTATTCTAATCTCTAAGCGATGATTGGTGCAGCCTATATAGCAAACATTGCATTTGCATCTAAACGGATAAATGAGATAAGTTTTATTGGGAGTGGTTACACTGTCTTTGAGATCAGGGGTAAAGAACGCATTAGGGCTCGATGGACTAAGGTTTTTATCAAATTTATTTTGCGTCTTAGAAAGCAAAACAGGACCCAACTTGTGTACGACCCTGTAAACCTTGGTTTACGATAGATCGACGTGTGTATGGCAAAGTTACTGTGCACAAATAAGAAAAAATAATTTGCTGTGCTCGAACTCTCAGGTAAATGCCAACGCAGGATTTAGTTGGTTGATATTAGGGTAAAGGCGTTTATTTTCCGACCCGGACGAGAAAATCACAAAGATGTCATCAACAAATCTTTTATGAAAGGATCACCTTTTTAAGGATTTTAATTATTTTTCTATGATTGTAAAACGTTATCAATACCATACACAAGCCTTTTGAAGCAAAATACATACATATATATATATATATATATATATATATATATATATATATATATTATATATACATATATATATATATGAGCAATATTCTATAAAGAAAAATGCCCATAAACCCTGGTTTGAAACAAGGTTTAGAATCTTCAAATATGTTTTGCACTCATTCAAAATTTAGTTTTATTACAAAATAATTTTCCAGGTATCTGGTATTCGGAGAACAAAACATAACATTTTTCCTTTTGTTTTTCGCTTATTTTTTTTTTTTTTTTTTTTTGGTAACGTAATGTTCCTGTTTTCAAATCATAAGTTTATCTAAAGAAAAAAAATCTCAGATCAAATACTTATTGGACACACACACACACACTTATATATATATATATATATATATATATATATATATATATATATATATATATATATATATATATTCAGGATGTCATTTCAAATTTTATTTTATTTCATTCCTTTTATCAGGGTATCAAAATATATTTTCATGATTGAAAAAGTACATGTAACCTTTGCAACATTTTATTTATCATATATTGCCTCGTGAAAAGATCGATAGTAGACGCGTTGACTTACATTGTTTTTGAAATAAAATATCTTTTTAACTCTCTAGAGTTGGACTAAATCTCTTTGGGGCTAACAAAAATATTTCCTGCCAAAGATTCAACACTAAGTCATACCGAAAGTTTTGGAGAGAGCATTTATTGTGTTGCAGGAAATAGATGATCGCTGTAAATGAAGCCAATAAACTGAGATAATATCTTTGGTCAGACAGAATATTTATATCAATTTAAGGAGAATTGTCAGAAAAGAATGATAAAGGTAAAAAATAAAGCAAAAAAGAAAATGCTCACGGTGTTATGTATGTAAAATTGGGAGATTGCTGCATTGGCAAAATCTTGTGTTTCCTTAAAAATCCAAATAAAAAAGCATCTAGAATAGTCAAGTAATCATCACTTTATAATAACTTCCACTCCGATGTGTGTTCGAATATATATATATATATATAATATATATATATATATATATATATATATATATATATATATATATATATATATATATATTACTTGCATATGTGCATAAAAATTTCATATATTTAACGATATGTTCATTGCTATTTACGTAAATGTGTTTCTATTCATGATTTCGTAAGTGTCGGTGTGTGTGTGTGTGTGTGTGTGTGTGTGTGTGTGTGTGTGTGCGAGACAGACAGAGAGAAATTGAGAGAGATGAGAGTGAGGAAAAAACGTTTTCTTTTCAACTGACAAAGAACTTCCTATAAAACCGTTTCCATTTTTGTACGTTTAACCAAATTTATAATCTTAATATATAACTATTTAAAAACACACCTACATCTAAACCCTCGCCTGTATGAAATATGGTTAGCTTTCTCATGCATGTGCATTTTATTATAGGTAATCTTCTAATCTTGTATAAACGTTTAAATCCTAGTATGCACCCTTTCACATTTAAATTAAATTCTGAAGGAGAAAAAAATTACCAAAAAAACTTGATTCGCTAGATAAAACCAAGAACTGTATTAAAATCTAAAAAAGTTAGACAAAAAAAGCAATATACCTACCTGATAAAGACGTCTTTTTACTTTCAAGACAAGAAAAATTTGAAATCAAAAGATTAAAATCAGAGCATGAAATATATGCCAGAATTTAACAGCTGCTTTACGTACATATATATACATAGAGATTGTTTGAATAGATTTAACCCGCTAAAGCCAGCTTCGATACTAAATCCTATATGTATTTTTCATATAAACTCATGCACAGAAACAAATACCTACCCACACACCTTACCCACCACTATCTCTCTCTCTCTGTCCGTCTGAATCTCTCTCTCCCTCTCTCTCTCTCTCTCTCTCTCTCTCTCTCTTTCCCTATCATTATATATATATATATATATATATATATATATATATATATATATTTGTGTGTGTTTATGTTTGTGTGTGTGTACATATTACCGTCTAAAAATATTCTGACACCCACTTAGCAATCACAGAAATTACGTCTGGTTGATGAAATAGAAATATTAGTAGATGTTTTCGAAGCTCTTCGCATAAAATAAACCTGGATTGGTTAACATACGGTTAAACTAATCAATCCATCAAACCTTATACTAGAATAAACACTGTAATCAATCAATCAACCAAGAAATCAATCATATGAAATGAAGGTAGTTTATACTAATGTCTAAAAAAGAAATCCGATTGTGTCAATTTCTTGTTTAAAATCACACTACCATCATCAGCAACATCCTAATTACTCTAATGATAAAAAACAACAACATTAAGTCATGCAGACAGCACAGGCTATCTTAAATTTCTCTTCAGCCGTTCTTGACGGTCATCGGTCCTGCCAGGTGCTGTAGACGACGTCTAGAGCCTGTAAAGAGATAATGTATTTACGTTTTTATAGGTCTGCAAACACTTATGTGTGCTTGTGTGGTATCTCGAGCATAAAAACGATTTTATATCAATTTGTTCATTTCAATATATCTATCTTGAAATAGTGTGTGTGTGTGTGTGTGTGTGTGTGTGTGTGTGTGTGTGTGTGTGTGTGTGTGTGTGTGTGTGTGTGTGTGTGTGCCAACTTCTCCACTCCAGCAGAATGCGATACAATGTAAGTTTGAAGCAAAGTTTAAGAGTTTCTTTTCAGTATTTTCATTCTCTTAGACCGATTACTATAACAAGGGTAAATTGTCTAATCTGTCTTACTATTTACTCATAGCTGGGGGAAGAAAAGAAGGATGCATACTCATCCCAAAAACTGTGTTCAATGTAAAAACTTTCATCCATGATTTGACCTCACATGTCACTGTGTTCATTTCTTATAATGATCACCTGGTAACAATTTCAGCATGAGTATATATATATATATATATACATTGCAACATGAAAACTATACCCCAAATGGACACAAAAAGTACCTTAACCAAAAAATAATTTCTATCCCTCTGTAATTAAACATATATATTGATCGAAAAATCGGTTTATTTTTAGACTGATCATCTTGTTTTAAGACATTTTCAAAAACAAAATAAATTTGGTTTGGTTGTAATTTAACAGCATGCCAATCTTCTGGGCCTATTTAATGCCAAAATCCATCTGTTAAAAAGACAGGAATCTTACTATTTCTCCCATAGATGGTAGGATAAAAAGGTCCATATCTTTCCAACATGTTTTTGTTTTTCTGAATTTTCATTGTCCGTCTCTACTACTATATATCTATAAGTGTAGAGAAAACAAACACAGTTTCATGCCTTTCCTAGAGTATTATCAAATAATCTAGAGTTGTTTTCTTCCAAGATTTTAGGGAATGGTGTTCATTTATCGTTCATTTTTACAGTTTTGGGTCATTAATTCTTAAGAGTTCTTTATCTGATTTTTTTTTCACCCGGTCCAAGCAGATAACATAAATTTGACCCATTAGTAGGACCCTAAGTACTGGTGACCTGGGGTAAATTTAACAGAAACCTCATCATCAAATGCCGTTCAGTGCCACAATCTGAGCGATACTGTTTTCTGCGTATTTCCAGCCTCGTCGGTAATGGGAATATACGTCTGATTTCTGTAATTGTCTTCTTTAAGATATGCGAATTAATGTATATGAGCATTCTATCTACCTCTCTCTCTCTCTCTATATATATATATATATATATATATGTGTGTGTGTGTGTGTGTGTGTGTGTGTGTGTGTGTGTGTGTGTTTATTAAACATGATATATCATATAGATTGTATTATCATCTTTTTATTGATTTACATTTTCCTGTGCGACTGGATTTAACATCTCTAAAATAATAAGTGACATTTTCCCGCAAAGAAACTGCAATTCATTAATTATATATACAAGTCAATATGTGTGCATTATGCTTAGCAGTAATGTCATCATCTACGCGTGTTGATCTATGTAAGTATGCGGGTGTGAAGTTAATGATTCCAAATAAGATTATTTCTGATGGGCCGATTCTTCATTTCTATAAAGTGGACAAGAGGGAGGTAGGAAGAAAACACTGAATCGTTCTGTAGACATTTTGATTCACGTCCCAGGCACAAACAAACATTCACAGTCAAAATATGATTAGAAGCCCAAATGAATTCGTTACAAAATCAGAAAAAACTACACACGTATCAATTTGATGAGATCTTGACGTTGTCACGTTTTGAAGCAAACGAATGGCAAATCACTTAGGTCCAACGTTGCTTGTCAACGGGAAAAATAAAGATTGCATGACACGTTCAAGATCCATTGTTTTACAAATACAGAAAGATAGTTAGAACACTAAAAGTATTCTCTTAAGTATATATATATATATATATGTGTGTGTGTGTGTATGTGTGGGTGAGTGTGTTTAAGTCTACGTTTAGTTTTCTAAAAGTATCCTATCCTTTTGGTGGTGCTAAGAATACACTGACGGTATCCAATGCAGTGAATGGGGTGTCGTTGGAATGACAATGAAATGAATCTGGTGGTGTGGATCCAATTCTGAATCTATAAAGAGTGTGTAGTACATCCTCATTTCCACTCAGAGCTGAAGTTGAAGAATTTGTTTGGATTCAATCTATGAGTGAAATACATATATTAAAAAAATTCCCATTCGTGTGCAAAAAAAAAAGAGAAGACGCTCTAAGCATTAATTGACACTTGAAGGGTTTACAAGTTTTTAAAACTGAGTCGACCAAAAAGAATCACAACTGAACCTGTGTTTACAAAGACTGACTTGGACAATTAGTAAGGTTTTCTCTAAAAAGACACTGTCTCAATACCAACTGACTTATTTCGGGAGTTCACTTTTTGGTCAAAAGATCTTTTGATATGATGTGACATTTTGTTATATTTCTTTTAATGTCCTTCATATTTTCAAAGCTTAATCATAACAGTTTAATAAATAAATTGATATAAATCAAGAAATTACTTCTCATTCATTCATGACTTCTACATAGCTATTTCTAAATAGGCATATGTTGGACAAAAAGGGGAACTTTCAAGATATTTTATTCGTACATGTCGACACGAATATATTACTGACATAGCAACAAATGCTCCGCTGTTTTCCTTAGATTTTCTAAGACTTTCAAAATTTAAACAAAATCAATTAATTATCTTACATGATAAGTTATTAGGTACCCTTCCCGGATTGTTATCTTCATTTACTTTATGTATACAGATATTTCGACCGCTGTTTTCTCCAGCCTTTTGAAGGTGTCTTTTGTAGGCAGCTTAGTGGGAATTGCAAACAGACGAGGTCGATAGTAAACATTTTGCTTCACAAGCCTTGAAATCTCAGATATTCGTTTTGAATAACCATTCTAAGAATTAAATTCACTTTTCCGTTGATTCCAAAAAGAAACGCTTAGTCAGCATATTTGTCCTCAAGGTGATTATCCTAAGGGACAATTTAATAACTACATTTAATTTTTTTCGGATTCTCCTTATCTAATAAAAAGAGAGATATTTTCGAAACAGATTTCCAATTGGAATTCGGTTATTTATTTGGATAGTAAGAATAAAGCTCAAAGAAAAATAATGTATCGATTTTGGATATGATAAAAAAAATATTTTTATCAAAAGCAATTTCTGTCTTTATATCCAGATTTTCATGTGTGTCATCAATAAATTTAAACCCAGGAAAATATTTTTTTAAATTATAGAATACATCGAGTATATTTTAATAAGCCTTACCAGTTCATTGGCCTAGTGGGTTGAGTGTTCACCAATGGTCCGGCAGACCTGGGTTCAATCCCTGGTCACGTCACACCAAAGACTTTAAACATGATACCTCTTGGCTTAACACTCAGCAATATAAGGTACATATCAAGGGTAAGATGGAGCAATCCAGGGAAAAGAGTAGTGCCTTCGCCTACACCTCGGTGTAGTAGCTATTGAAAAGGGAGCCTTCTGGTCGCCCTCGACTACGCTTACCAAATTTATTTTTACTTTATCAGCCTAAACTCTCACAGAATTTTACAATCTTTAAGTGCAGTTAGTCATACCAATGTTATGGATGCGTGTTTGATTATTAAGTATGTATGCCATTGTCTTTACGAAATTAATCAAGAAATCATGGTGATGTAATTAGTTTAAAGTTCTAATAGATGAACTTGTCTGCTAAGAATTTATTACACAATGCTGTTTAACTTCATATTCGTCCAGTAAAATTACATACGCAAATGCATATAAAGTAGGTTCCAGTTGTTTCTCGACTTAACGCTTTCTATCCATAAAAATACCATGACTTATAAAGATAATGATTATAATTTTTAATCAAGGAATTCGTCAATATTGTAAGACTGTGAGTCTGAGCCTTGATAACAGAATAGTCATGAGCAAAGTTGTATGTAAGCTCAGCTGTTGTCCAGACTGCTGCTTTCTCCTCTTCATGACATAAATACAATTCGGGGAAAGAGACAGGTATCAGATAATTTGGAATTACTATCACCTTAACATTTCTCAGAATGAAGTTGAAAAAAGTTGTATCAGTTTGGAGCACAATATCAGGGTACGTTTCTGCCATGTTATTTCAGATTTCCCTGTCTAGGATTTCTTTCTCCAAAACCGATAGGCGGAACCAAGTCAAGATAAACGACACTATTCTATTCTTTATCTCTAGCTGGACGGATAAGTGATGGATTCATGCCTTTTTTCAAGGATTCCAATGTTCTTTTAATGCGTACAAACGATCGAACGCAAACTTTGTTCGGAATTTTGAGTTGAATTCGTCAACTATACCCCTGAAGTTAAAATAGACCCCGTTTCAAACCAAATAAAAGAAGCGATATGGTAATGACACAAAATTGCGATTAGTATCATGCTCCAGAAAAAGAGTTCTCGGGAGAGCGGTGTAAACTATTTGGTGTCATTATTCCCAGGTCAATTCTGACTAAGAATGCTATAACTAACATAAGCTCCATTTAAAACTCAAGAGATTTTTTTTTCGGAAATGGTTAGTATTAGATAAAAATAGTTGAAACTATACAACTTCATACAAATCATTTGTATTAAGAATAGTGACTTGACGCAATAATTGTTTATAAATTATAATTATTTGCGACTTGAAATCCGATAATTGATTTAAATTTTTGAAGCTATAAATGATTAGTATTAAAGCGGGGCTTTAAAACTGGTAACGCTGTGTAAATTATCAGAATTACATTGTAATATCTACACATATATATTTGTGAGAAAACTAAATACGAGGTAGGAATTCTTGACGCTACGTGTCCGAACATAGCGTTTGTTTTTATCGATCGGAATAATTCCTTGCAACCATATTAAAAAGTACATCATAAGTGTCAACATGTCTCAAGCCAACTAACCAACTACTCATTACGACGGTTAGTGTTCCACAAACATAGCCTTCCTAGAAACAACAACAGCAACATAACAACAACAACAACAACAACAACAATAATAATAATAATAATAAAGGAAGGAGGAATAGGACGTGCCAGCATTGAAAACGGCGTTGACGTATCGATACAATGGCTTGATGAATACAAAGAAAAACACGAAGGAGGACAGATTACAGACATCAGAAACGATACTGGAAACAAGAATGGGATGAAAAACAACTCTATGGGCGTTTTAAACGACTAATAAACAACACCTGACATGGCTAAGAAAAGGGCACCTTAAGAGAGAAACAGAATCTCTCTTAATAGCAGCACAAAACAGCGCCATAAGAAGTAATCATATCAAAGCGAGAATAGATACAACGCAACAAGATAGCAAATAAGTTATATGGTGATAGAGACGAAACCATCTATCACATTATAAGTGAATGCAGCAAATTAGCACAGAAAGAGTATAAGACGAGACACACGTGAGTGGGCTAAGTCATCTACTGGGAGATGTGCAAGAAACTGGAATTTAACCATACAAACAAATTGTATATGCACAACCCACCATCTGACTAGAGAATGGCCCACATAAACTCCCATAGGACTTTGACATACAAACGGATCATCTGATTTCGGCCAGAGGACCAAACCTTATAACAATCAACAAAAAAATAGGAATCCACAAAATTGTGGACTTTACTGTCCTGGTTTACAACAGGATAAAACTGAAAGAATGTGAAAAGAATGATAAGAACATCGACCTTCCTAAGCAAAATGAAAAAAAAAAGAATCGTAATTGTTGTTTTTTGTACAGTTGCTAAACGATTGTTAAAGGGATTGGAGGGTTTGAAAGTTGGAGGTCGAATGGAGACTATCCAAACTACAGCATTATTGAGAAAAGCCAGAATGCTGAGAAGAGTCCTGGAGACTTGAGGAGACTTGTTTCAATCAAACTCCTGCATAAAACCATCAGCTAAAACTGATGCGGAAAATCTCAAGGAGTAAATAATTATAGAATGAGCAGACCTTGCGATGATCAACAACAACAAAAAAAAGAACCTGCCGAATTGTAGACTTTGGCGTACCAGCAGACAACGGAATAAAATTAAAAGAAAGCGAAAAGAGAGATAAATTTTGAAACATTGCTAGAGAACTGAAGAAAAAAAAACTATGGAACTCCAATATGACAGTGACACTAGTTGAAAATTGTGTACTTGAAACAATAATCAAAGAATTGATAAAGGAACAAGAAGAAATAAAAATCACAGGAAAGTAGACGTTATCAAGACTCCAGGATTATTAAGGTCGGCCAGAATACTTAGAAGAGTTTTGGAGACATGAGGGGGCTTGCTGACACTCAAACTCCAGTAAGAAACTATCAGCTGACGCTGGTGAGAAAAAATGTAAAAAAATTAATAATCGTAAAATGTAACCATACTTAACAATGCTACACGCCTAAATCAGAATTTGTCCCAAAAATAAAACTGACAAAATTCTTGGGGACTTTGCGATACAAGCAGATCATCAAGTTCCATTCAGAAGGCCCAACTAAGTCTTGATTAAGAAAAGAAAAAATAACTTTATATTTAGTGGATTTTTCCATTTCAGCGAACAAAAAAGTGGAAATAAAAGAAAGTGAAAAGACAGACAAAAATACTTGGATCTTGCCAGAGAGGAAAGGTGCAGTCAAACATGAAATTGAAGGGATGATGAAATTGTAGGTTATATGCTTGGAAGAACCCCCAAATGCCTAAAAGAATTCAAAATCAGAGGAAGAATCAAGACCATCCAGACCACAACATTTTAAGGTCGGCGAAAATAATATGAAGAATGATGGAGAAATGCAGAGACTTGTTCTTATTTAGACTCCAGTGAAAGACAAGAAACTTTTGTTGTGTTTGTTTATTTGGGTTTTAAGGCGTATCAACCTTTGCAGATTATTTAATGCCAAATCCATTTTATACAAATAAACAGGTCTATTTCAACCAAATCAGTTTAACAAAAGTACACAGTGTAATTGTCAAAAACATTTCTATTTCATGCTATTCACTTTAGTCAAACAGTTATAACTCAAACAATTCAGTCTAGTATAAGTATAGTTCTTGTTTACACACAGTTAAATGTCAAAAGATTTATTATTCAAACAATTCAGTTAAGCGAAAGTACAATTTTAATACCAGAACAGTTCTATTTAATACAATTCTACTTAGCATACAAAAACAGATTCAATTTAATCAATTTAGTTAAGCATAAGTACGAAATTTATATGTCAAAACAGTTCTATACCAAGCAATTCAGTTTAGCATAAGTTCATAGCTTAGTTCTCTTTGACCATCACGACACTATCAGGTGCTACCATTCTGGGGCAAAGTTGAAGGAGTGTCCCGCATTCCCTAAAGAATCAACATTATTGGAATCCCACCATCAGAATTTTTAGAGTGGCATGAAGACACTCGTTGGGGGAGGTCGGTGTATTCTACAGCCCCAGCCAACTGGACAAGACAAGCAACTGACGCTGGTAAAAAAAAAGCAGTAAAAAATAAAGATATTGCTTCTCTAGAATATATACTCAAGTTTAGGCTTGTGGGCAAAAGGAAGCATCTTCATGGGAACATATGAATATAGAAATAGAATTACCTTTAACAAATAGGAAATGGTTGGAAAAAAAACCAACACCAGTGCTAGAATTTGAAAAATATTACAATGTTCTTGGCTTCACAATACATATCGACAGCCCAATGCAATTAAACAGACAAGATACACAAAAGAAAAAAAAAAGATTCTGTGTCATAAGATTATCCGGTCTAATAAATCCATCTCAGCAAAAGAATTCGATAAACTAACACAATATAAGCACCTGGAAAGATAGATTACGAGAACGTGGCATTTAATCAGAGCTACAATTCCAATAATAGCTCAGGGAATTATTAAGAGGAATACTGATAAACAGATTAAGAAAACCAGGGTAAATGATCCTTTATCTAAAATACAAGAGATTACGCTCATTAAAAAACAATCTCAATCTAATAAGCACAATAACGTTGGAATAAAATCATCCTGCACCTTAGGTTTTCGAGTAAACGACTGGAAAAATATTATATCAAGCAGAAAATCAAGATATATGTTAAAGCAAAAATAGATAAGAAGAAACAGAATAGCGAGTGTTTGGTTATGTGGTGATAGAGACGAAATCATAAATCACCCAATTGACTGCAGGAAACTAGCTCAAAAAGGTGATAAGACTCGACACGACAGAGTGAAAAACGGATCCACTAGAAATTGAATAAGAAAATGAGATTTAACCATAGAACTAGATGGTACATGCACAAAGTAAAATAAATCCAGGAGAATGCAACACAAAGAATCCTGAGATTTTCAGGTACAAATGGATCATTTAATCCCAGAAGATCAGACCCAGTGATTATTAAAAAAAAAACAAAAAAACAAAAAAAACAAAAGAACAGAAAATCTGTTGTCTAATGAATTTTGCCGTCCCAGTGGAATTCAGTGAAAAATCAACGTAAACGAAAAGTAAGACAAGTACTTTGATCTTGCCATAGAACTAAAACATGTTGAACAGGGGTGGTAATTTTGCTAAGATATGGGACAAGGGCATATGAATGGGATACCCGATGAGACTCAAACTCTCTCATGTACGTTTGCTAGTCGAGCTTACTAACCATTACACTACCGGAGACGCTTTTTTTTCTTTTTTTTTTTTTGGCACTACCGAGTGGGACATGAGTTTAACGGTGAGCCAATTGTAACTCATACGTGTTGAACAGTCCCCATAATTTTTGAAAGCGGACAGGAAGTGTAGGAAATCGGATGTCGAAATGAGACCATCCAAACTACAGCAGCTCAAGATTGGACATAATACTATAAAGAGTCTTGGACACCTGAAGAGAATTGCTGTCACTCAAACTCTTGTGAAAGGCCATCAGCTGTTGTGAAAAAGCACCAGGTTGTAATAATCCTGAAAGGATCGATTAAGAGGCAAGGAAGACTAGGTCTTCAAAGCTTTGGTAAAGTGGCTGGAAAAGACAGTAATAAGAGGAAGAATCGAGAGCCTCCAAATTATTGCATTGTTAAAAATCGCCCAGAATACTGGGAACAGTTCTAGAGACATGAGAAGCCATGTTGTCACTTAAGTTTTATTGAATGATCATCATGTAACACTGATGTGAGAATCTGGGAATAAGAATATCAATGAAGATGAATTTCTTCTCATAGAAATGAAAAAGATGTGAAGCATAATGGTGATAATAACATTCACAACATTCAGTAAAAATCTGGGAAAGAGACTTGATGAACTAAAGATTAACGAAATAATTGACAACGTCAAGATCACGTGACTATTAAAATCTGTGATGATACAAAGAGATGTCCAGGTGAACTGAGAGTACTTGCTGTCAATCATATTTCAGTGAAAAAAACTAAAAGATGAACTATTGTGAAATACTCTTAAGGAGAAGTTTCCAATTTTGATACAATTAGATAACAGAGGTAAATAAAGACGATAGTTGAGAGGATACCCTGAAATAAATATTATATCTTGTCAAGCTGTTATAATGTTGTAGTTTGGATGGTCTTCACTCGTCCTCTTATTTCCAAGTCTTCAAGTTCATGTAACTATCCTTTGGTTACTGTACCAAAAGCCCCAATCACGATTGGTATAACTGTCACTATCATGTTCCATAGTAATATTGCCCAGTCGGCTGGGACTGTAGAATACACCGACTCAACCACTGCAAGAAGGGCAAGCCCCCACCCACCAACGAATGTCCTGGATATTACACTAAACAATCTGATAGAGATGTTTTAGTATTAATGGAACATTGGAGAATGCAGTGTATTTATTGCCATCGCTGCCAGCTCTATTTTGGCCCAGAGTTGTAGCACCTGATAGGGTCTTATCTATTGGTCATATAGAACAAAAGTGTGTACTTGTGCTAAACTTTAATCCTTAAAATAGAACTGTTTTTGTATGCTAAACTGATTTGTTTAAAATTTAACTGCTTTTAACATTGAAAATGTACTTACGTTAAACTGAATCGTTGGAAATAGAACTCTTTTGACATTTAACTGTGTATAAACGAAAACTATACGTATACCAAACTGAATTGTGTGAATTAGAACTGTTAGACTAAAAAAGAACTGTTTTGACATTTAGTACATACTGATGCTAAAGTGAACTGTTTGAAATAGAAGTGTTTTTCTTAAATAGAACAAAACTGTGTACTTATGCTAAACAGAATTTTTGAAAATATAACTCTTTTGACATTTAACGAAAGCTAAACACTAACTATACTTATACTAAACTTAATTGCTTAAATTTAATTCGGCGTTAAATGACCCGAAAAGCGCTGATACACCGTAAAACCAACAAACAAACAAGCTGTAATAATGGTAAAAACTTGTTATATATTATATCAAAAGTGAGGGAAGTGAATACCTATCTAATTACCCAAAATCTCTTTCACAAATAACTTGTGACACGAGGTAAATTTAGGATAGGTTATGAACGATTTGAAATAATTTTCCTTCTCTTCGACTGGTTTCCTTTCCACTGTTTAAAGAACCCAGTCTTCCATACTATTTACCAATAGTTCGGGGGAGAAGAGAAAGATTTCCCCCTTTCTTAAAGGTTGTTAATGGGAATGAAAAAAACTAACAACTTCGTTCAGAATATGAACCCGCATCATCGATTCAATTTTTAACGTCAATAACCTTTACCCTAAATGCGCTTCCCACTAGCAATCAGTATATATAAACTGAAAAAGTCAAAACCGTACTTGTATGTATTTAAAAAATCGGTTCTCATAAGGAACATCTACCTTCCATTATTCTTAGTAGTATTTAAAAATACGACAAAAAAACCCCTAATATTCTCGTTTATTTATTTTTTTTTTTTTGCGTTTCTTTTTTCTTATAACAATATCATTTTTTTTCTGAGGATTTTATCTTGACCCTTGCACAAAGGAACGGACAGCTCTTTAGCCTATTTCCTTCTTTGTTGCTTCTAGTTGTGTTTATGGTGACTAATTCGTTGTGGTTTGGGACATTGTCCATGTTTTGTATTGACAACGCAGCTCCGTAACATGATTTCGAAGCCAAATGTCAAAGATATACTTTTGGAAATGAACGATCCGTTTGGCGCCCATCTTGTTAATCAAATTTGTATATGAGTACAGTGTGAATATTCAATATATGTGCGCCGTATCAGCCATTTTTATCTGACTGCTGCTTCCTCTCCGCAATTTAATTTATGTGCTGTTTTTTTTCTTTCTCCTTTGAGGGAAATCAGTTTTTCCTTTCTTTGATGCTCACAAGTTTGACTTTCTATTCCATAGTCTTACATATGCCTTTTTTTATTTGGCACTTTCTAATATATTTTATGTACGTAGATGTACGAAAAAAAGAATATTTATTTTTCACAGCGAATATTTATGTTTCAGCAAAAGAGAATTCCTTGAATTTGGTGAATAATAACAAAACAGACTGAATATAATACAATAAAAACAGTGGGTTACAGACTTATTGACGTGCCTATCGAAGTATCTCTCCGGTGCACACGTTGTACAACTGCCCAAGAGTAAAGTAAAGATGTGAACTGGTTGACTGCTTTCACAAGATATTTGTTTATAGTGGTGAAATCTTGTTTAAGTCCAGTCACTGTTTTTAAATTAGCTGGTCCCAAAAGAATGGGTGTATAACAGATAACGTATAAAAATTCCTCTTTATAGATTATTTTTCATGGATATAGATACATGAAAAATAATCTATTAAGAGGAATATTTTTAGTCGCCGAATTGATTATATGGTACTCCTGTGCAAAAAATGAGATTTGGAAATTTTTTTACCGAAAACACAATATTAGAACAACAAAATAACAAACAAAAAGTTGAGGCGCTCCATATCAGAATGAAACAACCCAAACTCAATAGAATCAATTTCCAATTCAGTACTAATTTACATAGTTATCCTTAGCTACTACTGCTACTCAAGGAAACGAATAAAAAGTTACTACAATACGCAAGATTAAATTATAAACACTTCCAAAGTAGTAATGTACATGAATAGATCACATTGCTTTTGAAATATACGCATACCCGATGATCGCTCAAGATCGGACAGAAAGTACTTGGGTAACAATTAGTTATGGAAGTTTCATCAATCAATTGCTGCCGGATATCATATGTTTCAGCAACTGAAAAGGAAAAATACGAAATATGTAGATAAACATGCCTATATTGTTCAATGAAATATGCGTTAATGAAGAAATGCTGCCACCCCCTATATATATATATATATATATATATATATATATATATATATATATATATATATTTCTTTCATTTTAATCACATACCAACCATTTTGGGTTATTCAATGCCAAAAATGCAAGTAGAAGTACATTACTGATACTGCTATCGCTGTGGGATTAGAGGTTCATACTTCCCCCTATGTAATTCGTCCGAAAAAGAACATAACAGCTCAGCTGTAATTTGAAATTGATTGCTACGATGTTGAAGTCTAGTACTTAATGAATTCTTGAATATTGATGATATTACAAATCAAAATAACTGAGATACCTTCATATTGCAGTCTTTCATAAATTCTGAAATGATCTTTTTCCTTCCATATGTGAATCACGCACAGAATGAATACAAGAATTAATTTTTATTCATTTCACCCAATTTTCTTTTAAAATCATATCCTATCAATTATCAAAATATTTATAATATAATTAAAGGTATGAAAAGGTATTAATCTTTCTTATACTGAAAACTAATCATGATTTTTAATTAACGGAATAAAACAAAATAAATGAGGATGTTTTTTTTTTTATCTTGAATATCTTTTCAATCTTCTCAGTTCCCTTCACAAAATTCATCTTTCAGCGTTAAATTCTTCTCTTTAAGGGTCCATAGGATTATAAAAGACATCTAAAAGACTAGAAATAAACAAAAAGAAAATAGATTTGGTAAATAGATTAATAATAAAGAAATTTCTATAATTTGTCGAGAGAATTAGGAAAAAAGGAAGCTTCGCAATTATCTAGTTCAAATAGTTCAGGATGTGGCTAAAGTTTATTTTTGTTTTCAGATTACCTTTGAAGATTTTTGGAACTAGTATCACCGTATTATTAGCCCAATCGGCTTGGACTGTAGAATACGCCGATTGCATCATCGCAGACCCACTCCCCGACAAATAGAGATATGACACAAACCATGAGATGGTGAGACTTTAATCCTGAAGATTTGGGGAATCTAGAGTATGCCTTCATTGCAACTACTCCCAAGTCCACTCAAAATAGCAGTGTTATTTGAGGTTAGAGTCACATCTTTGTGTCAAATAGAATTGTTTAATCGTTTTCTATTCTTGAAAACCCGCCTAGTCAGCGGGAACTATAGAATACGACGATTGTATCTCTGCAGACGGTTAAGACTACACTAACGAATTTTCTGAATATGGCACTAAACTGTACTGATGAGGCTTCACTCGCAAAACTTTGGAGAATGGGGGGTATCACTTCATTGGCTTTACTCCCAGATTCACTCTGACCCAATATGGTAGTACTTATTAAAGACAATATTCATGTTGATGAGTGGAACGTCCTTTACGTTTATAGTCACGTGTTTTATACATATAAAGCTACTCATCGTGAAATATGTGTCAAACCACATCACATTTAAAAAAGTATCTCAGAGGATTCTTAGAGGAGTCGATCCGTGTTGAACAGAATAACTGTCACTTAAAATAATACGCGTAAATATCTCTGGAACTTGGCGAAACAAACTGATGAACTTATCTAGGCCTGATAAAACGGACTTTGCTATGATCATAAAAAGGGAAAACCTGCCGAATAGTAGACGTTACCGTCCCCGCAGACTGCAGAATAATTGAAAAAGTAGGGGAAAAAAAACTTGGACAATGCTAGAGAGCTAAAGGAGCTATGTAATATTAAGGTGATGGTGATAACAACTATAGTTTGTGCACATCGAACAATCCCCAATGGACTCATAGTAAAGCAGCTGAAACGCTTAAAATTCAAACAAGTAGAGATCATCCAGACTACAGCATCTCTAAGATCGGTCTCAGAAGAGTTGGAAAATTTGAAGAGATTTGTTGTCACTCAAACTATTGTGAAAAACCATCAGCTAAGGTTGCTATGGAAAATCCCAACTGAGTAAAATCAAGAACACTAATGACTATGCATAAGGCATTACATCCCAGAGATAACGTTGAAAGACTATATCTATCAAGAAAAGAGGGAGGAAGAGGACTTACCAGCATTGAAGAGAGCGTTAATACATCGATACAACGACTCGAAAACTACATGGAAAAACGTGAAGAGGACTGATTACAGCCACTAGAAACCATACTGACAACACGATGGACAACAGAATGACAATAACTAGGAACCAAAAATGGGAAGACGAACAAATACATGGGCGGTTTAAACGATTAATAAACAATATCTGTTACAAGAAAACTTGGACGTGGCTAAAAAAAGGAAACCTTATGCGAAAAACAGAATCCCCCCTCATAGCATCACAAAATAACACCATAAGAAACAATCATGTGAAAGTGAGAAGAGATAAGACGCAACAAAATAGCAAATGTAGGTTATGTGGTGATAGAAACGAAACGATTAATCACATAATAAGCGAATACTCTAAATTAGCACAGAAGGAGTGTAAGACTAGACACTAGGTAAGGTGATCCACTGGGAAATGTGCAAGAAATTTAAATTTGGTCATACGAAATATGCACAACCCAGTATCTGTCTTAGAGAACAACCCATATAAACTCCTTTGCGACTTTGACATACAAACGGATCACCTAATCTCGACCAGAAGACCAGACCTAATAGTAATCAACAAAAAAAAGAAAACTTGAAAAACCGTGGACTTTGCTGTCCCGGCTTACCACAGAATATAACTGAAAGAAAGTGAAAATAAGGATAAGTACCTTGACCTTGCTAGAGAATTGAAAAAAAATATGGAACATATAAAAAAAAAACATACAATATAATATAAAAACCGTGAAGTTAAAGTAACTAACAATCAAACCATATCTACCAAAAGAGAGACATATGCTGGATTGATTTTTATGACAGGCCAAACCAAGTTGGGTTTCTTTTCCAAATGTTTA
>OY757928.1:64960878-64993378 GCA_963585895.1 Sepioteuthis lessoniana
TAATATATTTCTATTGTATGTATTTTATTTTTTATAATAGAAACTGACTTCAATATCTATTTGTGGTGAAAGTTTAATTGAATGCAAAGTGTGACGTGGTATGCCACCGAGAGAGGAAAAGGTAAGATCAACTCCCCTACCCTCGGTGTTTGAACTAACAAGTCCAAAGACTGACCATTAAAAGGGAGATATGAACGAAAGTCAAATTACTCGCACTCTATAACCTGTAATCTGTTGGACGAAGAAAAAAATCCAGGTCACTGTAGTAGCATGACCGGAGGAAATAGTGGAAGAAGAAAAAGCCAAATGATTGGCCATACCTTTTACCGTCAAAATCATACATTTTCGTCCGAGAAAATATGGAAGCAAATCTTTAGTTTGTGGACAGAAGTCGACGGATAAAGACGTCGGTTTGCAGCCCGCTCCGGGAAAGAATCTCCCGTGAAAAGCATGGAACAGAATCTTTGGACAGTAGTCAGCAGAAGGGCTGACCCAGCCGATTCTGGGGGGGGATGTCACTCGTCCGTAAAAGAAAGGAACCTGAGAAGTAAGCCCTATCAAAGATAAGTACAACTTAAACTGTTTTTCCTCCTAACCTTCCCAAATATTGAAATTATATGTACTCAGAAAAAGAAAGAGAAAAACTGAAAGAATTCTGTTTCATAAACGGTAAATTAGTGAGTGGATTTAGATACTTTCTGAAGTAAAAGAAAGAAAAGAAAAAAAGAAAGAAAGAAAAAAGGAGAAAGAAGAAAAAGGACTGTTGAGAGAGATACTTGTGTTTGACACTGCTCGCTGGCTTGAATATAGCCGATATTTTAAAAAAGAAAGAAGTAAAGAAAAATAAACTGTTTCTTAAATGTCATAATTATTTGTTTGGTCGTTGCTTATCAAAACTTTGTTATATTTTAAATGCTCCCTTGTATTGAAATCTGTTCGTTATGTTGTTTATCTATCGAGTCGCCTTCTTTTGCACATATCTTTTTCAGCTACGTATCGCTTTCATTAATTCTCGCTAAATCTCTTATTCACCTTACAACATAAGGGAATTTTTGGAAATTTGACTACTGTGAATGATATTTGATTTTAACCTAGAAGTCCATGCTTTCCGTTACCCGAGGGGGTAGGTAAACGAAGGACTGAGTGGGGTATGTGAAAGTGAACTGGAAACCCCCTCGCCAGCGTCGGTGATGAGTCTAACCCCAAATTAATCCCCACATTATTTGCCAATTACCATATGCCCGATATAGGAGTCTTGCCTACGTCTTATTTTGCGGAGGGTCAAGTGTCAGACTGCCCTCGACGTCACATGCGCATAAAATAAACTCTCCACCTGAGATGAATATTTATGCAGCGTCACAAAATACTTATTTTTTCTTACCAAGGATCTAGACAATAACCATTTTTAGTAAACATTAAGCACAATTTTACTTTCTGTTATTTAAACATCTCAACCAATTATCCGTGTTCAGTGGTGGTGATTTAGCTTTTGGTTCATTTTACATAATCCTATTTACCCAACCCCTCCGCTCAGGCAGGATATGACGCAAGGTCAATTTTTAAGCGGAGTTTAACAGGTTTGAATTCAGAGTTTTCCTTCTCCTAGACTAGTTGCCTCACAATGGCTGAAGAACCCAGTCTGTCATACTATTTACCCATAGCTGGAGGGAGAATAATTGAGTTTATACCTTTCCGAAGGGTATTAGTGCTATGTGAAATGCAATCATTCTCGTTCATTTTACATAATAGGCTATAAAAATCAAAACCACATGCTGACGTATCAAAAGAACTGAAGCAGAGAATAAACAGGGAATACAACACTTTATTATAATTCTAATTTTTCCAAAAACATTATATGAATATACAAATGTATTTTTTTTTTTATAGAAGTGTAAGTCAAGTATTGCATATTTGCAATAAAATGGGAAAACTTCCAAGATGTAGCCGTGTGATAACTGTTGTTTGGTTTCACCACTTTGATATTTAGAAAGCTTTTGGAGAAAAAAGGTAAATGGTAACTAAATTAGAATATTATGTGCTGTTTTTATGAATCCTGGAAGCAGCACCATGCAAAACAGCAGCTGTTCTCAAACGTACCGCGAAAACAATCAATGGGAAAGAAATAAGTAATAGCCAAGTCGGCTGAGACTGCAGAATACACTGACTTCATCTTTGCAGAGGGTTTAAACTTCTCCAAAGTGTCCTGGATATAACATTAAAAAAGCTGATGCTGAGGCTCCAGTAATGCTTAAGCTTTGGGGAAGAAGGATTACCCCTTAAGTGTCATTGCTCCTTGGTCCACTCTGGCCGGGAATGGTAGCACTTCATAGGGTTCTATCTTTCGGTCAAATAGAACTAGACTCTGTACTTATGCTAAACTGAATTGTTTGAAATAGAACTGTTATATGAATTAAAATAGATTTGGCTTTTGAAAACCTACAATGGTTGATATGCCATAAAACCAAACCAAACCAAACTAACCAAAGAAGTCATGTTGCGCTCTGCTGGAGAAATAAAGACGAACAGCATTTATTAAGAGATGATCTTCTACACACTTCTACACATGAACACAAAAGTTGGCTGACCATCAAAAACTTACATTCATAAATTTTGTATAGACACGATCTTGTCTTAAAGTCTTGTTAAGAGCGTCGACAGAGAGAGAGAGAGAGAGAGAGAGAGAGAGAGAGAGAGAGAGAGAGAGAGAGAGTCGCTGTAATTACCCTGATGATATTTATAAAGATGATGATAGTATCAGTGAAAAAAGGGTTATGTAATAAAACGTTATATTTGAAAAATCTGTTTGAGGAATAATCGTGAGAATTTTATGTTAGTGTAATGGTGAGAAGTCTTGTGTTTTATTTACAAAGGGATCATAATTCCTTCGTAGCCGTTTTCTGTATAGTCTCTTGGGAATATAAGCAACTATTTAACAAATGATATTGCTCATAAAGAGGTTAATCAAATGACTACCTTGCAAATCCTCTGAACTTTTCGAATACTTTCAAGTTACCTAACTTTTCGAAAGAAATAACCTAGAATCAGAGCTGATGAAAAGCCCCCTACCTAAAAAAAACGGACTAAATCCAACAGTTAAACTTATTTTGTTGTTTCATAAAACAAATTTTGAATAACATTTTTAAAAATAGCGTAAAATATAAATAAAATATGATAACAAAACAATTTTATCATTTCTATTTTTGCAACGTAGTATAATCAAAAGGGATATTATTACGGATTATTTTGTTGCATAGACTATAATATTGGAACTCAGTAACCAAACTAAGAAATGCAACACAAATAAGATTATATATATATATATATATATATATATATATATATATATATATATATAATATATATATATATATATATATAATGTAAGGGATGTACTAGTTTTTAGGCTGTGATATGATCTTACATTTCCTTACATATTTTCGTAGTGTTTTGTATTATATAATAAGTAATAAAATCTGTTTTGATTGTATTATATTTTTCGAGAAATTATAAGATACTGGTGAAAAAAAAAGAATATCTTTTAAATAAAATATTAAGGATGTACTTATATATTTTTATTTATTTAATCATTTTCTTATGACTCTTTAGGCAACACTAGCTTTAGCCATATTCTCACATGAGCCTTAAAAATGAATCTTTGCACAGAATCTATACGTTGTTATTGCAATAATGATTAACCCGATGGTTTTAAAATCCCTCTTAATTTTTTTTTCCAACTATTCTTTTCTGTAGTCATTCAAATTATTCTTAAATTTTTATATACTCTAATCTTTTGTATCTGAGAAGTAATCTGTTCCGAAAAAATATATTATTCTATCAACCAAAAATCAAATTAATTAGTAGACTTAGTTTTTAAAATCTGCGATGACAGTAAATTTCCAATTCAAGGAAAAATACCCCCCAAAAAAATGTTTGCAATAATTAGAAATTATATACTGCCGATACTGTCGAGCAATGTTATATAATTGATATTATTTCGTTTCTTTCTAGATATGGATAATATGCTTCCATACTGTCACTGTCTACATAGATATTTCGAGATATGTTTTAAACAGGATTAAATTTAAATATGTTTCTTATAAAACTCAAGTTTCAGCGGGAATTTCTGAACATCACTCCCAACACATAGTCTAATTGGCTTGGGCTAGAGAAAACACTGCCTGCATATGTGTAGTTAGCTAAGACACCCTTCACACCAACGATTATATTACAAGCTCGCTTTCATTCAATAAAATACTGTAAAATTAACGATAACACTGGTCAACAACAAATTTGTTGTCTGTATTTTTTCAGCTGATTTAGGACGAATCTGATGCGCTGCATCCCAAAATCACATTGGTTTTTCTCAGTCAGATCAAGTTTTTGAGTAATGGCCACATGTCATTTTTTTTACGTTTTTGTTCACATGTACGCATGTGTGGAGCATTTTAGAAATTGGTAGAGGTAAAATGCCATGTCAAATAATTGTTTTGATAGGAAATGATTATTTTAATGACAAGATGTATTCAGGTCCGATAGTTCTGGGAGATTATGTCGAAAAGGGATCAGTTCGAAGTCATAAAACCATGTTTTCTGTGCATGTGGGATAGTAGGGACCTTGCTCAGCATTACACAAAGAAGGACTGTCCTTTGCGGGAGGAATTGGTTCCTTGCAAAGATAGGAACGTCATCAACTACACTCTGGTTGACAGAGACAGAATACTCTTCCCTCCGCTGCACATCAAACTTTTTTGGTAACAATAAGGCCAGAAACTACGCAGAACTTGTCAAGAACATGCTGACTGCTTTCAAAAACCTAGGCTGTGACATAAGCGTCAAGATGCACTACCTATTTTCACTTATGGACTGGTTTCCTGAGAATCTGGGTTCAATAAGTGACGACCAGGGGGCGGGATTCCATCCGGACCTGAAAGAGATGGAGACCAGGTATTAGGGTCACTGGGACGAAGTCATGATAGTTGACTACTGTTGGAATCTGAAGAGAGACCTCTGTGCCGCTGAGCATTCCAGGAGTTCGAAGAAACAGAAGTTCAAGCCCTGAAGTTTGACGAATGGTGAAGCAATATGCAATTTACGTATACTTACCTTTATCAATGCCCACCATTCAGTTTACAGTAATCGACGTTTCTATCAATATATGTTGTTGGCAAAACATTTTTTTCTCCTAAAACCATATTTAGGAGGCTCTGTGTTGACAAAAAACAGCTGATAATGCCACAAAAATGTAATCGATTTTATCAAAATATCTGATGTTTTTCAAATCAACCTCGCAAAAAAAAATAACCTGATGGAGAGAAACGGATGCCATTTCCTGATTCAGGGGTGCAAAAATTCCCTAAATCAGTTGTAGAAATCTAGACAACATTCAAAAAGTAAAAAAAAATTGTTGCCCAGTGTAAGAAACCGTAGCAGCAATAATGATTCTCTACAAAAACACCAAAGTGAAAGTAAGTTCACCAGATGGAGACACGGAATACTTCGACACTGTTGCAGGAGTACTACAAGGAGACACGCTAGCCCCATGCCTCTTTATCATCTGTCTAGACTACGTGCTTAGAACTTCGATCGACAAAACCAGAGAGAATAGCTTCGAGCTGACGAAGAAAAGAAGCAAAAGGTACCCCGCGAAAACAATCACCGACGCCGATTACGCTAATGACTTGGCGTTACTGGCGAATACGCCTCATCAAGCAGAGACACTACTGCATAGTTTGGAACGAGCCGCAGCAGGCTTTGGCCTCCATGTTAATGCACACAGAACTGAATATATGTGTTACAACCAAACGGGCAACATTACCACTCTAGACGGAGCCTTTCTGAAACTAGTAGACAAATTCACCTACCTATGAAGTAGCGTCTCATCAACCGAAAAAGACATCGACACACGACTAACGAAAACATGGACAACTATCGATAGGCTCTCGATCATATGGAAATCGGACCTGACTGATAAAATGAAACGCAGTTTTTTCCAGGCAGCGGTTGTATCGATACTGCTATATGGATGCACTACATGGACGCTAACTAAACGGCTGGAGAAGAAACTAGACGGCAATTACACAAGAATGTTGAGAGCAATATTGAACAAGTCCTGGCGACAGCACCCCACAAGACACCAACTATATTGCCACTTGCCTCCCATCACGAAAACTATACAAGTTAGACGAACCAGATACGCAAGACACTGCTGGAGAAGCAAGGACGAGCTCATAAGTGATATACTCCAATGGACCCCCACATATGGTCAAGCAAAAGCAGGACGACCAGCCCGAACTTACATACAGCAGCTATGTGAGGACACAGGATATAACCCTGAAGACCTACCAGAGGCGATGAATAATAGGGAGAAGTGGCGAGAGAGGGTCAGAGATATCCGTCATGCCGGCACGACATGATGATGATGATGTAATAGGCCGAGGTGATACCAATATATATATGATATACAAAGAGTGATAGGTGTTTATATTAAACACCAACAATAAATTGTATTGGACTCTACAGTTTAGTATTCGAACTACATAAATATATTTAAGGCGAGATCACTTCCAAAAAATTTCTTATCATATATTTGTATTGATAGTTGGAAACTGTTTTCTGTTGGTCCTCCGCTGACTACCAAAACGTTTTATGTACTGCTACCAAGTTTGATATAAATACTTATAGAAGTTAGGTCGATAATTTAATTGTTACTAATACATAAAACCACAGAAATGTGACTAATACATAAAAGAATAAAAGAGTTTCTTTCCTCTTTCCATATTGTTATGATTAATAAATTAGATAAAAGTATTTTGTTATTTGCTTGAAGCATTACACAAATTATTTTGTTTGATAGTTTTTATTTAATTTTGAGGCCTATTGCAATGCGAAATAATAATTATTTAGATTATTTTTCTAAAATTACAAAATTATTTTTGTTGCTTACAGGTGAGAAAGAAAAATGTCCTTCGATCATCAACCTGTTATTTCAATTTTTAAACATAATGAAACCAGTTCTAGATAAATTATCCCTTGGTTCAATCCAGTTCTTCAAATTTTCTCCGGTGTATTTCATCAAAGGTATATTTTCCCATCGGACATTTAACAATTCAAAATTTAGCTATGGCTAATTTCCACAGAAAAAAGATTAATGATTTTTTTTTATTTACAAATATTTCATTTGTATTTGAGTCATAACAAACACACACACACACACACACACACACACACACACACACACACACACATATTATTTAAAATACGTTTCAGAATAAGCAGTGTTGACTAACGCTTACCGTAAATCTTGCTAAATAAAAATAATTAACAACAAATCATCATCATCATCATTATCATCATCATCATCATGTCACGCCATCAGCATGGATATCCCTGACCCTTTCCTGCCACTCTTCTCTATCGTCTATTGCTTCCGGTAGGTCTTCAGGGCTACTTCCAGTATCGGTATAGGGGTGCTGTATGTAGGTTCTACCTGGTCATTCTTCCTTTGCACGTCCATATGAAGGGGTCTTGGTTCTTTTCCTTTATTCTTATGTATTTTACGGTACTTCTAATACACATTTCATATTCAGTTTATTGTTTTCATTATTATTAGTCTTTTCTCTCTCTCTCTCTCTCTCTCTCTCTCTCTCTCTCTCTCTCTCTCTCTCTCTCTCTCTCTCTCTGTATGTGTGTGTATAGTTAAAGGTTTCATGGGGACATTTTCGTGGCGGAATTTAACTAAGGGGAAATTTGTCATTCGGGGAAATTTGATGTGATGGAATTAACCACGTTTTATATACCAGTCAATAGGAAACCTGTTTTTTTTTTCTTTTGCCTAAATAAGATATTGCCTATGAAGACAGATATCTAAACCATGTTCTCCGATTAAAACGATTTTCTGGAGACAGAGAATCTATGACTCGGTATAAGAGTGCCAGTAAAACTTGCTTCAGTCGGTAGTTGCTTTTATTTTATTTCATTTTATTTTTATTTTCACGTAAATTCATTTAGTCTGAGTGCCATTTGGATGACCCACCATAATTATTACCAGGAGAATTTAATTTTTTGCTTGGTGATACAAAGAGCCTCTTTACCTAACCTATTCTAACTGGTTTTGCGTATGCCTTCTCAACACGTTACCACCACTGACCATTGAACTAATGAGGTCGACGACGGGAATGATTCCCTGGGTATTACTGTGGTGCAGTTTGGTAATGACTCAGCCCTTATGAGAAATGATGCGCTGGGTAGAAAATCAATATTTTGTTTGGCCTTCAGCAACAGTACATGAAAATATTGGGGTCACAGTTTTTGAAAATTGGTGTAATATTTCCCCGGGCGACGCATTTGTTAGCCATTCAATTACACCTTTTTTACAGGTACATAGACACATTCTTATTAAAAGCCAGTACTGATAGGGAAAATTTAAATGAACTTAACTTTTTTTTTCAAACACACGCACGCACACACACACACACACGCACGCAGAGACAAACAGAAACATTAACCACAAATACATGTGTGGGCGTGGTTAATTGATTCAACTATGGTGATGGAATATTTATCGATGAAAGAAACGGACACGGCACATAAAGTTCAAATCCTGGAAACAGTTGTTCGCATTACACCAAGCGACTATATTCTCGGGAAAGGTATGAATCTAACTATTCTCTCTACAGATATATGCTCTTTAATCTTTGAATGACAACCAATGGAGGAGACGGAAAGCACGGAATTCAAACCTATTAAACTCCACATAAAAATGTGATCTTTTGTTGCATCTTGCTCACGCAAAGGGGTTGGTAAATACGCCACTGCATATATATATATATATATATATATATATATATTGGCATAATCTTTACAGACAAAGTGCCCCCCATCGGGCATCAGTGTTTGAAACTTTATCTGGATGATTTTTTTCAATATTAAACTTTAAAAAAAAAATTTCGTCAAATGGTTTCTTGTGGTCTCTTTCCATGTTTTGAATTAATTGTATATCATGCATCTTGATTAACATTTACAAAAAATGGTAATGTGGAATAATAATGCTTCTTCTTCTTCTTCTTCTTCTGATTATTATTATTATTATTATCATTATTATTATTATCATTATTATTTACTCCTTTAGAGATTTTCACATCAGTGTTAGCTGCTGGTTTTTCACTGGATATTGAGTGACAGCACGTCTCCTCAAGTCTCCAGGACTCTTCTCAGTATTCTGACCGTTCTCAATAATGCTGTCCTTTACATATACTCTCTACCCGTCCTCCAACTTTCAAGTCCTCCAGGCCCTTAAAATCCTTTTATTTACTGTGCCAAGAGCACCAGCACAATTAGTACAACCGTCAATTTCATGTTCCAGAGCTTTTTCAATTCTCTAGCAAGACCGAGGTACTTATCCTTTTTTTAACATTCTTTCAATTTTCTTCTGTGGTCAGCCGATACGGCAAAGGCGACAATTTTGCAAATTCTCTTTTTTTTTTTTCGTTGATTATTATAAAGTCTTGTCTTCTGACTGAGATTAATTGATCAGTGTGTATGTCAAAGTCCCATAGGGGTTTATGAGTGTCATTTTCACTCCTTGACAGTTTTTCACATCCGCGTTTGCTGATGATTTTTCCCTGAAGTTTTAGTAAAACAAGTCTCCTCAAGTCTTCAGGACACTTCTCAATATTCTGGTCAATCTCACCAATGCTGTTGTTTGGACAATCTCCGCTAGTCCTCTTATTTCCAACTCCTCCCTTCTCTTTAATAATCTTTGGTGACTATACAAGGAGTACGATTCACTGTTGGTATGATTGGCGCTTTTATGCGCTTCCATAATTTTTTCTGTTTTCAATTCCCTAGCAAGGTCCAGGTAATTATCCATTTTTTCACTTTCTTTCAATTTTACACGGTGGTCGGCCAGGACAGGAAAGTCGACAATTTTGCAAGTTCTCTTTTTTTGTGGTTGAAATTATGAGGTCTGGTCCTCTGGCCGAGATTAGGTGATCCGTTGACATATCAAAATCCCAGAGAAATGTCTTTGTCACATTCTCCAGGACAGATGCAGGGTTGTGCATATACCATTTGTTCATATGGACAGATTTGACTTTTTTGTGCAACTTCCAGTGGATCACCTTGCCAATCCAGTTGTGTTTAGTCTTCATCATCATATTGATCTGGTAAGACGGATATCCCTGACACTCTCTCGCCACTCCTCCCTATCGTTCATCGCCCTATGTAGGTCTTCAGGACAACATCCTGTATCCTCACATAGCTGCTGAATGTACGTTCGAGCTGGTCGTCCTGCTTTTGAGCGGCCATGTGTGGGGATCCATAAGAGTACATCTCTTATGAGTTCATCTCTGCTTCTCCAGCAGTGTCCTGCATGTCTGGTTCGGCTAACTTGAATAGTTTTCGTGATAGGGGGCAGGTGGCCGTACAGTTGGTGTCTTGTGGGGTGTTGCTGCCAGGACTTGTTCAGGATTGCACGCAGCATTCTTGTGTAATTGCCATCTAGCTTCATCTCCAGTCGTTTTGTTAGCGTCCATGTAGTGCATCCATATAGCAGTATCGATGTGACCGCTGCCTGGAAGAAACTGCGTTTCATTTTATCGGTTATGTCTGATTTCCATATAATCGATAGCCTATTGATAGCTGTACATGCTTTCGTTAACCTCGTTTCGATGTCCTTTTCGGTTGATTCGACGCTGCTTCCTAGGTACGTGAATTTGTCTACTAGTTTAAGTGGGGTTCCTTCTAGAGTGGAGATGTCCCCCGTTTGGTTATAGCACATATATTCCGTTTTGTGTGCATTAACATAGAGGCCTATGCTTGCTGCTGCTCGTTCCAAACTATGCAGAAGTGTTTCGGCTTGGTCAGGTGTATTTGCCAGTATCGCTATGTCATCGGCGTAGTCGGCATCAGTAATTGTTGTTGCGGGGTATCTTCTGCTTCTTTTCTTCGTCAGTTCGAAGCCATTCTCTTTGATTTTGTCAATCGATGTTCTAAGTACGTAGTCTAGACAAATGATAAAGAGATACGGGGCCAGCGTGTCCCCTTGTAGTACTCCTGCTACAATGTCAAAGTATTCTGTGTCTCCATCCGGTGATCGTACTTTTACTTTAGTGTTTCTATAGAGAATAGTTATTGCCGCTACGGTTTCTTTAGGTATGCTGTACGCTAGTAGGATTTGTTCCATCTTTCCTCTGTGAATGGAGTCGAAAGTCAACAAATATTAATGTCGCTTGTAGGTTCTTTGCCCGTACACCTTCAAGGATTCTGCGGATGGTTAATATTTGTGAGGTCGTGGATCTATTTCTTCGGAAGCCATTTTGGTTTTTTCTAAGTATGTTGTCGATTTTGGGTTCTATTCGGTTTCGTAGTAGGGCATTGTAGATTTTGGCAGCTATGGATGTAAGTGTTATGCCTCGGTAGTTTTTGGCTAATCCGAGGTCCCCCTTTTTAGGGAAGGGGAGTATGCATCCCTTCATCCATCTATCTATCGGATTTTGATTGTATACTGCGTTGCAGTGTCGGAGCAGTATGTCGTCGAATTGTCTGGTCTTCCATACTTCCGGGGGAATTTCGTCCAGCCCTGCAGCTTTCCTATTTTTAATTTTTCTGAGAGCCGAGTAGTGTTGGCGACCATAGTCGAGGGTAACCCGAAGGCTCCCTTTTCGATAGCTACTACACCAATGTGCAGGGGAGGGCGCTACTCCTTTCCTGGATTGTTCTACTTTACCCTTGATCCGTACCTTATAATGCTGAGTGCTAAGCAAGGAAGCATCAAGTACCATTTTTTGAGTCTTTGGTATGACTCGACCTGGGATTGAACCCAGGTCTCCCGGGCGATTGGCGAACACTCTAACCCCTAGGGCAATGTCCGGTTACTTACCATGTGATTGATCATTTTGTCTCTTTCACCCCATAACCTACGTGTGCTGTTTTGTTGCATTTTATCTATTTTTTCTTTGATATGATTGGTTCTTATGACGATGTTTTGTGCTGCTATTTGAAGAGATTCGGTTTCATTCTTCAGGTTTCCCTTTCTTTGCCACGTCCATGTTTTCTAGTCTGATATGTTGCTTATTAGTCACTTAAAACGTCCATAAGGTTGGTTTTCTTTAAAAAGAAATAAAGCATTTTTTTCGTGGGTGTAGTATGCGCCGTTATATTGCAAAATTCACCTAATTTATAGAATAATTACAACTACTACGACTACGGCAAATAATAATAATAATAATAATAATTATCTGATGAAGAAACGAAAGATCAATCACATAATAACAGAATAAAGGAAATTAGCACAGAAAGAGTATGAGACTAGGTACGACTGAGTGGGCAAGTTGATCCACAGGGAATTGTGCAAGAAGTTAAAGTTTGACCATACGAACTCTATATGCACAACCCAGAATGTGTCCTAGAGAATGAGACGCTCAAACTCCCCTGGGATTTCAAGATACGAACGGATCACCAGACCTCGGCCTAACGACTCGATATTATAAGAATCAACGACAAAAGAAAAAGAGACCTTCCAGATTTGTCGACTTTGCTGTCCTGGTGGACTACAGAGTGAAATTCAAAGGATGCAGAAATGGTGATAAATACCTGTGCCTTGCTAGTGAATTGAAAAAAAAAAGTGAAACATGAAAGTGACGTTTATACCAATTGTAATTGGTGCTCTTGGTACAGTTACCAAAGGAGTCTTGGAGACTTGGAAATAATGGGAGGGTAGAAACTATCCAAACTATAGAATAGCAGAGATTGACAAGAATACAGAGAAGAGTTCTGGAGACTTGAGGAGATTCGCTTTCACTCAAACTTCAGTGGATAACAATCTGGTAAAGCTGATGTGAAAACTCTCAAGGAGTAATATAATGATAATAATAATTTATACTCAATTATAGCTTCAGGTATCTGGTTGCAATAAAAATGGTTTGAACGCAGTTATATGATTTTAAGTATTCTAATCTAATGCAACAACTTTATATGAATTTATATGGTTTCAAGTAATTACCACTTATCTACTAATCTGTAAACACTGTAGCTTCAAGTAACTAGTCTTAATACAAATAATTCCAAAACAGTTATATAGTCTCAAGCATTACTATAAATAATGTCCACACAGATGTCGTTGGTTTAATTTGGTTGCTTTGTTTAATGGTATATCAAAATTCGTGGTTTATTCATTGATATAGCAATCATTGGAAAAAAACAGTAGTGTTTTTTTTACCAGTTCAGAGACAAAGCGTACGAACTACACTCTTTTATCACTGTACTTCTCATGATCAATTTTTTAGTTCTGTGCAACGATACAGAAAATAGTCTTTGTTTTTTAGTGCTTTCATTTTCACTCTGAAGTGCGCTGGAACGTTAAAACCCACTAGATAACAAGTGCGCTTTTTCTTTTCAATGACTACCAGGTCTGCTTTTCAGGCCGGGATCAGGTGATCTCTATGTACATCAAAATCATAGATCATCGTTTGATTCTCATTTTCTTGAAGGGATTGTAGTAAGTATACATACCATTTGTTAGTACGATCTTATTTTACTATCTTGCATAATTCCTAGTGAATAACTTTTTCCTATCCAATCACGCCTGGATTGTACTTATCTTTTGTTAGTTTGTTGTATTCGTTGATACTGTGATACATCATTTCATCTCGGTCTTGTTATTCCGGTTCGTATTATCAATTTTAGATTTACCATTATCTTATGACATATGTGGATCACTTTTTATACTAAAAATATATTTTTAAATTCTCCTTTGTTTTATATGCCATATATAGTTTTATCTTTATTTTTAATGTTTTCTTACTTTTTGCTGGGTTTGGTTCCTTTGTTTTAATGGCATATGAACCTTTGTGGGTTGATTATTACCGAAGTCATCCGTACAGCAGAGGTACTACTTTACTCGTAGCTGGTTGGAAAAGGACGTTCATATCTTTCCCTAAGTTATTTATCTGGAAGTGAAAGTATTAACGCGACGCAAGTTCGAACTCACTTAATACGACTACATTATACCACAAGGACATACCCTCTTACCATTGTATACCATAAATATTCTATAGGATCGTGTTCTTTTTCTTATATTATTTTTCGCTTAATTGTAACCATACGTCGTTTAACCCAAATCACACCTCATAAATATAGCCTCGGCTATGACATTTACTAATGTATTTATTAATGAATGGTTTTGTATTGATTTGCTCAGCTTGAATCGGGGTACGTCATTTACACACATGCATCTCATATGCCGTCATATGTTTTCTTACGGCATTATTTTTTTGCTGATAATAAGAAAAAAGCCTTTCCCCTCTTATAGATTCTATTTCTTTGCCATGTTCAGATCTTCTCGGGTGAAATATTCTAAGCGTGTCACTTGGTGTATTAATAAGTCTCTTTTCTTCCTATTTCTATTTTCGATTTTTGCTGTCTGTTCTTATTTTGCCACTGTGATTGCTTACTGCTGTAACGAATATCTCTTTGTTCCTGTTTGCGTATTACTTGGATCATCTAATCGTTGCATCTACACAATTCTCAAAACCAGTTCAACAGGAAGGCAACAAGACAACCGACCAGAGAAGAGATAAAGTAAAAAGAAAAGCGATGAGGAATGGGAACTGACCGATCGTAGTTTAAGACCCATATATATCACTCGGAATATTTATCTTCAGTTTGATTGTTTTACTCACGACATTTCAGTCGATACACACTTCGGCCTTCGTCAGGGGTATTGTGTCAAACTTTTGAGCCCACAGAGAACATCGAACTGAAACGTTTATTTAATGCACGGGACTTGACCGGCACAAGTGTTAAGCTATAGTAAGTATTCTTTGTTAAAATACCTAATAGTGGAATTGAACCTGTCCTTAAGAAAGGCGTATCGGCCGAAATGATGTGAGTATTACCATGCAGAAAATAGTCGGAATCCTGTAAGTGATGACATATTATTAGACAACATTAGAAATTTTAGGCAAGTAATATATATATATATATATGTATATATATATATATATATATATATATATATATATATATATATATATATATATATATATATAATGTAGGATGGGTTCTGAAGGTTATATGACACCTGGACTGATGGGTCCACAGAAGAAGAGAGACGAGAGATATAATAAAAAAGAACACAATAAAAAGAAAGGAAAGACCGAGAGTGAAAAAATCATACGGTTAAAGAAAATCAACAGAAAAATGTAACTACAAACACACACTATGAAAATCAGGAAGGAGATATTTAATGTTGAGGGACAGAAGATAAAATAAAGGGACAAATATAGAATGTTGCGAATAAACACACAGTGAAAAGGAAAATAAGTTTATGTATTGTTAAAATTGAAATAGAAAGTATACATGAAATAAAAGAAAAAAATAACCGAAGAAATGTTAAAAAGATATAACCAATATCAGGTTCAAAATAAAGGAGTAAAAATATATTTTAAAAAAGGCGGGGATTGATAACAGACTTAGGGAAGTGAATTTCTTTTTTATTGTTTAAACATTTTATCAATTATTTTTTTATTATTTAACTGTTAGTAATGAATGCATTGCATGTGTGTGTGTGTGTGAGAGAGAGAGAGAGAGAGAGAGAGAGAGAGAGAGGTTGGAGAGGTATTTGCTGATCTCTGACCGTAAATTTGATATAAACTATATGAAAAATCTATAGATTTTAAATTAATTTCACGCATATATTATTTTTTCATATATGCCATCTTAAATGTAAGGATATAATTTTCGGTGAAATAAATGATTACTGAGGTGGCATGTTGACATTTTTTATTCTTTGTGGCAAAGCATGTTGAATGAAGAAGATTACATGAATGGATTCTATCTTTCCTTTCTTTCTTTAATAACCAATCAACCATGGTGGATTATTTGATGTCACATCATTCCTTGAAGAACAGTTATGGTTTCAAGTAATTATATCAATTAATAGTAATCCCTTTTATCAAGCATTTTCATCTAATATAGAAAACTTGCTCACAACTTTCTGGTTTCCAATGACCATTAACAAGAATTATCATTTGTAAATGTTTGAATATTTATTTGTTGCTACATAAGATCATAATAGGAAGTAGGTATGGAACCAGGAGTAATAGCAATGAAATTGCACTCCTATTTCTCAAATCGTCAGAAATGGGGCCTCATCGTCAGAGGAAGTTTAGCCAAGACTAACGAAATTGTGGTTTCCAATGTATTATTTTGCGAGCGAAAACTAAGTTGGTAAGCATCAACACTTTAAAACATTCATACAATCATTACGGGCAATCTTCGACGAACAGTTCGCAATACGGACCTGGTCAACAAAATGAACAAAGATGTTTTACTATGAATAATATCAGTCACGTATTTTCTAATTGTAATCTTGTGGATGTGTTTTTGTTTTCCGCCATTTCATTTGCTTTTTTTATCCATCGAATGAATAAAACCTGTTTTCCAATTTGCACAGTCTCAAAATAATTTGTACTGACTCAAAATAGTTTTATATTTTTCATTCAGCTTATTCCTTCATTTCTTTCTACATATTTTTAAAAATATTTACCAATTCGATTATCTCTGTGATCTATCTAAATTACTGACCTGCTATCATAGGCCATCATTAATTCTTGAATTATCAATAGATTTCTAGACGTATCATTCATAGCTAAGCATGTTGTTAACTTCCGACAATCTTACCTTTGATATATAATCTATTCCGCTAGAAATACTTTACCCGAAACCCGTATATAAATAAGACAGTCGACATTTTGAAATTGTGCGGGGGATTCTATATCATGTTCTTAGCAGTATTTGATAAATACAGTTCTATAATTCAGTTTTTATTAAGTTAAGCTATGTTTTTTTAAATACGTATTTCATTCAATTGCCTTGTAGATGGAGCATATAATATGATGAATTCATGCCCTATAGATGTGTAAGATCCCATAAAAGTAGTGTCCTAGAAAAGGCACTAATTTGCATATTGTGACAATGTTACATTTACTTGAGCACTGGTGCGCGTACAATACACTTTCATATCGATCACTCCCCGAACTGGAGATGAAATACACGAAAGGGCCACTTCTAGACGTGAAATAATCTGAGATGAGGATGGCATGCCAGTAGAATCAATCAATCAATCCACAAAAAAAAGTTACCAACAGAAAGTAATTTTAAGATGTATTCCCATGCCAACTGTTGTTTAATTCGTCTGATAGACATAAAATTTTATTTTTTTATTAATTAAGCCAGCATGGTTTTCTTTCGGTTTCGTGAATGGTATATCAGACGAAATGTTTTTTTTTAATGTCAATGACTTCTTTGTAGAAGAAGAGTTGTTGTAGTATTTAACCTATAGTTAAGGGGATAAGGGAATTCATACATTTTCAAAGGGAATTAATCTTAAACCGGACATAATATCACAACTGGCGTTTCAAACTGCTTACATTGAGGTTGCAGTCATGCCCTTTCGCAATTACTTATGGGGACACCCTTGCTCAAACCTACACGAGTGAGTTCGAGTCTCATTGGGTGCCCCTTTCATATGGCCTTGTGCCACATCTAAGCAAAAAGCTTAGTAAATTACCACCCTTGCTAAATAAAACATTGTATCAAATTTAATCACGGTGTGGTAGTATCAATCAGCTGCCCATGCAATTTCATCATAAACCGATGATTCTTCCTAGGCTACATCTGTTTTTAAAGAATACTCATAGCGTGGTCTAGTAGTATGATAACTGACTTACTTGCAAAATCCTGTGTTTCACAGAATTCGTGAAAAAGTATCGAGATTAGCCTTTTTTTTTCATATAAGAGAGTCGTCAATCAATTAATCAAACATTTAATTAACCAAACTGACACCAGAAAAAAGTACAATCTACACTCTCTGGAGGTTCAGAAATGGAGTCTCATCACTTTCTACAGTTTCCCCGACTTGTTTTTCTTTTGGGTCTTATTTCTCTGCAAAGAATGCATATAGCATATTTTACGACACGTTGACTGGGATATCTTCATTTAAAAGTTATAACATTATTCTTTAATGACAATTGGTAATATTTTAAAACCATCAGCACTTTTGTGGTTGGTTGGTTTTGGTTTCTTTGTTTAAAGGCATATCAACCTTTGTAGGTTATTTAATGCCAAAGCCATTCTTTGAGAAGAACAGTAGTAATACTATTTAACCCAGAGCTGGGAGGATAAGGGGCTCATACTTTTCCCAAGGGTATTTGCCCGAAAGTGAACATAATAGAGAGACTGGAATACGAAATCGCTTACTACGATTCCGCAGTCCATCGCTTTAACCATTACGCCACGAGGACACCCCTCAGCAATTTCAAAAATTATCGCATTTATACCAGTTTTTAATGGGTTATTGATAGAGATTGCATAACAACCAATTTCTTATCATCTTTGCAGAAACAGCAACTCCATTATCTGTATAGGCATTACAATTTCTCGAATTTCCTGTTCTTATAGACACCAATTGTTCTGATATACATCAATGTACTGATATGTTTCGGAGAAGCAATTGATAAAATCTCATTGCAAAAGAATTTGGAATGGTTCCTTTGGATAAATTAAGGAAGATGATACTTTGCTGTTAATGTAACTGTTTCGACAACTTTAATATACAATGGAAATATTCGTCCAGTCACCAACTCACTTTAACTTTCCTAGGTTACTGCTATTTTGAAATATATTTAAGTGTCTTTTATGGTTTCGCTGATATAATGGTATTTCAAAATCAGAAAGTAAAAATAATAACGATAAACGACAACGGAGATAAAGGTGACACTTTGTAGATATAATAATCTTCCCTTTCATATACCCAAGAAAAGCGTCCGTCAGAATGATGATAAAGAAAATGAAAAAAAAAAACGTTGTGTTGTATACTACGCGTATACATATACATATATACACATATATGCGAAAACATAACCAACCGGTAATGAACGACTTCAATAACGAACGAATACACATTTTATTTTCGAAAAGGTGATGTTCTTTTGTGTGTGAGAGATAGGTGGAGAGAGGGACAGACTGCTATATTAACATAAGTTCTTCTCTCGCCTATAGCAGCACTTTCGCATCTTGGCTGGGTTGCTCAACTGCGGGTCACTGAGAGCCCAGCCCTCCGTCTGCAAGCTGCTTCTCACTTTGGCTTCCTGTCTCAACTGAACTCGAACCGCCCGGGCACCTGCTTATATTGATTCGTAACGCCCACTTGTTTTCGCTCTTTTTCGGCTTATTTACACAGGTACATCTCTTGATTGACGGCTAGGTCGAGGGTCAATATATAGCAAAAACATCTAATTTAAAATTCAATTTCAAAATAAAAAAGAACAACATTTATTGTTTTGTTTGGCAATTTTGAATTCAATGTTTATTCTGCCTTTTCTTTAATTTATTAGCTAATTCCTTTCAGTGGCATGGCAACATGTGTATTCTTATAATATGCCTAGAGATTAGGGAATCATAATTTGTACGTTTTCATTTAAATGCCTTTTACAGTTGTTTATTAAAATCTTCCTACACAACTGTATGGTTTTAAGAATTCGCATCAAATACGAATATTTCATTGACAATTATATCATTTCAAGAATTTCTATATCTCAATGATATAGTTTAATAATAGTGTTTACTAATAATAATCGTAAATAAACACTTGTAACTTCTAGTAACTATTCTTAATATAGATAATTCATGCACACTTATTAGATATTAAGAAATCCTATTTACAACACATACTTTTCAAACTATTTTCTATTTGATCCATTGATCCATTGATTGGACTCAAACAGGTACAACCAGTCCGGGTAAAAACTTACCTTAAAATATATTACGGAAAGTTAAGTTATAAAGAAAACAACTAAAATTTAGTAATTTTAGAAAAAATATTGTATTATGAAAGAAAGGGAAATGTAAATTCATATCGAATAAATACGGAATTCGTTAAAATATTTCAGAATTTTTTCAGAGTGTTTTTGCTACCGTCTCAAGCCATTTTCAAGAACAATACACTTTTTATAGTATTTGAATGATGTTAATTTTTATTATTTCATTTTATTTACCGAATGGTGTTAACTATTTAATCGAATTTGATACTGGCAGTTGAAGCAGCACTTGCTGTCGTGCACAAGTTATAATTCAGACAAAGATGTTGGCAAACCAGGTGCCAAATTGCGTCAAATACACTTCATGGGAAACAATAGGATAAAAAGATGTTAAATTTTCAAACATGCACGCATATTAAATTACACATAACCAACAACGAATGAATATTTCTCAAAAATTTATGTCGCTAAAACACTCATTTGTCTTAGGATTTTACAGAGATGCACGTACGATAAGGAAATTTGTACATATATACCTTCAATTACATTTTTTGTATTTTTTCGATTAAGTTTGCTTGAGTAATCGAATATATTTAGTACACCTTATTGTTCTTATGTCTATTCTTGTGAGGAAAGAAATATTTCATCAACCACTATTACTCAACAAATGGTGACTTCGCAAATCAGCAGTGATTTTGATGAGATTGATAAATATGTAACAAGAAAAGGAAACAGAGAGACAGAGATAAAAAAGAGAGTGAATAAGAGAGGAGGATAATTGTAAATAGATATACAGATAGATATAAATAGAAAGAGTAGAGAGACAGAGAGACAGAGAGAGAGAGAGAAAGAAAGAGAGAGACAGACAGACAGAGACAGAGAGAGATGAAGAGAGTGAACATGAGATGAGTAATGTCCAATCTAAAATTTCCTTTTTTTTTTGACAAAACTTGCATATTAAACAAAAATCAGAAACAAGTGGCTAAAATTTTATTTTGTTGAGAAGCTGTCAGCGTCCACTTAAGTCAATAAAAAAATTATCAATAAAACACAATTATCCAGGGAAAACGCATGAGAGTGACAACAACAAAAATAGTTACAGCCGAAAGGAAAATCAATTTGGAAAGATCTGCATTAGATTTAGGCAAAATTACTCTTTCCTCTGAAAGTTACAAAACAATGTAGAAGTATAACCGAGTACGCCAAAGATCCATGAATGTCAACGTAGAGAATATATATATATATATATATATATATATATATATATATATAAGCAAAATACATTCTACATTAGAGCAAATCATTCTAAATTCTAGAAGTAATTAGTTTATCGAGATAAATGTCACAAGGGGTTGGAAACCGATGACTGTAACGTCTGTTTATAGGTATAACCCCATCCTAACAAGAGACTTCAATGTCTCACACTATACTTCATTTGATAGAAAGGTTCCAGTAAAGGAGATGTGAAGATGTCGAAGTACCCTTTTTATTCACGGGGCTACTCTGACCCTAAATAGTAGTAGCGATTAGGGTCTAGTCAAAGGGTCAAATATATCTACATAAAACTATTTGTATTCGATAGGTTGGTGTCCAAAATAATCGTAACAAAACTTTACACAAAAATATAAAAATAAACATACCCTAAAATTCGTGTAAGTTTCTGAGATGAGATTTCCTAGAATATTCGGACTATTGAGCTCATCGTTATTGTGATAATCCAAAGGTTTCGGCCGATATATCCTTCTTCTTTCTTCTGGTGTTTCATGTCGAACTCAGGAGATCGTGCAGAATCTCGAACTGAACCCTTTATTGAACCACCTGAAAGCTATCCCAATATATAACTTAACACTTTTACCCGGCCATTGTTAATAGAAACGGAACAGTCTACCTCTGTGGTTCAAATAAACGATTCTGTTCGAAATTCTTTATGGGCTCTTATGTTCGACATGAGACATCTGAAGAAAACCGAAGGACATATCGGCCGAAACGTTGTCATTGAAACAATAAAGGTGAGGTAAATAGTCCGAATGTTCTATTTAACAATAAACATAGTGTTTACGTTTCCATGACTTATAGACATAAAAAATCGACACGCGTTAACATGCTCTTATAATCAATTAATTAATGACTCAATTTGATACTAAAAGCGTTCCACTGTACGTAAATACACACAAAAAATGTTTGATTGGAAATCATTGTTTGATGACGCCAACTTTCTTAGGTTATTTAAAACCAAAATCATTCCTGTAGGAGAACAGCTGAAGGTGAAAACAGGATTTACACTCTTTATAATATCATTTATTTGTACGAAAGGAAATATAATAACATAAATGTAAATCAATCTGGCTGACTACGATGTTGTAGCTGAGTGTGTTTGCCATTACATCATGGAGACTCTCTTTATGAGAAAGATATGCATAAATCATTTCTGAGAACAAATTGGTAAATACTAGGTTATCCAGACCAATAGCTTTGGTCAGTGTCATCAGTCCTTGTAGAAAAAGACGAATTTAAGACGTTTACAAGTGTAAAAGATTCTGCTCCATCGCGCTAAAACTTGTGAAGAAGGATCCAAACAAGAGCGATTTCGATGGTTGACGGGTATATTCTCTTTTATCATCAGCCGCATATTCTCAAGGACATTTAAGCAGCATACAGAAGTCCTGATTTAGGTCAATGCATCACTTACATTGCCCAATAATGCCAGACTTGCATTTCTTTTGCGCCAGTTATCTGCATTCTCATTAAGCGATTGAGTGTTTCAACTCTCATTCCAAAAAGCTTTCAATTGATGTTCACCTGCTTAATATCAATTTTAGCTTTTAGATAATTAGTTCTACTGCATTATTTTGAGCGGCAACTATTAATATTTTACACATTTGAAAGTTTTTTTCCCACCAGCGTTAGTTAATGGTTTTCCACTGGAGTCTGAGTGACTGCAAGTCTCCTCAAATCTCCACAGTTCTTCTTAGTATTCTGGCCGAGGTCAACAATATTATAGTTTGGGTGGTCTCCACTCTTCTTATTTCCAAGTCCTCCAGGTTTTGTACTAGTCTTTTGGTACTGTACATAGTACGCCAATTACAATTAGTATCACTGTCACTTTCACGTTCCATATTTTTTTCACTTCTCCTGCAAGGTCTATGTTATTATTATTATTATTATTGTCTCATTGCAAAATATTCCCCTAAGCGTCAGTTGGAGAAATATTACTGGAGTCTTCATTACACCAAATCTTCTTAAGTATCTTTGACTCTTCTAAATATCTAACCGGTCTCAGCAATGCTGTGGTTTGGATGCAGTTGGTTTGTTCTCTGATTTTCATTTTCCTCCCGTCTCCTTTCCATGTTATGGTAACTGTTTCAAGTGCCCCATCAACAACGACAAGTAGTGTAACGATAGCCTTCTCAGGTAAGTCCCGAGTTATTCTTTATCGTTTCGATCTCTTTTTTCAAGTCCGCCTAAACGGAAAATCCACTAGATATCAACGTTTTCTCTTGTTAATTAAAACTATGATCTGATCGGGCTTTAGTGATCCATTTGTGTTTCGATATGATGCAACCATGTCAAATGAAATGCCAGAAAGTCCTCTTTCTCCTTCTTTTCTTCAAAAATACAATATGTCTATGTCATCTCAAGGATGTGAGGCCTTGTTTTGTCTATGGCTTTTTTGTCCTCTGGTTCATTTTTGAAGTTCTTCCGTCGCTTATTTCAAGAATGTCCCAGAATATCTTAAAAAGGGAAACAGCCTAGGTGTTAATCCCTTTAATGTGATTCCTGCTGCTGAGTTTAATTAGGATAAGTTTTGTGTTTGTCTTAGATACTCTTTTTAGTTTTTTTATTTCGTCTCCACTTGTTTGATGGTACTCGCTTCCAACATTTCCAACTGCTTGTAAGTTTCCTTTTCTCCAAGCATTCTGATTATTTCATGATTTTACAGTTCTACTCCTTTATCATTAGGACAATCATTATTAATATTAATAGCAGTACTAGCAGCAGTAGCAGCAGTAGTTCAAAGTATAATCTCGCAAGCTAGAAATAAAGTACCTTGTTTGTCCTCATCAAATATTAAATCGAATAGATCGTTATATATCTTTTGAATATTTTGGATCATCAACTTATTTTGAAAAATTCCACTCATTTTATTCTATTTTATTTTATTTATTTATTTTCATGTCTATCTGTACCCCACTTATCTCTTATACAGTTTTCACAATCTTTATATATATATATATATATGCAGACAGAGAGACAGAGACAGAGACAGAATTTTAACAAGCAATATCGTGTACTCATTATTTATAAGGCTTATGTTTATACAACTACCTGGCAAATTGATTTTAGGAATATTGTTATGAGTTTTGACAATGATAACCCGACTCTCGAGTCTCTCTGTATTATCTTTTAAGAGCTATTTTTCTTCTTATTAATATCTGAGAAAGTAATCGAAAATTTAAGCTAACTTCTTTGTCATTATCGTGTACAAAATGTTTTAGCTTTCTCATTAAGAATATGCCCAGTTAATCTTTAATTGGAATGATGTCTTTAGCAAAGACTGCAGAATTCAAGAAATATATAACCTTTTATTAAATACTCAGAAAAACTACACAGACACAACACACGTCTATATATATATATATATATATATATATATATGTTGTTATCCACAGACACTGTTTCGTTCTATCAGAACTCTTCAGTGTGGCTAAACACGTTGGACCGAAACTCGTCCAACATTACGTTTGACTTAGTAACAGACAGACTCGTTGGCTAAGGGAATTATAAGGTATTATGTAGCAACAGCAGCAGCAGCAGCAGCCTCCGTTTGTTTACATTTTTATACTCTATCGGCTACTGGAGTGCTCTAGCCAGAGTGCTCAAACCCCATGGGGGAGCGTGTATATATATATATATATATATATATATATATATATATATATATATATATATATATATATATGTGTGTGTGCGTGTGTGCGTGTGTGTGTAAACAAATCAAATGTGATACATTAGCTTTTAAATTTCTTTCGCTTGCGCTGGTTTCCTTGTGGCTGAGTGGTAGAATCTTGCATTGGCGTTTCATTCAGCCAGGTTTCGATCCGAACTTCGGGAATCTAGCCCGTATAGCCACACTGAAGAGTTCTGATAGAACGAAACAGTCTATCTGTGGATGACAATATATATATATATATATATATATATATGCATTCTTGTCTGTCTATATATGCAGACCTTCCGCCTTGTCAAAGTTGTTACAAAAGGTTAGTTTTTAAACGGACCGACATTGGTTCGAAGTCATAATTTTTTTTTCTCGATTTTTACTAAATTTTTATTTGTCCAAATTTGGGAGATAGATGTTGATAACATTTTATCGCTTGGATTATTCAGACTATTGACTTTATTCTCATACTTATACTAACAACGTTTCCTCTGATTTGTACTTCGGCCTTCGTCAAACATTTCATGTGCTTGTGATCCCACAGAGAAATTTGAACTGAAACCTTTATTTAATTCTCAGGGGTAGACTGTTCTAATTTCGTTAATATGAGTAAATCTAGTAAAATAACCTTGCAAATAGAATTCTTAACATGAAAATATATACCAACACACAATCTGATAAGTGGAAAAACTAACCCTTGATATAAATAGTGATCTTTATCTATACTAAACCCATTGAAAGCAGTTCAAAAACAACGTATTTCAGCATTGTTTTGACACTGTTTAAAAAAAAAATTAAGAATAAAAAGGAAAACTGTACCGCTACGTAAATCTAGTAATAGCATGAAACAGACCCGAAATAAAAGGTAAGTTGTAATAAGTATTCCTTGTTATTTAATCACTTGCCTATTTATCTAACAATGTAGCGGCCGAAACGTTGTAAATATAGATATGAACATGAAGACAACACCGCGAATATTCAAAGTAATGTAATTTACCTAACCTTCGTTAGAGAATCTAATCTCTTCCATAATTTGACCCAATATGAGAGAAGTATTAACGCGAATTCAAATGAAAATGCCTCCACTACGATTAGAAATAGGGTCACAGATTCCATTTCCTACGACGAAAACCGTTACGCTAGATATGCCTCCATATATACGTGTGTGTTTGTATGCGTATGATTGATTACATTGAGCAACGATCTTGAAAACAAAACGTAGAGACCAGCATATATTTACATAAGCTTTATTATTGGATGATGTGACAACAGAAAAAAAGAGGCGTTATGCGTCAAAGATAAACTGAAAAACCAACGATTTTATATTCAGACGCTAACCTTCGTCAAGATGGTTTCATAATACCTATTTCTTATTCAAATTAGCAAAAAAGGATTAACCAATAGCTGCTAGGAGTCTTATTGAAAGGGAAAGGATACACCTACGTTCACATTTTGAAGTTGAGTACATATTCTTCAACAATAAACAACACTCATGACGACCGTAATAAGGGTAACCCGAAGGCTTTCGTTTTAATATCTACTACACTGGATTGGTCGACCTTAACCTTTATACGTATCTTGTAGTGCTGAGTGTTAAGCAAAGAGGTATTCAGCTGCGACCTTTACGTGTGTGTGTGTGTGTGTGTGTATAGATTAGGCCAGAAATAATGTCGTAAAACAATAACAATATACGAGTAACAGATTTATCATATAACAAAAATTACCCGTTTTTTCTAACATTCAATTTCTGTCACAATTACTCTGTAAGTATATATATATATATATATATATATATATATATATATATATAAATATATATATATATATATATATATATAAAATAGGTTTAGGTGGTTAAAAAAGTGAAATAGATAATAAAGGATAAAAAATTAAAAAGCTAAAGTTTTCTTCATATATATATATATATATATATATATATATATATATATATATATATATATATATATATATATAGATATATTCTAAGCTTGAGTAATGAAATGTTTTTGCATATATATTTTTTACTTCTACATCATCAGATTACTGGAATGCTTGATTCTTCAGAACTTATATATATATATATATATATATATATATATATATGTGTGTGTGTGTGTGTGTGTGTGTGTGTGTGTGTGTATGTATATATATATATATATATATATATATATATATATATATATATATATATGATTGTATGTGTGTGTGTGTGTGTGTGTGTGCGTGTGCGTGAATCCATTGTTCCTATGAACAAGCATATATATATATATATATATATATATATATATATATATATATATATATATATATATATATATATATATATATATATATATATATACGCACTAACGCGTGGATGTAAAACGAAGGCACATTTTCTAAGGTTGATAATAAGCAGTTATTAATTTTCTGTTGTCAAAATATATTTAAATTACATAAACCTCTTTAAAAAGTTCGAAAGGAACTAGTCTTACACTAGGTCAGTAAAATATGTTATAACATGCTTTCCATTATAAGTAAATTTATTTATATTTTAACTTATTTAAATAACTTGGATTTAGAAGAAAAACCCTGCTAAAAATATGTAATCAGCAATGAATTAGTGTATGTGTGTTAGTGTATGTATGTATGTACACACACACACACACACACACACACACACACATATATATATATATATATATATATATATATGTGTGTGTGTGTGTGTGTGTGTGTAAATGATCTTGATAAAGCTCGAAATTCCAGAAATGGTTATGCAGATAATACACAGTGAATGATAATAAAAATAATAAAATATAAGGGAAATCAATCACTTTTGGCTATGCTCCCCGGTAGGCTTGAACACGCAACGTTACTCTAATGGCTCATTCATGCGCAACAGTTCACCGACTGCATGCGTGTTGCTCATTAGTGAAAAGGAAATAGATTTTGCAGAAGCATCTAACTAAAAGAGAAAAAAAAAACCGAAAGAAAGGTAGAAAAATACTGAAAGCAAGATTTTGAGTAAATAAACGAATAAACCAGGGAAATAGATTTGGAAAAAAAAAGTATGAATATTTATTTTTATTATAAATTTTCTAAGATGTAAAAGGGAGAGAAAAAAAATAATCGTGTGGTCCAAGGCAAAATTAGATCACAATATTTCTCTCTTACTCTCCCATTTTTCAGCTTTTGTTAAAAGGTTGAGAAAGACGCATTGTACAATGGGAGACAACTCATTCTGCCTTGATACAATTCTAACAATACGTATTCATTCCCAGTGGTGCCTGGGTTATCGACTCACTGTTTAGAAGCAGCGATTTCTGGGCAATTTAAAATTGTGGTAGAGTTATGTGTGGGTAGTTTATGGGGAAAAAATTCAATTAATCGATCAGAACAAATTAAAGTCGACTTGGGAAGTGTAGGAATTATTTTAAAACAAGTATGATGTATATGGTAGAGAAAAATAAAATATTTCAGAAATAAATATATACATGAATTTGCTGAAGCAACAAGTGAAAATAAATTACCATCAACTAACGCTCCTATTATTATTATTATTATTATTATTATTATTATTATTATTATTATTTACTCGTTGAGAGTTTTTCACATCAGATTTAGCTCATGGTTTTTCACAGGAGTTCGAGTGAGAGCAAATCTTCTCAAGTCTCATAATTATTATTATTATTATTATTATTATTATTATTATTAGTAGTAGTAGTAGTAGTAGTAGTTGTAGTAATAATAATGATAATAATAATGATAATGGTTGGTTCGTTGGTTTTGTTTGACGATTGGGTTGTATGGCGTATCAACCTTTGTTGGTTATTTAATGCCAAATGCATTTTAATGCGAATAATCAGTTCTTTTTTTCATACAATTCACTTAAGCATGGGTATACAATGTAAGTGTCAAAAACATTTCTATTTCAAGGTATTCCGTTTATTCAAACAGTTGTAATTCAGCCAATTCTGTTTACTATAAATATAGATTTTGTTTACTCACGACAAAATTTCAAAACAGTTCTATATTTAAAAAAATCAGTTTAGCCTAAGTACAGTTTCATTGTCAAAAACAGTTCTTTTTCAAACAAATCAGTTTAGCATAATTACGCAGTTTAAACGTAAGTACAGTTTAATTGTTGAAAACAATTCTATTTCCAGCTATTCAGTTAACACAAACATTTCTAATTAAAAATAATTCAGTTTAGCATAAGTAGGCCATTTAATTCTCATCAACTCTTAGATAGGGTGATGATAATGATGATATTGATAATTATGAGAATAATGATGTGTTAGTAATGATAAAAATAATAATACTAATGATTATAACTATTATTATTATTATTATTATTAATAATTTTTTTATTATTTTACTCCTTCAGATTTTTCACATCAGCGTTAGCTGAGGGTTTTCCAGTGGAGTTTGAATTACAGCAAGTCTCCTCAAGTCTCCATGACACTTTTCAGGATTCAATGCTGTAGTTTGGATAGTCTCCAGCTGATCCGACTATTATTATTATTATTATTATTATGTGTGCTTGTGCTAGTATACATTTATTTTTTCTCTTATATCAAAGCGACTTTCAGTCTATCTAAATACGCGACGGGTAAAAAATAATAGGGTATCGTATTAACAGGCTATTTAAACGTTATATTATATAACCAAAATTCCCAGTATTTTCAATGAAAGGAAGTAGACTGATTCCAAATTCTTAGAAAAATGGTAAAATTTTATAATATAAACTATGTCTCTTTCGCTGTATTTGCGTTTCACTCAACAACTTATATATATATATATATATTAACTGAAAAATGTCAAAAAAAATATGTTCATGTTTTTTTAGATTTTTATTTTTCTATTCACATATACATGTAACAATTGTTTTGGACATTTAAATCCTCATTAGTGATTTAATTTTGAATTTCATGTTGAATTTCATTCGCACATGTGTTTCGTGGATTTTTTAAATCCCTATCTGACTCCAAGTTTAGCGTTGGTGATTGGGTTATGGGAGCTAATTATTCGAGAAGATTTTGGCATGTATTTTTTTTTTTATAACACAAGTGCAGGTATATGCAGATTTTTTGTTCACAATGTACTTTTCTGTATATATCTATATACTCTGTGCGTATATGTATGTGAGTGTATCTGTGTGTGTTTTAGAACATCGAATGGGTGTGTGTATTATTTGTATTAGCGTGTATTTTCGCTGAGATGTATATATATATATATATATATATATGTATGGAGGAATTAATGATATATTAGAATTATCATGTCACCATAATTAGTTATTTCGGCATCGATTATGTGGGACATCAACCGTTGGCCCAGTGGTAGAGTTTTGGCTTCTGCATACAGTATTTGTTGATTCGATATTCAGTGGTGGAGAATACAGTGTGCACTGCTGATGAGACCCATTAAGATCGAAACAGCTGTTCATTGTTTCGTATGTCGCACGTCGGTGTTTGTCGGATCTTTTAGTCATGATAATTCTAAAATATATATATATATATATATATATATATATATATATATATATAATCTGACGTATAAATAAAAATGTGCAAACATATATTTTCAAGGACATTGAGTGGATTTAATGTTTAAAAATGTATTATCCCCATACTTGTTTTTAGCGAGTCAGTATTCATCTATGTGTTTGTGAGTAAATGTGTTTCTTTGTATGTGCGTGAGTGTTTGTGAGTTCGTGAGTATACATCTTGTTAGGTACAGCTTAATGTTGGTTTAAATCTATCAATGAAGTTTGCTCATTTTATTTTAAGAAAATGAATTCATTGCTCTGATACATAAACATTATTTTATATTTTGATATAGAGAAGTTTTATACTGTCTGGTAATTTAATAATTCTTTTATGTAGAAAGATGCTATTGTTCAGTGCTTGCGTACATCCTATGTAGATTTATTTGATTAAGTCGACTAAATTTTTTGAATTGCTGCTTAAATTTCTATTTGTTATGGATGTTATTTTTGATAGTATTGGGTATCCCATCTATAAATATAATACGAACACAATATTTTACTTTTGCATTTTGAAACCCAATGTGTTGCCAAAATGTAGATCAGTTTAATACGTATTTTAAGTAATTTCGTTGCAATTTGCTTTTAATAATTTTCTTTTGTTAATTATATTATAAATTTTATCATTTCTTTTAATGTTGATATTGGCTCGTTGAAATTTCTGTGAATAAATTTGGTGTCTTTCTGTTCTGATATTAGACATAGTCTAATGTTTGTTTGTTGCTATGTTTATAACCAACCGGAACAATGTAAAATCCTTTGTAGATATTGTAACCTAACAAAAGGTTACGATTTGAGAAATGACAAACCTGAGGTTGGAAATGAAATGGAAATCTTTATACACTTACAAAATACAATACTCGCTCGTAATGTGAAGAAGATAAACCACTGCTTGTTGTGACTACTTATCCAACATATTTTACCCACTACATAATAGTAACTAACGTATTTGTGTGGAATAGTACATACCCACTAACGTTCATAGGTACGGTATATAACGGTAGATAGTATAAACTCACTCTAGCTCCAACAATATATAGGGAAAGTCCACCATCAAAGGGAGATCTACAAGAAAAAAAAAGTCAAATTTAGTGAAACCCAAAAAAACAAAAGAAAATAGCATTCTTTAATGCAACCAGAAACAAAAGAAAGATCTGAAATTTACTAGGATTTCTCAGAAATGGATAAAATCATTAAACCTAAAAGACAAATGAGACAGAAAAAATTACCCTAAAATTAACAGACATGTAGAAAAAAAAAACTCAGAACTCAGGTAGAAGCGATATGAATCAGAGCAAGACATTTTACAACAAAATATCTGGAATTCTAATTAAGAGGTACTCAAGCATTGAACGAAAGCGCCTCTCTACATAAAAGTAACATTAAATTACCAGAAGAGTGTTCGCCATTGATTCTGAACACCGGGGTTCAATCCCAGGTCAATTAATACAAAAATGGTATGTGATGCTTTCTTGTTTAACATACAGAATTATCAGGTACGGATCAAGGGTTAATGGAGAAATCCAAGGAAAGGAGATAACCATTCCCAACATCTTGGTTTAGAAGTTATTCAATAGGAAGTCTTTGAGTCGTTATCCATTACGGTGGGTCAACTTACTTTCATATAAATCAAAACTCATATAAAAATGTACTAAAGGAAAATTTAAATAGTGCCAATTTCACAAACCAAGGACTCTTCATAGCAGTAAATAAAAGAAAAAAAACTTCTGATGCATATATATATATATATATATATATATATATTGAAAAAAAAAACAGATCTTAAGAACATGCGCCCGAAAGCACACACACACACACACACACACACACACGTACTCTTTCACTGACTAACTTAAAAAACTCCTGTATATAAGGGAAAATACATTTTTACATGCAATAAATCTATTCAATTCTCTCGAAAACATATATATTGTCATCCACAGACAGACAGTTTCGTTCTATCAGAACTCTTCAGTGAGGCTAGACACGCAGGACACTCGAAGCCGGGATCGAAACCCGTCCAAATTTACGTTAGACTGTGTTTCAGACTACTCGTCCACCAAACGGGCCACGTTAGCTAAGGGGATTTTAAGGTATTTTTATTTTTAGAAACAGCAGCAGCAGCAGCCTTTGTTTACATTTTTTATACCCTATCGGCTACCAGAGTGCTCAATTCTTTCGAAGAGCTTTGCATTACGCTAGCGGCGGCCGGCA
>OY757928.1:64998378-65068752 GCA_963585895.1 Sepioteuthis lessoniana
TGTGTGTGTGTGTGTGTTTAATTTTATACACATTTAAGCGCAAAAGTACCTCATTATTTTACTGTATGGGATCTATTTTTGCGTACATATTTCTAGCATATGTATGTAAGTAATAGAATATTGAAATAATGTCGCTAAAACGCAGAAATATATTTAAGACGTAATTTAATAATTATTGATGATTATGTCATTTTTTGTTACTCCTTCAAATATTTACTGAAAAAAATATAATGCGTAATTAGTCATTGCATTAATTACCATATCCCTCTATTTAATTGTTAGTAGATGTAGGTTATAATACCATTATTAAATTTAAAAGGAGCTTGATTTATATCGGTCTATTGGCAAAATAGTGAGAGTGTTCACGAATGGTTCAGGAGATGGAGGTTCAATCACAGGTCGAGTCATACCCAAGACTCAATTAGTACTATTCGATGCCTCCTTTCTTAAGACTACCCATTATAAATTATGGATCAAAGGTAACAGGATATATCCAGGGAAAATAGTAACAGGGAACGTAGTAGACTTTGGTATTATAGCTATTAAAAGTGAGCCTTCGTGTTGCCCTCGACTACGGTTGGCCAACTTATGTATATAAAGCATTTTTCTTTTAGGAAAGTTTGATTAAATAGAACGGACGCTACTTGCCTGCCTATTTTATTTTTGATCCATTAAGATCTACGAGTGAATGAGACGTTAGTATTTAGGATGGAATGATTTTTAAAAAACTCCCTATGTTTTTCAAATACGTGTTCTTTACTTTCCTTATGTGAATGTATATGGCAAATCAATTTTATGTATTTTCATTGTTTGTTCCCCTGAAGATGGCACCACTTGTGCAAAATGTACTTAGGAAATATAAAGCAATTTTCAAAATTCATTCCATTCAAAAATCAAATGATTCATACGATAATATGAACGGTGGTTTCCTCGTGGCGTTACTGTTAAAACGATGAACTGCGGAATCGTAGTAAGCGCGTTCGAACGCCAGTCGTGCTCTTACGTTCACTTTCGGACAAATACTCTTGGGAAAGGTAGGAACCTCTTATCTTCCGAACTATGGTTTAAATAGAACCACTACCGTTCTTCTTGGAGAATAGCTTTGGCATTAAATAACACACGAAGGTTGATATGTCACACAACGAAGAAACCAAAACTAAACCGAAGACTTGAACAGTTCAAAAATACAAATGCACAGTTGAACTGTCTGTAGTATTTAACCACACACAGACATAGGACCACAATAAATTTCCTAATTTTTCACCAGTCACCTAAAAAGTTGATATTTTTCTTACAGAACTAAAATCTCAAACGATTGGCAGTTCTTAAAACATTTACTGAAATGGTTTCCTTTTATAACAAAGAATTAGAAATACCCTTTCATGAATATGGAAATAAATACAATAGCAATAAACAATACGGTAAATTTTTACGATAAGTTCTGTCGATTGTAATAATTATAGGGCAGTACCTTCAGATCAGAATTAATTCAATCTTGAAATAATCCGCTTGAGCTTATAACTCCGATAGGAAATGATTTATCCAATATCGCCCCAAATTAGATTTAAGATTACATCCTTGTATTGTGGAATTAGCGAACACTAATCTTGACCCATTCAACGCCGTCACATACACGATCACCTCGACATCCCTTTTTGGAGGACCTCAGGTTCTAAGTGATAATTTTTCTCTCGATAAGCAGTTATTGCCTGAAAGGGCCCCCTGAGGCCAGAAGAGTAAATTACGATCACCAAACCGGCACAACCACCAGATTGCCTTAAGTTATCAAGAGGGTTTAGACTTGGAGACTTTTCTGACAAATCTGATAAAATCATGCTTTGTCTCTCAAACAAGTTTTTTTACATGCCTTATAGGCGTCTTGTTTGGAAATATATGAAATTTTGGTTGTCACTGTGTACATACGATGAACGTTTGATTTGAAATGCATATATCATTTTTTGGAAAAATGAAACCATGGGAACATAAATCCGATGTTTAAAAGTTTTCATTTGATTATGCATGTACTAGACGGCCTGGAAATGCTTTGGATTCTAATTGTATCAGTCTTCAAGATAATATTCATACTTCTGTTTCGGAAGGAGTGAAGTATTCTAACTTTATAGTTACCTCTATGATACCCCAGAATTTAGTCGACAATAATAAATCCTTCAACGTGAATACATATCTTACAAAATTATTATTCAATAAGAAATTGAACCGGAAATTGCCTAATTCTATACTTTTAAGAATATTTTAAAATCAGAACATCTTTTCTTGTATGTTTCCTGCTCTCAGTTTATAGTTATTCAGTTTTAATTTCTACCAAAAAAAATCGCCAAATTTTATTAGAACTAAGATATTTTAATACCTTTGAGGATGTATTCTCTTCATAAAGCATGCCAGAAACTTTTTATTTTCTCTGACTTAACTAATTTTCATCAAAAATAACACATCTACTGATATTTCAGTGTCACGAGTGACGTTCTCCTTTAAACATTCGTTGGCGAGTCGGCTAGGGCTGTAGAATACTCCGACTGCACTCCTGCAAAAAGGTTAGACCCCATCCCAACGAGTGTACTGGATATGATACTAAACAATCAGATGATGAGGTTCCAGTAATTTTGGAACTCTGAGGAATGCAGAGTGGTTGCACCTGATAGGGCCCTATCTATCGGTCAAATAGAAGTAAACTGCGTCATTATGCTAGAATAAATTATTTGAAATAAAACTATTTGGATATCTAAACTGCGTAAACTGAGTTGTTTTAAATAGAACTGTTTTGTGTGGACAAAAACAATACTGAATTGTTTAATTAGAACTGTTTGACTTAGCTGAATAGATTGAACTAGAAATATTTTTGTCAATTAAACTATGTACTCATGCTCAACTGCATTGTTTGAAAAAGAACTGATTATTTGTATAAACAATGGATTTTACAAAGGTTATTTATGAAGTTAAGTTTTTGACTTGATTTTTGTTCATGCTGATTAGATAAATTATCACACGCAAGAAATATTTATGACCATTGCGTGTATGTTTTGCTGTAGATGTATCTGGAGGTCTTCGGAACTTACAAGTCTTTTAGAACACTTTTGAATTGTTTTCGTGCAGTTGCAGTCAGTTGTAGGGTCTTTCTCTAAGTTCACTAAAACTATAATTCTCAATTTTCTTTTATTATGTTGTTGTTTTTTCTAATTTGCTTACAGCATTTTTGCTTCATTTGTGCTTCTTTGCTATGCAGTTGACACCATTTTTTTAAAAAAATAAAAAAAAATTAGTTGTTTTTTTTTCTCTTTTTCCGAATAATTAACTCCTTGTGGCATTTTTAAGTGCATTAATAACGATCAACTACTTTAGAACTAATTTTCTTGGCATATTCAAAAATTTCCTCAGAAATAAACTTTTCAAAAATTGCTAGGGCTATTTAAAGTGCCATCTTTTATCTATTTCCCCTAAAAAATATTATTTTAAAGATTTTTGAAAATGATTACAAAAGATCCTCAGTAAATCTGTGACAAAGTATATCTTGATCATAATCATTTTCTTTATTTACATATAGTTTCATGCATGCAAACAAAAGTGTTCTGAGAAAATTTATTGGGTTTCTCAAACATATTTCCATGTCTAACACGCCCCCCCCCATATATATATATATATATATATATATATATATATATATATATATATATATATATATATATATACGAGTGTGTGTGTGTGTGTATGTGTGTGGGTGTATATATATATATGTATATTACTATATATATATGTGTGTGTGTGTGTGTGCGGTGTTTAAAAGGTAACAAGACAGACGTGACAATTTATTTCAGTGGCAAATAACAAATAATATAGTTTTTCCTTTAAAGTATTCCCTCTCGAGTCTGACGCTGTTTCCCAGCCTTTACTGCCACTCTTCTATACACTACTAGTAGGATTCTACTAGGATGCCCGTCAGCTCTGTCGTTTTGTCTCCCTTGATAGACTTTAAAACGATTAATCTTAATGATATACTTGTGCTTGGGGAAAAGAATTGTGGAACCCTGAAACATTACGTGAATAGGGAGCTTACTCCATTACAGTGACGTTCCTCTTGGCCAGTAAGTGCCAGATGCTCACCAAGTCCGTTTACTTTTTAGATACATCTAAATCTTTACCGATAATCTTCCCAACACAATAATTTTTCATATCCAGCAGACCATGTGATCGATCAAACAGTCAACCAACGTTCGTCTGATACAATCAGCCTTTACCGCATGACGTTAACCTCAATTCAGCCCACTGAAGTCATATCTCACCTCCCCATAAAACCTTTTGAACATATTGTGCAATTCAAAATCACATTTGTGTGACATGGTATTACCTGCATATCAAGTGCTTGTGTTGGTGATTTCTCCGACTAGACTAAACAAAAAATTCAGGTTTATTCGTTCCTCTGTGCTTTTATCTGAACGATCTAAAAAGGGAGGAGGTATAACCAAAAGCATTCGAAAAAATCCAATGCCAAGATATCATGTTAGATATCAAATTAGATAACTTGATGAGTTATCCTTTTTTCGCCCATAGCTCACACAATACTACAATGGACGTAGTTCTGTTATTTTTTAGCCATAACTTCTCTCTCTCACTCTCTCAGCGTCTCATCAACCGAAAACGACATCAACACACGACTGACGAAAGCTATCGATAGGCACTCGATCATATGCGGCTGTATCGATACTGCTATATGGATGCACTACATGGACGCTAACTAAACGGCTGGAGAAGAAGCTAGACGGCAACTACACAAGAATGTTGAGAGCAATATTGAACAAGTCAAGGCGACAGCACCCCACGAGACACCAACTATACGGCCACTTGCCTCCCATCACGAAAACTATCCAAGTTAGACGAACCAGATACGCAGGACACTGCTGGAGAAGCAAGGACGAGCTCGTAAGTGATGTACTCCTATGGACCCCCACATATGGCCAAGCAAAAGCAGAACGACAAGCTCGAACTTACATACAGCAGCTATGTGAAGACACAGGATGTAACCCTGAAGACCTGCCGGAGGCGATGAATGATAGGGAGAAGTGGCCAGAGATGGTCAGGGATATCCGTGCTGGCGGCACGACGTGATGATGATGATGATATATAGACCAACACACACACACACACACACACACACACACACACACACACACACACACACACATATATATATATATATATATATATATATATATATATATATCTATTAAAAAATTGATGCGACAAATAGGTATATTTCTTTGTTCTTATTAATATTTTTTTATTGTTCTTTACAAGTTTAAACTTTAGGTAATCGTTGTAATGAATGATTTTCAGAAGAAACTTTTTAAAAAAGTTTTAAAACGAATTTTAAAAAAATGTTTTATACCAGAGAAGATGCATCGAAAATAAACTTTTGAAGTTGAATATATATTCACCGAAATGTAAATATGTTTTTTGGGTGTATCCATTTCTTTTGAAGTGATAATTTCATTATATCTGCTGTCCTGAAGTCCTTAGTGTTTGATCTACACATGAGAGCTATTTGTTAGGCTGGGATATATTTTAAGTTTGCAGTCAGTGTTTTAGTCAAATATTCAGCTCAGGTATCCGTTTAGTAAGACGTTTCTAAAGCAATGTATATATTCATTTATTAGAAAATGGTGTTTTAGCTTGTTCTAAAATCCTTGTGGAGTTGATGTTTGGATATCTTAGCTACATTTATCTTCGTGTGTGTGTTGTTTTTTTTCCTTTTTTTTTTTTGTAATTTAATTTTTTTTTCTATCATAGGGATTTTGCATCGCTGTTGAAACCGTGGCCGTTTAAGTAGAAATACCAATATATTAATATTAGATTTTTATAATTTGCACACACACACACACACACACACACACACACACACACACACATATATATATATATATATATATATATATATATATATATATATATATAGATATAGATATAGCTTATCTTCAAAAGAGACACAGTGAAAGTAAAACTATGGTAATGGCCACGAAAAAACTCTCTTTCGAAAATCTGTTCCTCTGATATGCCAAATGAAATTTGCGGCAATCACTTTCTACAAAATGAATATCATATGCTACAAATTCTAAAGATATTTTCAGTAAAGAGTTCGGAAAGATTAGGTGCCTTTTGTCGATATGATTTTGTTTCTTTGGTTGATACTTTATCTATCATCCTTGTTTTTTTTTTTTTTTATAGAAGAACAGTAGCGGCACTATTTAACCCGTATCTGTGGAAATAAGGAGGTTCATAACTTTACGAAGGATATTTGTCCAAAAGTGAACCTAATAGGGTAACCTGAGTTCGAACTCACGTGCTATAATGACGCATTACAACGCGTTATCTACCACACCACGCCCTACAAAGTCAATCAAAATAAAAATAAAAATTACTATCAATATTAGAAAAGCAAAATTCTACAGAGGGTAAAAATCATTATTAGAACTACAAATTCGCTTACAATAAATATACAAACTAAGAAACAGAGCATTTAACGAAAATGTATAATTCTAGATTAACGCAAAAGTTTCTGTAAATTGTCACGTGATTGATGTACTCGAACATTTTCTTTACGGGGTACTTATAACATTTACATTTAAGATAGATAAAGAAGGTCAAAATGGTAAAAAAATAGTATTTTTAACTGCAGGATGTCTGATTTTGAAGGGTGCGGCGTGGAAGAAATGTGCAGGTTGGTTGGTTGTTTGGGTTTTATGGCATATCAACCTTTGTTGGTTATTTAACGCCAAATCAATTTTTATGAAAATAGTTCTATTTTAAACAATTCAGTTAAGGAAAAGTACGTAGTTTAAATATAAGTACAGTTTAATTGTGAAAAAAAAATTATGTTTCAAGCTATTCAGTCAATTCAGTTTTTTCGAGCAGTTTTAATTCAGCTAATTCAGTTTAGTACTAGTACAGGTTTCGTTTGCACACAGTTAAATATCAAAACAGTTCTATATTAAACAAATCAGTTTAGTGAAAGTACAGTTTCAATGCCAAAAACAGTTTCATTTAAATAATTCAGTTTAGCAAAAGCACACAGTTTAATTGTAAGTACTGTTTAATTGTCAAAAAGATTTCTATTTTAAGTTATTCATTTTAGTGAAACATTTCGGTTTAGCATAAGTGCGCCGTTAATCTACTTAAACCATAGATAGGATCCTATCAGGTGCTAACGCGCTGGGCCAGAGTGGACCTGGCAGCAATGGCAATGAAGGGTGCTCCGCATTCCCCAAAGCCTCAGCACCACCGGAATCTCACTATCATATTGTTTAGTGTCATATCCAGGCCACTCATGGGGGCTGCCTTGCAGACTGGGTGATATATATATATATATATATATATATATATATATATATATATATATATATGTATGTGTGTGTGTGTGTGTGTGTGTGTGTGTGTGTTCAAAATCTTAACCATTACATAGTCACGGTTATTAAAAATTCCATGCGTCAAATTTGATACAGTCATCAGTCTTAGGATCATGTCATATTCGACGCATGGAACATTTAACTGCATTAACGAAATAAGTAATTTATTTAAAACTTCATGCTGCTCTGCTTTCAAATATCTGAGCACTTTAATTTTATTGCTAGCTATTTTTCATTGGGAATGATTCTTCTGTTTGTGTAAACACACACATACAAACACATACACACACATATAAATATATATAAATAAATCCATAAACACATATATGTGCGTATTTGTGTTAGTGTGATTACGTGGTTACACATGGAGAGAGAGAGAGAGAGAGAGAGAGAGAGAGAGAGAGAGAGAGATAGAAACCGAGATAAAAATAGAGAAAGAAAGTCAGAGATGAAGAGCGTGATGCAATTTAAAAGAGCCTTAGCATAGAACATTCCAAATTCTAAAGAAAGGAACATTGCTGTCATGGAATATCCTTGGGCTTTTACGAATATTACAAGGATTTTCTACTTGCATTTTCCAACTGTGACTCCACCCTGCACTACCTGACCAAATGATCTCTTATGAATCGTTGCCTGTCAGAATCTTTTCTTTCTCGGATTGTTCTCATTTGTCATCTCCAGGTCATAAACTGCAGGATTTCGGCTTGTCATTTACTCATGCGTCACTGGTGAATCGGCTTCAATACTTCTGTCACACTAATTAGTTCTTTCATTGCTTCTTCCTTTTCCCTTTCACACTTCCCTTTCTCCCTTCCTTATTTTATTTTTCAGTCTCTTTCTCACAGTCCTTCTTTCTCTCTACCTCTTCATTCATCTCCACCTCTCTCTCTCTCTCTCTCTCGTTCTCTCTCTTACTCATTTTACCACTGTCACCTTTTCCGTTTATTTCTTGTTCTCTGACGATTATGATATTTTTGGAGATGATTTTGTGGCGTATTTTATTTTTTTCACTCTAAAACAGCATCGTACTTGTAGTTATCACTGCTGTGATTGTTGTTGCAGTTGTTTTTATTGTGCATCTTCTTCTTCTTCTTCTTCTTCTTCTTCTTCTTATTATTATTATTATTATTATTATTATTAGTAGTAGTAGTAGTAGTAGTAGTAGTAGTAGTGTTTTTCACACAAATCTAAACAAATATTGTTGTTTTTTCATTGATGTCTGTGTGACAGTAATTCTTCTCAAATCTCCCGAACTCCTATGAGTATTCTAGCTGATATTAAGAATACTGTGGTTTCCATGGTCTTGGTTCTTTCTCTGACTTTTTATTTCTCCTGTTCCTTTCCAAGCCTTTGTGAATCCTTCCAAGCGTGCCAACTATAACTGGTCTCGCCATCCCCTTCATGCTTCACAGCATTTTCAACTCTCTGACACGATCCCAATATTTCTCTATTGATTCGTTTCCTTTCATTTCACCCTGTTTATAGGCCATTATTATCATTATTATTATTATTATTATTATTATTATTATTATTATTAATTCTTTGCGGGTATCTCATGGTATATTTAACTCATGGTACTTCAGTGGGGTCTGAGTGACAACAGGTCTCCTCTGTACAACTTCTGAGGATTATAGCCAATCTCAAGATTTCTCTGGTCTTTTGTGTATCAATTCTTCCTCTGATTTTCTATTACTTCAGTATTTTCCCAAGAAGTCTGAAATCTTTCACAACTAACTGAAAACAATTTGTTTTGCTGACACTTTCGTATTCCACAACTTTTTCAGCAGTTTGCAAGACTTGTTTAATTGTACATCTTTACTCTTTCTTTCATTTTCCCTATGTGGGTCACAGGAATAACAAATTCTATCATATAAGTTATTTTCTTCTTGTTGATAAACTCTAGTTCCTATTTTCTAGCCGGGATTCGGTGATCTATTTACATCCGAAAGAATTTCTTACGTCTCATGTTCTTAGACAGATCATGGTTTGAGCATATATCCTTTTTTTTTAGAATGATCACATTACAAACTCATGTACAATTCCCAGTGAATCACATATCCGACCAAACTCGTGCATAGTCAGGAATTTTGTGCTGCTATTCAGTTTTTCACTTTTTGCCTAAAGTCAAGGCTATCTCCACAATTTCACACTTTAAGAATGATTAATATTTATACTTTGAGAGTTTTTTCACATCAGCGTTAGCTGATGGTCTTTCACTGGAGTTTGAGTGACAACAAGTATTCTAAAGTCTCCAAGACTTTTCCCTGTATTCTGACCGATCTTAGAAAACCCTTCTCCACTTGTCCTCTTATTCCTACGCTCTTTAGTCCTTTTACCAATCCTTTGCCATTTATGTTTAAATTCCTTATCAAGGTCGAGGTACTTATCCTTCTTTTCGATTTCTTTCAATTTTATCTGTAGTCAGCCGCGACTGCAAATTCCACAATTCTGCAGATTCTCTTTTTTTGTTAATTAGTAAAAGGTCTGGTCGCTTGGCTGAGATTGTACCTCAAAATTCAAAAGGTGTTTGCGTATGTCACTCTCCAGGACATATTCAGAGTTGTGCATATAACATTTGTTCGTATGGTCAAATTTATATTTATGGCACAATTCAAAGTGGGGCCCATTACCCACCCGATGCATCTAATCTTTGTTATGAATTTAGACCCTGGGGATTGTCACATTTATACTCATTTACTCATAAATATAGCACCCCCTCTCACGCTCTCGTTCTCTCTCTCTCTCTCTCTCTTTCTTTTTCTTTCCCTCGTAACCTAGCAGAAGTAGACGTGAATTCTGAAGAATTCAATTCGGGTCAAGGGTGGGAGCCAACCGATTGACGGTCAAGTTTCCCTAATATGGGTGTAGGAACTGGCAAGCAGCCCCAAGCAACAAGCGACCTTTTTGAAGGCTGAATGCGGATTGGCCATGAAGCCAACATGGTACTAGGTAGCAAGAAGGTCCAATCAGCAAACAGCACAAATCAGACAAGTTATTTGGTAGTGAGATCCTATACGAAGCAGACCTGTCTGTGATACAAAGTGTAAACTTCCTTCCCCAGGCCAGCTCATATGGGAAAATTAAAATGCGGCCAGAAAAAAGGAAAATATACGCATGACTTTTTTTTCGCGACTGACAGCGAGAAAAAACAGAACAAGCAACAATTTGAAGAGGTCCTCAGAAAGAAGGAAAGAAGAAAACATAAATTAACGGTCGGTGAAACGCGGCAATATAAAAATAAAAAGAAAGAAAAACTAAAGGTCAGTGAAACGCGACACCTGGAAAAAAGAGACATATATGTATTAAAAGAAATAAAAGAAAAAGAGAGAGAGAAGTAAGATAAGTATTCATTTTACTGTTGTTTTACGTTTTGCTTACCCCGTTCCTACCGCACACAAAACATACAAAAAAAACATTTTTTGCTTTCATCATCTTAAAAAAATTATTGGTGAATTGTCCCCAAATTGTTAAAATATTAACATTTTATTTTTAACGCAAAGACTATTTTACGTCGCATATATGCATTTATTTTGGCGGGTTTGATAATAAAATAATTTGTATTCTAAATTGGGTATTTTGTTTTTACTTCTTTTTTGGCTTGACCTAGTTTTCCCTGTTCGCTTGTGGTTTAATGACATCCCGAAATAAAAAAAAGTGTCCGACCTAATACTAACGATACGTTTGGCGTTGTCCAAGTGATAGGCGTAGGTAAAAGGGATGAAACTAAAAGCTTGTCACTTTCACCGACAACAATCCAGTCGAAGAAGTTTCAGGACATATTTCTGTGCTAGTTTGTTGCATTTGCTTATTGTATGATTGATAGTTTCGTCTCTATCACCACATAACCTACATCTGCTGGTTTATTGCATCTTATCTCTATTTGCTTTGATATCGTTGGTACTTATGTGCAACTATCGGAAGAGATTCGGTTTATCTCTTAAGGTTTTTCTTTCTTAACCTCATCCAGGTTTTCTCGACGGAGAAGTTTTTTGTTAGTAGCTTAAAACGTCCATATAGATGCTTTTCTTCCAAATTTTGTTTTCTGGCTATATCTGTTCGGCTGATGCTCTTGTCGTCAATATTGTTTCTGGTGCCAATGATCAGCCTTCCTTCGTGCTTTTCTATGCAATCTGTAAAATACAGCTTGGCTCACAATATGAGACTAGGTAAAAATTTTGACTGCGCAGTAAAAAAAGAATGTGATGCACCGGAAGAGAGTGATCTATGAACTGCATGATAGTTATTTCTGCTCGATGACGATCACACCTGCCATTCCGAAGATAGCGGAAGTGACACATCCCAATGGTCAATACCCGAAAGAAATCACGCAGGTGTGCTCGGCTGATAATTTGGGACAAGGTGAAGGTCCCACTTCAGAGTAATGCACCGGAAGAAAGTGACCTGTGAACTGCATGACAGTTATTTCCGCTCGATGACGATCACACTGGCCATTCCAAAGTTAGCGGAAGTTACACATCCCGATCGCCAGATATCGAAAGAAAATGCAGAGGCGTGGAGTCGTGTCCATATCTCCGCGTGGGAGTTTGAAGGTAATATAAGGCCGACGAATTGAACAGAAGTCAGTAAAAAAAGGATCCTGCTGTTCACGAAACCCTATCTCGTCGTCACGCTGTGTGCGTTGTCTCGGCCATCGTCTCCTTACATCAAAGAGTTCAAGCCTCATCGACGAACGATCCTAATTCCTCTCCTAACTGCTCCTACTTCACACAAGCGTCCGTCGAGAAAATAAATATATATTGTGATATATAAATTCCGTGTTGTCGTTTGTTTGACTAGAGAGCGGAACATAACATACATTGAATTGGTGCCCGTGCTAGCGGAGTTCTACAAGGACTCAGAAGGAACCCAGTTAACGACAGTCTTAAACCCGAAGAAACCCGTAAACGACAGTCTTAAACATCACAATATGACATCAACGAAAGGTAGGTGACTTTTGGTTTTACCTTTTGTGTGTTTGTTTGACCATAGAGCAGAACGTAACACAATCTTCGTGTCATTGTATGGATTGTCGACGCTATTTTCAATGCAGCCTAATACTCATCCTCATTCAGTTCTTTAAACGTATAGTCTTACAACACAATCTCTGGGATGAAGACCTTATGCAGGGATTATAGTTCTCTTGTTCCCTGGCCCATTTGTTTAAGTTCTTGTCTGGTCCACTTCAAGAATGATCCCAAGTATCTTACGAGGGTGACAGCTTAGGTATTTATCCTTTTGATAAGGTTCCGGCAATATAGGCTTACCTCGAATAGCTTTGTGGTTCGCGTTAGAAACTCGTTTTTAATTTTTTTTTCTTTCATTTCCAGTTGTTTGATGGGATCAGCTTCCAATATTCCCAAATATTTATAGGTTTAATTTTCTCGAAGCTTTCGGAGTTTTTCTCACTTGGTTGTCCCAGTCCCTCCGTCATATGTCGTTTCCCACTTTTCATTACTAGCATGGCGCATTTTTCTATGTCAAATATCATTCCTCTATCTTGACTGTTTATTCAAACAGTCTATCTTAGGGTTTCCGATCCTCGTTCGTTTTTGGCAAACAGTTTGATGTCGTTCATGTACATTAAGTGGTTGAATTTTTCTTGTGGGTTACAGAGATTGTATCCGGCTATGCATTTCCTGAGAATGTGATCCAGTGGCATCATCGCTATTACAAATATTAAGAGTGACATTGCATATCCCTGGTATATGCTTTTCTGGATCTTTAATATCTCTGCTAATTTAAAAATCCTACTGTCCATTCCACTCTTCTGTTTTCCATGGTCATCTTAATAAATTGTGTAAAAAAATCTGGTCGTTTATAAATTCTCAGACAGTGTAATATCCAACTTTCGTGACCATATCCTAAGATTTTTTGTAGTCAATCCAAAATATACTAGATTTCTCCGTCTCGTTTTACTCTCGTTGAGTATGAATTTATCTACATATGTAATTTTTCCAGTGCCTCTACGTCTCTTTTGACATCCTGTCAGTTCCTCGGGGGAGATTCCGCGGCTTATCAATGCATAGTAAATCTTCCTAATTTGTGCTGTTTGTAGTATTTTCCACATCATTGGTAGGCATGTTATGGGCCAATAGTTGTTCGTAGTTGTCCTTTGGAATTTTTCTCAATCAGAATCGTCTTCCCTTTGATCATTCATTCGGGTATCTCAGTCTTATGGATGCATTTATTCATTTCCATGGCCAGTCCGTCGCGTGTAGAGATGAATTTTTTAAACGAAAATCTGTGTATGCTATACACTTTCCAGTTTGGTATTTTTTAAGTGTTGCTTTGAGCGTATAGAGGGCCATCGGGTATTTTCAAATCTGTTTCCTTATTGTTTATCCATTCGGCTTTTTTATTATAATCTTTCCGTCCCCATACTTTGCTCATAAATCTTTTTACCTCCTTTGCATCCGGTTGTGGTATGACTTTGCCCTTTCTCTACCTACTTGTAGGTAGACTTTTCTTTTGCTGCTTTGAAAATCCTGTTTTGTCTGTATTGTTTGGTCCTGTCTCGGTATCTTTTTAGTCTCTTCGAATTGTATTTTTCGTTCTAGTTGTCGTTCTTTTTCCGCTTCGTTCGAATATATTTTCATCTTCTGTTTTAGCATTTTGGTCGCAGTGTATTCATGTTTTGCCTGTGGTCGTAGTGTACTCATCTGAGATCTAAATCTGAGTTTCCATTCGGGTTTTGACTTTTTGTCTGTGCTTTTAGGGGAAACCTGATTTTTTGTTTTTTTCAAAGTAATTTTGCTCCTCCATATATTAAATCGTTTAAATCCAAGATGTTGTTTTTTGGATATTTGTCGCTCACTCTCTCGGTTTTGGACTTTAATGTCCTCCAATCTTACTTCCTGAGATAAGGCAATGTGGTTTTCTTTTCAGACATGATTCTTTTTATTATTTCTATTCATTTTTATCCTTCTTTGTTCAGTGTTTGCTTCTTTATGTTTGCAGCGTATTGGTCATTATCAGTATCATGTTTAGTCTTGGTTTGAAGGTTCTGACTTTTTTTTTGTATTTAGTGTCAGGGTTACCAAAGTAAGGATCTCTTAATGTGTGTACCTACATACTTGTTGGTGTTTTTCCAATATTTCAGGGTCAAACAACCCACAATTCTTTGTTGTCGTCCTTACCTAGTCTGCAAACCTTTGGTTTGTTGTCTTATATTTTGCGAATTCTGTCCCAGATTTCTATCATTCTTTTTCTATACTATCTTTTTGTCTTTTTGCTCCCAAAATAACTGTATGAAAGCCAAGTTTGTTATCTTCCCTCGTCTATTTTCTAGGCTCTGGTATATGATTTGAGTGGTTGATTTTTTCATCTTTTGTGTATCTGAAAGAAAACTCAACTGTGCACAAGAAATTCGCTGGATTCTGCTCGGTTCCCCCGTGTTGGGTTTCAAGTGAGGACCTGCTGATCATGACACCCAACCTGTCGTCTGGGCCCCATATTTATTCTTGTTTCGATTTTCTTAGGTAGAATATAATGGCTATACCAGGCCCATGGATTGTTTATTATTTGCTCGCCTGACACCGATGTGACCGAGAAGGGTTTTAGTAAGTGTTCTTGTACCGCGTATCACCAAAAATATTGCTTTGTTTTAACTTATTAAAGTCCACAGAAAGTATATTTTCATAGCCTACCTCTGACAATAAGTATCTGGGATGTTTTCTGTGTCGTTCTTTTGGTTTTTGTATTTACGGCCGACATTTTTTGAAATATTGTTTCTACTGAATCTGGCCTCTTTCAGAATAAGACAATGACTATTACATATTTTGCCGGTCATGTTGTGAACAGTAATTGTTCTTCCATAATTTGCACTTTCAAACCATCCCTAAATTTATTATTTTTCATCTATCCCAACGAGGAGCCGGCAAAGAAAAAATCAAACTTTAAAATCTAACTCATGCATTTTGAAATAGTATAGCAGAAAAAAAATCTTGAAAAAGAGTCTTCATCTAAATTGCAAAAATATTACCAAAGGTTTCAGGTACAACAAAATCTTTCATGCATTTTAAATTTAAGAGAAGTTACTCTGATTTTTCTCAGTTTGGATAGTCTCCACTAGCCCCGTTATTTCCAAGTCATACAGTTCTTGTAATAATCCTTTAGTGACTGAACCAAGAGAACCAATTACAATTGGTATAAACGCCACGTTCATCTTCCACAGTTTTTTTTCAATTCCTTAGCAAGGTCAAGGTACTTTTCGCATCCTTTCAATTTTACTTTATGGTACTCTGAAATAGCAGTCAACAAGACTGCAAGTTCGCTTTTGTTTTAGTTTTTTGTTGATTAAAAGGTCTGGTCGTCTGGCTGAGATTATGTGCTCTGTTTGTATGTCAAATACCAGAGGCGTTTGTGCGTGTCATTCTCCACACAGATTTTTGCATATAATATCTGTTCGTATGGTCATTATTATTATTATTATTATTTTCTCCTTGAAAGTTTTCTCGTCAGTTTTAGCTGATGGCTTTCACTGGAGTTTGAGTGACAGCAAATCTTTTCAAATCTCCTGGACTCTTCTCAGTATTCTGACCGTTCTTAATGCTCTATTTTGGATGGTCACCACTTGTCCTCCAACTTCCAAGTCCTACAGTACCTTTAATAATCCGTTCGTTACTGTATCAAAAGTACCAATCATGATTAGTGTAATGGCCACCTTCATATTCCATAGTTTTTTTCAATCCCCTAGTAAAGTCGAGGTACTTATCCTTCTTTTTACTTTCTTTCAGTTTTATTCTGTGGTTAGCCGTTAATTTTTGTTAAATTTTCTGTTCTCTGGCAAATTGCAGATAGTTTTCTAGGTTTATGCTTTCCTTCAATTCCTTTCTGTTACGTAGTACCCTATTTAATGCTTTATAAGCAGTTTCTCTCTCGTCACCTTGGCCCCTTTTCCCGATTTTGGCTGTTTCGTGAGTTCCGACTACAATTGGTATACGTCGTTTTACTTCTCCAAGCAGCTCAATATGTGTATATCTATATTACATATATAAAAGGAACATCAGAATAATGAGCTAATTGTGGATGTCTCTAAAAACTGTCACGTGATATCCCACGGAGACGATAGAAATAAGATTAATACTATCCTCCCGTTGGAATGAACAGTGGCAACCCGTCAAAAAGTGACCGTTAAGAAAGAATGTAGGTCACAGAGGGGATATCAACAGATGTTGGTACTTAGTAACCTCAGGTCGCCGGACACCGAAAGGGAGAAGGAGAGAGAAGCCAAATGATTGGCTGGGACCCCAAAACGGAAGTGGCAACTTCTCCCCGTCGGCGAAAAAAAAGAGAAGAAAAATCAGCTGTTTGGCAGGGTTCGTAGCGGGCAGACGAACCAAAGCCAGTGTTCCGGGTAGAAGACAAAAGAATATCTGAGACACGAGGGACCCGAGTTCTTCAAGCCAGTATTAAAAATAGCATAAAGTCTATTAGCCCGTGAAAGAAGAAAGATTCTCCAGTGGAACCCCGTCGAAAAATAAGATAAGTAACCTTTGGACTATTTCTCCTTTATACGCAAATTTTATATACCACTCTCTCTCTCTCTCTCAATTTGAAGGAAAACGAAAGAACAGAAAAGAAGAAAGACATTCATGTCCATGGACTGTTCAATTCATTATACATATTTGACACTTTGAAAGTGTATCTCTTTGTATAGTAAAGGATTCATGTATTTTTATGTTACCACGTGGTCTAAGTTGTTCTTTGCAGTTCTGCTACGAATTTGTTGTGTCACATTTTATTTTCATCTTCAATTCGCCTTATGTTATATTGCTTAGAATTGTCCTATTACTTCCTTAAAAATATCACACGGGAAACCGGAGTTGCCGACTACTACAATATAATATTATTACGACTAAAACCTATAGGTCCATATCTTCTGTTGTCTAGGGGAGGAAGTTTAGTGGCCTTGGTGGGTGTGTGGATAGTGTAAAATTTGGAACCCCTTGCCAGCGGCGGTCAGTCTGGCCCTAAATTAATCCCTCACGTAATATGCCAGGTCTTATATGCCTGAGAGAAAAACTCTGAACGGGGACTTATTCTATAGGGGATCAAGAGCCAACCTGCCCCGTCTTCACACGTGCGAAAATAAAGTCCCGCTTTGGGATTTTAGTCAATTTTCCGTCACAAAACACACACTGAATAACAGCATTTATCATTAAATTGTAGACCCATTCTCATCAATTAAAGTGTTTTGTCTACTTATTTTTCTTAGTCTTGTTCTTGTTTTCATACAAGAGGTGATTTCCACCTAAAGATAACTATGCTGCGATATTACCTGCTAGAGTAATTAAGTTGAGCGAATAAGAGTAATCTGACACTCTAGTCTGCTTAGACTATAGAATATACCCATTGCGTTTCTGCAGAGGAGTAACACCCTACCAACCTGTTTTTACCTCTAAACCATCTGATGGAGAGGTTATCTATAGAACTGGAGATATGAGGAATACGGAGTACTCCTTCATAGCCATTGCTTCCAGGTCTACTCTGACCTGGTGTAGTAGTACCTGATATGATTCCATTTATGGGTCAAATAAAATGTTTTGGCATTTAAACTGTTAGGAAATCAATGCCTTATGCTAAATTGAATTGTTGGAAACAGAACTGTTTGACTATTTAACTGTGTGTCAGCAAATGAATGATTTTTAGTTCAATCGTTTTGGTTATGTAGCAATACGTGGAATCCTTTAGCAGTATGCAAACGAATGAATTTGTTTCAGTAGAATAATTAGCATTAAATAGTAACCATTGCACTGTGGGAAAAACCAACGCTTAATGCTAAATAGAATAACTAGTATTCGGTAGCTATGATGGTAAACATATAACTATGTAGAAAGAATAGCGATAGTTGTGTCCAAGAAAGTTAGTCCTAACTCGTGTGAAAATGAAATTACTTAAGAATCAACGTTAAATGTGTGGAAACAAATTAATGATGTCAGATTAAATTGTTACTGTTTATTGTCAATACCTGAAATCATTTAACTGTGTGCAAAAATTAGTTTAGTCTAATTTTAAAATATTATTTACAAATCATATTTATTATATATGTATAAACAGCATTTGACTTTAAAAAATCAACAATGTTTGACATGATATAAACCAAATCAGCCAATTACACTGAGTCAGAATAAATCTGGAAATCCTAACAATGAAATGGTTCTCACATTTCTTCAAATTCAAAACTAGATTCTCACCATCATATGTAGTTTAGCGTCATACCGAGAACACTAGAAATCTTGTTTTCCTCAACGAGAATTAAGTTGAGCGAATAAGAATAATCTGTCACAGGAGTTACACTGGTCATTAAGAGTAGGACTGTTTTTAATTTTGCCACATACGTATATGTATGGGATCCCTGACTAAACTGACCCGGTGTTATTTCACGCTTCTGATGAGAGGTAGGTAACTAGGGACATATGTACATTTTCTAGCGACGCATTAACAAAACAATACGTTTAAGAAACGTCTGACACTTGTATCACATCAAAAATTAGACAAATGAAAAAATACTCATTCTCTCATATATACTGTTTTTATATATTGCTTTGTCTGCCACAAGGCTGCAAGGAGAGAATATATAACTCAGTATTAAGTAGTAATGGACCAATGAAATTAGTTTGAGGATAATTACACCCCAATGTATGGTGTAGGAGTAAAGGTAATTAAGAATCGTTAATTGATTTGTGATAAAGGCTTTCTAATTTTTAATCATATTGATTGAACTTGTTGTATTTTGACATTCGACCCGATCAAAAATGCCATTTCAAGTTGATGCACTGGAAGGAGGTTACACATTCTATTGGCAGTTATGAGAGGAAATCGCGTGGGCGGAAATTGGCTGATGAAATGGGACGAGATAAAAAATTCCCATGGTACACTCATAGACTGATGCACCGGAAGAGAGTGACCTGTGAACTGCATGACAGTTATTTCCACTTGATGATGATCCAACATCCGATTCCAAAAATCGAGTAGGCGACTGAGTGTAAGTTGAACTATTATATAACTCAGTCAAGACAGAAGTCAGACAGTTGCAGTTGGAGATGGACGGAGTTATAGACGAGATGTGGTAAGGAAAGCCACACCAGTCCGAAGGGGCTCGGCGCCCCGATTGAATTGGGGTCCAGAGAAGATGATGATAAGATGCAGTTAGGAAAGCCATCACCCAGCAGAGTGGGCCTCTGGGCCTCCGGTTGAGCAGCTCTGGAGAACAAGAAAAACACAACATTGACGGCCATAAGAGTGGGGGTCAAAATATTGCAGTTTCTGTTCGGTCTCCAACTCCCTCTCATAGCAAAACCCCACACAACCCTTGCGAAACTTGTAAATAAATCGAGAGGTAAATATTTGTTAAAGAAGTCTTCGCTCGTCTGTTTATTTATCGTGTCGTTATGATTCTGCATGTATGTAGATGAATCAGCAGATGACAATATAACAAACTGTATTACACTAAGATGAACTCAGTGGTGTTACTCCAATTCTCCATTGCTTGGGAGATACGAGTATCCAATCGTTATAATTATTTCCAAGATCACTCAGACCTGAAGTAAAGAGTTCCTGTCAGTAGTCAAACACTGAGTCAAATTGAACTGTATTTCATAGTTTGGTTGGTTGAGTTTTAGGGCATACAAACCCTTAAAGGTTATTCATATGCGCCCACTATATATATATATATATATATATTGCATATGAATAAATTACTGGAAACAATTTACACAAGACAGGGCTCATTAGTTTGCACAGTTAAATGGTTTCACATATTGCTATCGAACACTAATAATTCTATTTAAAATTTATTTATTTGTTCACTGTTAAATACACTTAACTGGTTTCTAATTTTTCTTTTTTATTTCGTTTGATTTTTGTTTGGGTTTTATGGCACAACAGTGTTTGTAGCTTATTTAATGCTAAATTCAAATAAACTGTTCTGTTTCAAACAATTCAATTTAGCACAAGTAAACATATTATTTGTCAAAACATTTCTTTTTCAAGCTATTCAGTTTAGTTAAACAGTTCTACTTCAAACTATTCAGTTTACTATAAGTATAGTTTTTGTTTACACAGATTTAAATGTTAAAACATTACTATTTCGATCAATTCCGTTTAGCCTAAGTCCAGTTTCAATGTCAAAAATAGTTTTATTTCAGACAATTCAGTTTAGCATAATCATACAGTTTACATGCCAAAACAGTTCTATTTCAACCAATTCAGTTAAGCATAAGAACTTATTTTAGTTCTATTTGACCCATAGATAAGATCCTCTTAGATGTTACCACTCTGGGCCAGAATGGACGAGGGAGCGATGGCACTGAAGATTGAATTCCCTAAAGCTCCTTCATTACTGGAACCTCACCATCAGATTGTTCAGTGTCATACCCAGGACACTAGTTGGTAAGGGGAGGTCTAACCCATCTGTAGAGATACAGTCGGTGTACTCTTGAGTCTAAGCCAACAACTTGACAATTCAAATTTTTCTATCAAACTGTAGCAGTTCAATTTAATATCAGTCATTTGTTTGCACACGGGTAAATGGTTTAACCCATCAATTTTACCCATTGATACAACTCAACTGGCACTACTGGCCTGGATCGAGGTGGACCTGGGAATAATGACAATGAAAGTGTACATCAAATTCCACATAGCTCCAGGACTGAAGCCTTACCATCAAATGGAGTTTAGTGTCATATCCAGGATACTCGTGGGATATTACAAAAAGAGTACTAATGATAATATCACTCCCTCCCAAATAAAGATTATGAATAGATAGATAGAGATACATAAAAATATATTACTGTGCAAAATAATGATTTAGTTATTTAAAAGTGTGTAATTTATACACGTTATCATATTTACCCAACCCCTCCGCTCGGGCAGGATATGACACAAGGACAATTTTCCAAGCGGGGTTTAACAGGTGTGAATTCAGAGTTTTCCTTCTCCTAGACTAGTTGCCTCACCAAGGCTGAAGAACCTAGTCTACCCTACTATTTACCCATAGGTGGAGGGAGAATAATTGGATTCATACCTTTCCCAAGGGTGTTAGTGCTATTGTATACACGTTATAGGCACTCGATTGGGATAATTGCTACTAGAAATCAATGCGTGCAAGTTATATATTTTTACAATGAATATCAATTATTTGAAGCTATAATTGTATACAAATATTTATATTTGATTCATTCAAACATATAACTCCATCAAAAAGGAATGGACTGAATGAGACATTAAAGGACCGGGCAGCAAGTCCCCATGGCCTAGTGGCAAATATACTGAATTGGAACATCGTAGTAAGTGAGTTCGAACTCTACTCGCACTGCCACGTTCATTTTCGAACTATTACTCTGAGGAAAGAAATCATCCATTTTATTTTTAACTTCCAGTTTGGGATTAAATAGAAACGTTACTCTTTTACAGATATTGATTTTGCATTAAATAATCCTTTGATATTCCATTGAAAAAAAAACTAAAGATCACAAAAGAGCACATCAAGAAATACCACATTACCAACGTCTGACATTTTGCTAGATCTGCAATTTCTTCTAATTATTGTATTCGTAGCTTATGTTGTAATTGTAGTACTTGTTTTATTAGCAAGCGTATTTGAAGTACTTCATGGCAAGAAAATCAAATGGAGTCTGATTGCTAACTCTGTTTTCTTTAATGAGTTTTGTGCATTTCAATAAGATTACACTTACCATGGTCTTTACTGGGTTACTCATATTACCATCATTTAAATAGCTACAATTACATCGTCATTTCGTCTAGGTATACGAGTTAGCAAGATGATCTAAATGGATCAGTAGGGTTCACTATCAACTAAGTGACCTTCTACTGATACTAAGGTTCTTCATTTTTAGCTGATAGCAGGCGTAATATAATAGTTATCAAACTATATATAAGGTAAAAGAAAGAATGGCGAACGTAGCCGAGGGCAACCTGAAGGCTTCCATTTCATTAGCTACTACAACAAAGTGAGGGCGTGACACTTTCCCCAAGATTACTCACTTTACCATTGATCCCTACCTTAAATTGCTCAGTGTTAAGGAAGAAGGGATCACTTACCTTTTTAGAATCTTTGGTAGACTCGACTTAGGATTTAGCACCGGTCTCCTGTGTCATTGTCGAACACACTACCAAATAGACAAAAGGAATATATAATATAACTGAAGAGTTGTGATAAAAAGAAACAGTCTGTCTGTGGCTGACAATATATATATATATATATATATATACATATATATATATACATATATATATATATATGCGCGCGCGTGTGTGTGTGTGTGTGTGTGTAAATTGGGCGATCTCTGTCGAGAGACACCCAAAGGTTCACTTTTTGATAGCTAGTGCACTAAGGTGTACGGTTGAGCACTACTCAATTCCCTGGATGGCCCTGCTTTACCCTTGATTCTACCTTACAATGCTGAGTGTTAAGCAAGGAGGCACCAAGTACCATTTTTGAGTCTTTGGTATGACTCGACCTGGGATTGAACCTTGGTCTCTCGGACCATTGGCGAATACTCATTTCAACATATTTAGAATTAATAATTCTAAAGTAAAATGATTTAAAGATATAAAATAAAACATCCTCTGATTCGCATCTTCACTCCACCTTTGGCTTTGAACGTGGGTGTTAATTCACTTGAACAACGTTTATTTTAAACTTCATTTTGAGATGGTAGATTTCTTTGTTTGTTACATGTAATGATATTTTAATCTTTGTTGGTTATTCATAGCCAAATATATATATATATATATATATATATATATATATATATATATATACATATATATATATATATATATATATATATATATATATATATATATATATATATGATTTTCAAGAGAATAATTTATTGGAAATATTGTTTTCAAAAAGTGCTCATTTGTTTGCAGGCAATGAAAAGATTTCAACTCGTTTATATCGAACACTAATAATCATTTTAGGACTGAGTAAAATAGTTTCAAGTATTGCTATCTAACGTTAATTTTTCAATTTAATCACAATTAAAAAAAAATTAAGTATTGCTATCTTATTTCAACGGCAACTGACTTTTAGCGGCTACGAAAAAAATTGCTGGGTTATTCTTTTCTTCTTCAAGTATATTTTCCACACTTTCCATTTCGGTGTTTTAATGTATACGTTACAGAAATTTAAATAAAATATTTTCCATTCCAGACTAATATAAATTCTGAAAATATCTAATATTTACATCGTAAACATTTATAAAAATCTACATTAATTTCAATTTTAATATATGACTCATATCTTTAAATTTCCACTTTAAATTTCCACTTTAAATTTAATACGTAACCCATAATAAACATTTATAAATTTTTAAAAAAGAAATTGTTATTTGTGAACAAATGAAACAGATTTGCTATTGAAATTGGAAGGTTTATGAATCAAGAAGCTGTAATATGTAACAAATTATTGCGCCTTTGGGTCATCACACCAACTCCCGAGTGTTTGTTCACGCTTTGCCGCAGAAAATGACTTAAAAATAAATTTAGTAAAGCGGGAAATCACGTGTTACTTAATTTCACGTATGAATTTGTTGAATTATATTAAATTTCTGAAAATTTGAATTTTTCACAAAATATTTTGAAAAAATACTATTTCAACCATAATTGAAGAAATGTTCCTATTTTATATTTACGTTTTCGAAAGAGAAATTGAACCAAAATTCTAAAACAGAACTTTGTAAAAAATCTAGCAAAAATCAACGTTTTCTCATTCAATTTTGATCATGAAATTCCTGTCTTATGAAACATCAGCTGCTTAAAAATTTCCAAAATTCGCTAACTGCCTTTTAGCAGAGGGATAAGAAACCGACCCAATAATTGTACTCGATATGACCAAAAAAAATGATGGTGAGGGTCCCGTCTTGGAGCTTTGGGAAATATGGTGTAACTCTTCATTGCCATTGTTCCTCGATTCACTCTGACCCCCCAAAAGTAGTATCTGTTAGGGTCCTAACTATGGGTCAAATTGAACTATTTAGTCATTGACTATACTAAAAATTATTTAATTGACACGACTAGAATTGTTAGTGTTAGATAGGAAAACATGAAACCTTTTAACAGTCTACAAAAGAAAAAAAAATTACTGTTTGATTACAATGCGTGAAAAAATATTAATGTGCGCATGATAAACTGTTGGTGCTTCTAATAATTGAAACCATTTTACTGTGTACAAACATATGAGCTCAGGCTCGTATATATATATATATATATATATATATATATATATATATATATATATATATATATATAAAGGATTCGGTATTAAAAAACCTAAAATGGTTGATATTGATCAAAGTACAATCAACCAACCAATCAGACAAACATGTAAAATAGATACTGTTTTCTATATTCATAAATAAAGTGAGTTTAATATTGATGCTTGAGCATGTTTCTCTAAGTCAGCAAATCATAGAGACAGAATCAACGGGATTTTATCCAATGACCACATAGGCGAGAAAATAAAACAATCACCAAGCACTGATGACTGTGCCTCTAATATCCTAACGTAGATTTATGAGTTCTATCATCAAAATTGAGTGGTTTTTTTTTCGAGCATAGTGAACAATATAATTATCAATGATAACGAAAACAATCTACATAAGTGGGCTGACTGTAGTCGATAGCGACCAGAAGGTTTTTTTTTCATTTGCTAATACACTGAGGTGTAGGGGAGAGAGATGAAATTATACCTGGATTACTCTACTTACTCTTGATAAGTAACTTATAATGCTGAATATTAGGCAAAGAAGCATCAAGTACCATTTTTTGAGTCAATGTTATGGCTTAACGTGGGATTTAAACCCGGTCTCCCTGACAACTGGCGAACACCTGGGTAACTTCTTTTTAAAGTAAAATAATTTTATTTCCGAATGTTCTAACTGAAACGTTTAATCAGCATTTTTTGGAATGAGTTTATTGCAAAAATTATTTTAATTTTGCGAGAATATTCATTTTCAAGCTATCAAAAGTAGCGTCAAATGAAACAGTTCTGCTGAGGGTGAACTGGGGTCGCTTGTCAAATTTAAGAACGATTTCTGATGTGTACAAAGAAACATGTTTGAGTTAAAAACATTTACAAGTTGGCTAAACTCATTTTTTTTTTTAATTAAGTGTGAAAAATGAAAAAAAATTCTCAATAGCAAACCCATAGCATGTTGACTTCAGTTAATTCTCATATAGGGTGACAGTGTTGTTATAATACAGAGAATTTCTGAATAACTAGGAAATTCTGTGGGTGCACCACAAAAAATTTTCATGAAGTTGTGCGTTGGAAAAACAATTTCCAAATGCCACTTGCCGTTAGTTTTCTAAAATGTACGCTTAAAACCTAATGTCTCATATAACAGCAATAGTAGCGGAAAACATCTGTCATTTTGGTTCAGAATGGCTGTCACATCCTTTCAGTCCAGATTTGAACACCTATGATTTCAACCTGTTTGACCCCCTTAAAAAGTCTGCGAGTAATAAGGGTTTATTAAGAGAAGTGCACTGAGAACAAATGTCTAAAAATTCACTCCAAAGATTTTTATGCTGAGAAAAGCAAGCATTAAATTTGGGTAAAATTTTGAGTCGTTTCATTAAAAAAAAAACTTTTCCTTTTTTTATCGAACTACACTTGTATATGTACAAAAATCTCTGACACAAAACCTGAGATTAAAAAAAAACAAAATCTTGTCAAAACACTCATCACTATATAAATGAAAAAGAACACGATAATCAACCATTATAACATCCTGAAAAAGTGTGAAATACTAAAAGCACCTGCTGAAGATAAATAAATAATGAATAAAATAAATCCTAATGTGGACCAATTACTTTCAAAGTAAGGACTTCTATCTTATTAAACCAATATATATATATATATATATATATATATATATATATATATATATATATATATAATATGATAAAATATAATATAATATAATGTGATAATAATAAATAAATATATCTAATATGTATTTATTTATTATTATTATTATTATTATTATTATTATTATTATCATTATTATTATATAACTCTATCCTAGATATTGAGCACTCTTCATATTATATTGCAGTGTGTTGGACACAAACTCACAAAGTGATTTAGTGACAACCAACACCGTGATGATATATATATATATGTTTGTTTGTTTGTGTGTGTGTGTGTGTGTGTGTGTGTGTGTGTGTGTGTGTGTGATTTGGTATTAAAGCGAGAGAGAGAGAGAGAGACAGAATGAGACAGAGACAGAGAACTCTTATAATTTCCAATTGACAAGTATTTCTGGGGTTCGATACTTACAGGGCGCCTTATGCTTTTGACCTTGTGCCAAAGTATGTTAACCTGAGTAAATGGCATTACAATTAATATTACCTTCTTCTTCTTCTTCTTCTTCTTCTTCTTCTTCTTCTTCTTCTTCTTCTTCTTCTTCTTCTTCTTCTTCTTCTTCTTCTTCTTCTATTGCTGTTGCTGCTGCTATTTTCCGGTCTTGTTCATTAGCAGAGCGGAGTTTTAGAGAGAGAACGGTCGAAATGAAGTAATCCTTATTGAGCAAGGACTTATTGAAGCAATGCAAACGCATTCGCTTGTACAGATGAAACGCATTTCTCCAGCCAAGAGCATCATTGCAATTATTTCCAGCATAACTCACCATGCCCTTTCGGTTTCCCATGTTTCAATCCCTAACCAACTCACTTCCCATCGAATCCATCTCGACCCACGCATGAACAGCAGGACCAACCCACACACATTTTCTTGTTATTCAAAATACATTTGTTCTTGTCGTTCGTCATCGTTTCCTCTCGCCTTTTCCCAATGAATTAGTCAGCTTTTGCTCTCTCTCTCTCTCTCTTTCTCTCTCTCTCTCTCTCTCTCTCTCTCTCTCTCTCTCTCTCTAGATATGGTGTTCTCTATTTTTTGGCTCTATACATACATCAGTTAGACTGCAGTTTTATGGTAAGAGAAGCAGTTATTTAATAAAATTAATTTTTCAACTATCTTCCCATTTCTTTATACTTAATTTTATAATAAAGATTAATCACACATACTGAATATTCTCCTGTGGAATATAAAAAAAAAAACAGGGTATTAATATGTCTGTTTATAGATTCACTGATTTACTACTGTACAGAGTGGAACGAAAAAAAATGTCGCCCTAGAAAAGACGACATGATTCCATTTCCGTTTAATGAAAACCGGTTTTCTTTTTTTGTTGCAGACCATCTACTAGTTGGCCAGTTGTGTACAAATCCCAAGAGCGATAGGAGCCTTCTATCATGTCTGAAAGTGACACAATGTTCAACCAACGAGATCGGAGATGCACCGCTGTACAACTCATGCATCCTACCGATCCAAGTTATGACAACACGATCATTGCCAGCACCCTCAAAATGCAAATCCGGACGGTTCAACGCTTGAGGGCACAGCTCAACGCATTGGACGACCCTTCGGACGGCTACGGTTATGGTCTTTGGTGTGCTTTCAAGTGAGGACAACATCATGTCACCTCACATCTTCGAAGTCGGCTTGAAAGTCAACACCAAAGTGTACCTGGATGTGCTGACGAGTGTGGTGATCCCCTGGTGCAGTCAGGTGGCCGGTTGCAGATCCTGGGTGTGGCAGCAGGACTCGGCGCCGGCCCATAAGTCCAAAGAGACCCAGGCTTGACTTCAGAAGGAGTGCTACGACTTTGTACTCTTCACTCACTTGCCCCCTCCTCCCCCGACCTGAACCTGCTGGACTACTTCGTTTGGCCATACGTCGAGAAAATCACCAACATGACCTCACTACTCTAGGATCTACGAAACTAGCTGACTTATCATTTCAATAAGACGGGACAAAAATAATCCCTTCTTGAAAATAAACATATTACACACTATGTTAAATACATGAAAAAATCATCCTCTGATACATTCACCAGCGCATACCTGTATGATTTCTATTAATTTCATTATTTGACAAGTTTTATTGTATTTTTACTTCTTCTTGAATTATAACATGGAATTGAAAAGTCCGACTCAATTTTTAAATTCTCTAAAAATGAAGCTATCAGGAAAAGTGGAATAAAAAATAGAAAACATTTTCTTAATAGGCATTTTATTTCGATTTCACGTTAAAGATAATGAATCAGAATGGGAAATGGAAAACTCATTTAAAAATTTAAAATGGAAAAAACTAAGTTTTATTTTTAAAAGGGTACTTAAATCTAAATTAAGAGAAGTTTTCATATTGGGGCATCGACCTTTTTGCGCACATGCACACTCACAGCATTATATATATATATATATATATATATATATATATATATATATATATATAACAACTTGTGTGTATTTGTGCTTGTGTGTGTGTGTGTGTGTGTGTGTGTGTGGTTGAATGCTTGTGTGTAATCGTGAATATTTACTCATGTCGAAGTCGACATTTGATGACCAATCTGAAAGACAAAAAAACGCATAGAGGAAAAGCACCCCCAACAAATATATATATATATATATATATATATATATATATATATATATATATATATATATATATATATATTGGTTTCAAATCGTGTGCATAATATTAAGAACGATTTAAAATAATAAAGCGATTTAAAATCATGAAACGATTTAAAATCATAAAACGGGGATCCTTTGTTTCCGTCAATTTTCTTCAGAAGATTATATCTAGTTTGTACTAAAGGAAGTAAGCATGGAATGGTGATCTAAGGTAAATTCAGGATGTTGGGGTGAGAAAAAACAAAAAAGAATACTATCAACTAGCTATGTTGTTACTGGTAATAGTGTTTTCATCTGATTGTCATGAAGCTCAAAAAACTAACTTTCTTATCCTTAATTCGCTACCATACAGTTCTGCCAACATCTTGGTGCTCTGGATGAGAAAAAAATGAAAATCATTCAATCGAAGCTTAACATACTAGTGACCCGACTCATTCAAAAGCGTAAAGGTTTCTTTTTTGATATTTTTGCTTTTAAATTCAGCTACTTGTTAAATTACGCCCTCAATCACATAGAGGAATTCATGTTAAAGCATGTTGTGTCTTCCTTCTAAATTAAACACAGAAAGTACTCTCTCTGAATTACAACTAGTATATATCCAGTTGTCAAAGCGCAAACCAATATCCACTGATGTACTCCTGGCCTTCAAGACTCGGCTAGTCGACCTTGTTCACATGTACTGTGTATACAACATAAATAAGTCCGACTCCTTGCATCGTGAACATCTGAAACCGTGATGGCCCCTGCAATAATAACACCATTATTATATCCAGAGTGGAAACAGGCACTGAAGTCGTAATATCTGACAAAGAAGATAACATCAAAATGGTGGTCATTCTTAACGATACTGCAAAGTTTAAAATCATAGGTAGTGTTGATGATTTCCACAAGTCTGCCTAAGAGGAACAACGGAGACAACGCGGATTAATTTTGTTTGACAATAATCATCTAAAACCGAAAAAATAATTCCTAGAAAATACGCCCGATCGGATCAAAAAGGCCATAGTTGTATATAATCCCAAAAATACACATTTCTCCTTCGACTAATTCTATCAATGGCCGGCTCTGCTCAACAAAGCCTCGCCAAATAATTTGCTGATATTCTAGAGCCTGTTCAACAACTACATTCCCAAAATTACATTAGTGACTCATTCACCTAAACAAATCTGAATCAGAATATATCGACACTAACAGTTTATTCCTTTGCTCTTTTGACATAGTGGCATTATACACATATGTTCCACTCGACGAAACGTTCACCATTTGGACCCGCTCATATTCCGGAAACTGTGATTCTTAAACTGATACACATTGTCACTAAACGTGTGCAATTTTAATAACAACATATGCCAGCAGATTGACTGAATCAGTATGGGAAGGCCCCCGGTAGTCGCACAACCGAACATGTTTGTTATGTTTTAGGATGTAAGACTATTCGAAATTACCAATATACCACTGTTTCATGAACGGTTATTTGCTGACACTTTCGGAATTTTCTCCACCGGTTCAGAAAGATGAAGCATTTTCGATACAGTTAGCAAAAAAAATCATGCACTGATACCCCCCCCCCGTAAATTCGAGCGCAACAACAATATGCTTTTCCTTGAAGCCTAAGTTGAGTTCACCAATTTTGGCGGCATATGTTGATCCATCGTAAACGTACGTTTACAGGGTCGTACACACGGTGGGAATTATTTTGCCCACCAAGACCCAAAATTATTTCAATAAAAACGGTGTCTTAATGATCTACTCCGGATTTTATCTAGGCGGCTTTGTTAAAGAATAGATACCCGGGAGAATATAATCAACCACTCCATGAGATATAAAACTGCAATTCTTCACCAAACCAAAAGTTTAACAAGAGAAGTGTGCAGTATATCTAAGAAAAGCGTGGATCTGCAACGCCCCAATGCAGCTACCAAGACAAATTCAATGATCTGTCAACCGTTGTTTCAATTCGGTTAAGTTGCGAGTTGTTCTTAGATCGAATGCACTGTTTCCTCCTAATCTCAAAGAAAGTGTGACCACTCTCCATAAAAGTTCTTACATTTCCCGGTTTATTGGCAAATGCAATACAGGCTGCACTAATAATCTGTTAGAAACGAGAATAAGCCAACATATTCCTACGTGTATCTGAAAACAGACCTCCGGCTACACTGCGACACCGAGCATTCAAAATTCAACTTTCGCCATTGATCGCCATCTATTGGCCAATCAGACCTATGCATGCGCATATTGTCCCTCAATGTTTACGCTCCTCGAGACAACAGCAAATGAGCTGCAACTATCCGATCTGGAAGAATTATTAGTAAAACCAAAAAAAAAAAAAAAATAGAATTGTACACCCAAAAGAAATTTTATATGCTTTTGCTTTTTAAATACACTGTTTGACCATCGGTACAAAAGACAATCATCAGTACTAACTCAGCTGGCTTACCGTTTTTTTTTCTTTTTTTAAGTGTTTTTTTACCCCACCTGGATTTTTCTTTGGGCACCATTCCATGCATCTAGTATAAAAGAAAAGAAGGAGGAAGATGATTATCCAGCATTAAAGAACACAACTTACATAAGCCCGAAGGAGGACTGATTACAGCCATCAGAAAGAATGCTGACAACACGAGGATCAATAGAATATAAATAACTAGAAAACAAGAATGGGCAGAAAAACGTTGGTATAGACATTTAGACGAGCGACAAATCAGCCGCATCTCACGCGAAAAAAGTTGAGCGTGGCTTAACAAGGGAAAGCTAAAGAGAGAAATTGAATCTCTTCAAATAGCAACGCAAATCAACGCTATTAGGACCAATTATTCTAAAGCAAGAATAAATAAAACGCAATAGAATTGCTAATGTAGGTTATGTGGTGATGGAGACGAAACGATGTATTACATAATAAGCGAATGCAGCAGATTAACAGAGAAATAATATATGATTAGACACAACTGCGTGGGCGAGGTGATCCACGGAATTATGCAAGAAACTGAAAGTTGACCACATGAACAAATCATGTATGCATAATCCTAAATCCGTCCTGGAAAATGAGACTCTGGGATTCTGAGATACAAACGGATCACTTAGTCTCGGCCAGACGACCAGACCAAATAATAGTCAACAAAAAAAAAAAATATAACTTGCTGAGTTGTGGATTTTTCTGTCCCGGCTGACCTCATTGTAAAATTGAAAGAAAGCTAAAAGAAATATAACTAACTGGACCTTCCTAGGGAATTGAAAAAACAAACTCTGAAACATGAAAGTGTCGGTGATACCAATTGTAATTTGTGCTTTTGGTACAGTCAGCGAATGATTGGTTCAGGGACTGGAGGAGTGACAAAGAAGAGGACAAGTGGAGACCATCCAAGATATATTAAGATCGGCCCGAATACCAACCAACAAACCAGCCAAGAAACCATCCGACGTTAATATGTGTCTCATTCCAGAGTCTTCTCGAATTAATAAAACAATGATGTTGAAATATAAATTGGACTATAAAGAAAAAAAGTGGTTGATATCCTACAGTGTAATAGTAATTAGAATGACTTCAGAATTTAACCTACAATGGATGAGGGGTAGTAAAACAAGCCCTTAAATCAACCAACCTCATGATGTAACGTATTCCCGAGCTTTCTCTCATTGATAAAACTATGCTGTTATAATGAGAGAAAAAAACTGGTGAAGAACCTTAAGTGAAATAAGCGATAAACGTACAAGGGCTAAGAAGTAATAGACCAACCAACCAATACAAGTAAGCAACTAACCTTAGTCTGAAACCAAATCTCCCATGTCCTTCTGGTGATGAAGTAATGCAATGAGTCCTGGTCTATGAGTTCCGAAACATTTCAACTCTTTGACGCACTAGCGAAATACTTTTAGATCCCGAAATATTTACTGTTATTGTTAGATAAACCATGAAATTGAAAAAAAAATTATCGTTATTATTATTATTCTTATTATTATAATTATTATTATTATTCCTTTAGAGTTTTTCACATCAGTGTTAACTGATGGTTTTTCACTGGAATTTGAGTGACAGCAAGTCTCCTCAAGTCTCCGGGACTCGTCTCAGGATTCTGGCCGTTCTTAGCAATGCTGTCTTTTGGATAGTCTCTACCCGTCCGCCAATTTCCAAGTCTTCCAGACCTTTTTTATAACCCTTTAGTTATTGTGCCTAACGCACCATTATTATTGTTTTTTGTTATTATTATTACTACTACAAAGCCATATTGTTTCATGTCTTTCTTTCTTCTTCTTTTAGTTTTTCTTTTTCTTTTCTTTTTCTTTTCTTTATTCCCATCCCTTTGTATTTTCTCACTTCATTCTTCCTTCTTATGCCATCTCTAAATTGTTATTTCCTCATATCTATTAGACTAATCTCTGTTCACGAAACAGTATAGAATCTTCATAAACCGTTTATCTATGTCTGAGAACAAAATCGCTTAGGTACTTTTATAAATACATTGCTCTTGCAAACTACAACCTGTTTGAAGAAATAAATACTTAAAAAAACGATCCGAACAAATAGAGGTAATCAATTAATTAACTAAAACTAAACTAAAATGTATAGGGCTTTGTTTCATTTGTAACATATCTATCTATCTATCTATCTATCTATCTATATATATATATATATATATATATATATATATGTGTGTGTGTGTGTGTGTGTGTGTGTGTGTGTGTGTGTGTGTTATATGGTGTCTTATATGCTGCTCTTAAAGAAAAGGGAAAAAAACTGTATTAGTATCTAAAAAAGTGAAGTCTTTCAATAATTATATCAAAACGAGGCTCGAACAGAAATAATTAGATAATAACAATTATAGGTAATTGGATAAAGATGTAATGAAGAGTTGTGTCCCTTTGAACAGTGAAGGATATTTTCTTAAAAAGGATTATTCGAAGTAAACTGGTTATTTTTAATATCTTTTATGTGTAAAGTTCTACAATTACTGGTCTCTGTTCGTATTGTTAAAACATTGATGTAGTTTTGTTTTATTATTCTTATTCTTATTTCTATCCATCAGGCTATCATTGTTTTCTTTCTTTTTTCTTGCTGTTACACTGTTTCCAATCGAGATTTTTACCTTTTGATTTATTTACTTTTTAGATCTTACAATAAAACAATTGATTTTTTCTTCTCTCTCTTCTTTCCTCATATTCTTTATCAATTACAGTTTTTTTCCCCTCTCTCTCACTCAGAACGTTTTTCTCAAACTATTTAAAATGTACTTCGTTTTTCTCGTTTCTTTTTTTCTAAATTTTTCTCTAATTATCTGCTCTGACATATTTCGTCACATCCTCCCTTATCAGTATTTTAAATTATTTTTCTTTTTTTTAGATATCTTCGATCAAAAAAAATTACTGCCGCTTAAAATATGTTTCGTTTGCTTTTATTTATAACACACAAGTGTTAACATTACCAACGTAGAAAGCATATAAAGGTATTTACCGTATACATTCGTGTATTAGTCGGTTTAATGTAAATACCAACCCCTGGGTTCATTGTCAGGAAATTATTTAGATATCGAATTAGTTTTTAAAGTCAGTATTTTCCTTGTCGTCTTCCTTATATTATTATTAAATTAATCTACACGATTAAGCAAAGTCAAATGGAAGGAGCTTTCTTGTCAAATTAATGGAATTTTAAATTGTACTTAAGTAAATTGCTCATTTCTTTTGCAGTTATTATCGTGTTACTCTCACATAAATACGAAAATTACACTTTTGCTGGGCAAACTGGGTTCTTTTTTCTTTGTACCGCAACTGGTCTGAGAGAAGAACAGCACTGATTTGTTTGTTTGTTTGGATTTATGGCATACCAACCATTGTAGGTTATTTAATGCCAAATCCCTTTAATAAATTTAAACTGTTCTATTACAAACAATTCAGTTTAACCTAACTCCACAATTTGATTGTCAAAAACATTTCTATTTCAAGTTATTCACTTTTGTCAAACAGTCCTTATTTAAACAATTATGTTTAGTATAAATAAAGTTTTTGTCAAAAGCAGTTCAATTTCAAACAATTCAGTTTAGCACACTAAAGTACTATCATTTCAAACAATTAAGCTTAGCATAAGTATGCAGTTTAGTTCTATTTAACCCATATATTGGTCCCTGTCAGGTGCTAAAACTCCTGGACCGAGAAGACCAGGGAGTGATGGCAATAAAGAGGTAATCTACTTTCCTCAAAGCTCCAGCATTACTGTAGGTTCACTATCAGTTTGGTTTGTGTCATATACAGGACACTCGTTGGGTGAGGGGTTTAACCCTCTGCAGAGATGCAGTCGATGTATTTTACAGACCCAGATGACAGGGGGAAAATGGGAAAATAATTAGAACCAAATATAAGTTAAGGCTGCGACTCTAGTTGAGGGTGACTTGAAGAATTCCTTTTCAATAGCTATTACACCAATGTGTTTCCCTGAATTGCTGCACTTGACCCTTAACAAGTACCTTATAATGTTTACAGTAATGCAAGGACGTATCTAGACCTAATTTTTGAGTCTTTGATATGAAATGATCTGGGAGAGAATCCCGGTTTCCTGGGCAATTAGCTAAAGCTCTTATGGACCGTTATTCTGTGTCGTATCACATGTACACAGAAATAATAGAAATGATATTAGATCCAAACATTTCTAAATGTATCTAGAGGAAAATTAACTCATTATATATATTATTTTATAGAAGATATTTGAATGCGCTGCAATCATTGATTCTAGTTTTTGAGAGTTTCCACCCATGTGACTCTCTCTGGTAAACAGCAACCGTTCTTCAAACATCTTCCTTACACCAAATGCATCTTCCATTTCAACAGGTTCTTTTATTGATACCTGCTAAATAGATCAAACTATCTCAGGAATTATTTCCTCCCAGCAACTTCCTTGGGCATTTGTTAAGTAGTAACTTCATAGTCATCTAATCCTGTCTTAGTTTTGATTTCTTCTTTGTTGACTTTTTTTTCTAAAACTCTTCATTTGTAATTTTGAATTTTTTTTTTCGAAAGTGCTGCTTCCTACAAGCAGAACCAAAAATATACTAGCTGAATCCCCATACAAAGAGGTAAGACTTACTCTCAGAGGTTACCAAGGGTGTTCTGAAGAGTTTGGCCTCATCACTACGTTGCAATTTATCGCAGGTCAATTTTGATTTGGAATCGGAACATTTGTGTTAAATAATCTTGTATGTAAAAGGATTAAGATTAGATAGAAATACTGTATCCGACTTATTTTTTATAAGAATGTTTAGTAGAAGTTATTATTGCGTGTTGCGTTCCAGGCGTCTAGAAGAAAATTGGTAGAGACAAAGAGTTGAAGACATGATGAATGAATGGTAATGTGAAATGATTTTAATATCAGGAAATGGAAAAGGCATTCATGTGGTCAGCTGACTTTATTATTTGCAGAGGGTTAGAAAATTCAACAAATGGATTGTTCTGTGTATAACATTATACAACATCAGATGGTGCGCTTCCATTTCTAGAGATATAGGGAGTTAGAGTATTCCGTCGTTGCTATTACCGTCAGGTCCACAGTAACTCTCAGGGAGTGTACAGGTTAAATCTTTTCAAGAAACTGATTAACGAAAAGACAAGTATAAACATACAATGAATGTTATTTCTTAACGTCTCTAATAATAAATTTACCCAAGACAGATTGGCATGCCAGTAAAAGGAATGAACAAATCAACGAATCTTCTACAGTACTTCTATCGAGCAATGTCACATAAAATGTTAAATTCTGAAATAAATGTATGAAATTTCGTGGGAGAATTCAGATTTTTACTAACAACAATTAGAAGATTTGAAAACTTTACGAACATGCCAGTATTTGAATTGCATGGAATAGATATAGAGAATAGCCTTCAACGGAGATATTCCTAAAATGTTCTTCTCTGGGCTTCCATACAATTTTTCAACTCATAAATAACTAACCATCAGCAATCATTCATCTGTTAGAAAGGAGACGCTGGACACAAAAAGACGACAGTAAGTAGGATATTAAATTATTTATTCAGATGATAAATCTCAATAGCAAAATATTGTAAAATATATAGATGAATGAATAGATATATTTATGAAAGCCGCTTTCATTTCAGTGGTTAAAATAAATTGAAATCAAGAATATGTCACATAGAGAATTAACAAGAACCATGCAATTGTTCACGTTCTATTTTTAGAATTCATATCCAATGTGTATTTAAAAGCTGGCTGAGTGTAGTTGTGCGCATGCTTGGATGTGTGCATATTCGAATTTGAAGAAACACATGCTTTTTGCTATTATAATTTCGGCTACAATATACGACGTTTGAAATAGTTGTGGAAATAAAATAATATTTGCTTACTTATGATACTAGATCTATCGTCAAATTAATCCAATATGAAAAAAAACAAACTTTTCTAATATAAATTATATGAAGAATTAACTAATTAAATCTATCACGTATATTTACCATAGACTGCACTTGCACTGCCTGCTTGGCCCGCTGACCATTCCATTCTATTCCAATTGAGTGCCGACTTTTAGCCATGTTCTAAACTAAAGTAAGCACAGTAAAGGACAAGTCTATCTATCTATCTATCTATCTATCTATCTATCTATCTGTTTTTTGTTGAACGTGACGTGGAGACATTGTAAATTGAGTTTTATTCTTCATTTTTCTCAAAATGTACTCGTAAAGCAAAGCGTCATGTATGAAGGAAGTGTCAAAGTGGTTTACAAGATTGAGAGTTGACACTTATAAATTAATTTTTTTAAAAGTCATTACATACTTTGCAATATTTTATATACCCTGATAATTAAATCTCAGTTAAACGTACTCGATCAAAATAATTATGAAATTTGTTCAGTACTTTCATACCAGTGAATTTTTATTGCGAATAAATTTTCTCAAAGAGAATAAATTGGAAAAATTATTGAACCTACACATAAATCTTATTCAAGGGAAATGCTTGTGCACACACACACACACATATGCGCGTATACACACACGTAATCTTACACATAATCATACACACATATACCAGCGTCTATAGAAAAGTTCTTAAGCTGACCAAGACACTCTCATGAATTGTGACCGAATGAGGTTTATTTTTCAGCAGTGACCGATGGTTTGCACGCATTATGCATCGATGTTTCACATTTATAATCATTTATAATCTAAAAAGGAAATCATCAACAGAAGATATGACATAATCACATGAATTTTCAGTCTATGAAATTTTCAGCATACCCGTGCAAATAGATTGATCGACAGAAATAAGTAAACATCGTAGGAAATAGACACAGCAAGTCGAGTAGACGAGACTGTTTATGTGCCACCCTTTTAAATTTGGGGAAGGTATGAATTGATATATTCTCTCCCCAGATATGAAGAAATACTAGGGCAGACCGAGCCTTTTAGCCATCATATGAGAAGTAGTCTAGGAGATAAAAAAGCACTGAATTTAAATCTGTTAAACTCTGCTTAAAATTGCCCTGCTGTTATAACCTGCTAGTGCGAAGGAATTATATATATATATATATATATATATAATATATATATATATATATATATATATATATATATATATTGTCATCCACGGGCATATTGTTTCATTGTATCACAACTCTTCAGTGTGGCTAGATATGTAGGACGCTTGAAGCTGGAACGGAAAACCACCAAACTTTACCTTAGACAAGCGAACCAGGTCAGCTCAGGAATCATAATTCATTATGTAGTCACTTTCGTTTGTTTACATTTTTGCCTTACCGGATACTAGAGTGCTCAATTCATTCGAAGAGCTTTGGGAGGGGAAGTAAACTGACTTAGTTGTGGTCTTGACAAATCCAGACTTTTAAGTTTTAATGTGATAGGAATATACCTCAAACCTTTGATTGTAGCTTTTACCATCATCCTCAAAATGAATTAAAATTAAATAATGTTTTGGGGTAAATAAAAGATAGATTCAAATTATGATATTTAAAGTAGGAGTTCCCGTGTAATAGTCGATAATATACAGAAATGAGACATTGTATTAAGCGATTTCGAACTCTACTCATATTATTAAATTCTTTGTAGAACTGTGGTAGTTATACACGCTTTGTGTTAAATGACCCACGAAGCTGAAACACTATTTAAAAATAGACCGACCCAAAGAAGAATATATTTTAAACTTAATGACACGAGAATCTTCCTTAAGGGGATCTTTAGTGCGAAAAGATATATAAAGAGTAAAATCATTTTTTTTTTGTTGTACTTCAAATATATAAATAGCATGTGGCACTTCAGAGATTATTTTAGTTCTATATCGATAATTCCAAAATGTTATACAATAGAAAGCTTTTCTGGAATTGTAGCTGGATTAACAAATTTCCGATTAAAAATTGAGATAATGAGATTTTTGGCATCCAATTGTACAAACGATTTCCGATTACGTTGGTTCAGGTAATTATAAAACGTTGGAATATTAGTTTTGGCGCCTCTTCATTTGATAAATCACGGCTATATGTCCTTGTTCAAAGTAAGTGATAACCTTAGGCTTTTATATATATAATATATATATATATATATATATATATAGTGTGTGTGTGTGTGTGTGTGTGTGTGTGTGTGTGTGCATGTGTGTGTGTGTGGCGTGTATGTGTGTGTGTGCGTGCGCGTTTGTGTATATGTATGTGTGAGCGTGCGTGTGTGTGTGTGTGTGTGTTTGTAATTACTATAACTACCTTATATCTGGGAATTTCAACAGTGCTTACGAATAGAAGTCATTAGGAAGTCCCCCTGTTACCATTCGTCAGGCTCATTCATAATCACAGGAGGATATACTTCAAGCCGCTGTTCCAAACTTCATAATTATTCATGTTGATTTTTTCCCAACGTGTTTATATATTTCCATAGACTAATCATAATACTGATATGATTCTTCTTCGTTTCCGAATCATATGTATGTAAATAATTTAATTTTATCTAGTTATCTGCACAAATACACCTCTCTTCAGGAACATCTGCGTATCACGATTTTGATTGCTATATTTTTAAAATGAATGCATCTTCAAAGTTGTGAATTCGCCCATTGATATATTCTGATGTTTTTATTCTTCCATACTTTATCTATTCGTCACACCAGATGTCAGTGCATTCATTCTAAAAAAAATTTTTTTAAAAATAGCATGAACAGAAAAGCTAGCGGCGGTTGACAGGCTCTACGTTGTCGTTAACCAACAGGTGGTCTGATGCCGCTTCACAGTCAGCTTTCCTACAAGAGCGTTCAACATAGTACGGAAAACAGCAATTGAAATAATGCTGAAGTGTGTACAATTCATATGTTTATGATCTCTCGGCAAATCGTAAAATTTTCTTTTCCTATTTCCTTCAACAGCTATTTAAAGAATATCTCTATGGCTAGATTAAAAGAAATTTGGATGGTATATGTCTGAGTGTCCTCCTTTTGAAGTTAAACCGTTTGATTTTCTATCCTATTGGCAATTGGATATCTGAAGTGAAGAAGCAAAGTGTAAGATTCCCTCTATTGCTAAGAATATTTGGATAGTTCAAACAAAATACTGAACATAAGCCAAAGTATTAACATTTATATCATAGGTCTTATAATTAAATGACTATACTGGAAAAATATTGAAATATTAGTTAACACCCATTTTTACATTGTCTAACTACTATGATATTTGAAACATCGTTTGCAAATATACAAGGTCTACCAGAAAATTAAGAGGAGTGGGTGTGTTGTGGGTGAAATATGTGGATTGTTTTATCTAACATGATATCTTGGGTGCATCTCAGCTTCATGCACTTATTGCAATCATTTTCAGATTATTTTATTTAACTTCCTCTTTTTTCTGGTTGTTCAGCAAAGAGCGTTGAAGAATAAACGATGACTACTAAGCAATGAATAAACTTGAAATTGCCAGTCCTTTTAAAGAAATACATTTACGTTTGCTTAATTAAAACAACAAATGTTATTTAAGAAATAAAAACGCACAGTTACCTGTTGCAAAATAAAATGATTCAATGCAAAATATATCCTTGAATAAAACAACATTTCTATAAGGAAATCCTAGTCAGGTGTCCATAAAATTGATAATAAAATGTTCAGAACGCCTTGATATTAAATATAATATAATTCCATGAATGCAGATATATATATACTGTTTATCGCTTTTTGTATATATATCAATTCTTTTAAAAACGATCTCAAAAATAAATTTAAAACGAAAAAAAAAACAAAACTTTTCTTTATAAACACATATGCAAGAAGATGAATAAAGGTCGAAAATAACAAAAAATATTTCCATTTGTCATGTCACTTTTGACCATTATATATATATATATATATATATATATATATATATATATATATATATATATATATATATATTCAAACATGCTGACATTGCATTTCTTTCATATTTACCTAGGAACACCTTCATGCTTAAACAAATCACACAATGTTCACACATACACACACACACACATGTACATATGTATATAAATAAATTCAGAAAGCGAGACAAAGAGAAAGAGACTGATACTGAGAGAGAGTTATGATAAATAAAAAAAAGTATTGTGATAAAAGATTAAGCATAGTAATTTTGATATGTTTAATTTAAGTGTGTAGCAAACATATATTTGATAAACTGGCTGCGTCTAATTGTCTAGACTAAAAATCATATGAATCCGAGAGAGTCAGAGATAATGTTTTCTTCCGCAATTTTGAGCGAAACAAGATTGTGCAAAAGCTACACTCTCTTTACTCAACAAACTATGCTATAAATTTATTTTAATTTAAACTGAAAATAATTTTTATGGTTAGAGATTTGACGTCGTGGATATGGTTAAATAAAACACGATGGAGCAACTTCCACTGACTACTTAGAGACATTTCGAACTATTGCAAACCAGATAGAATAAGCTTGTCGATTGTCAACAGAACTATTCTGAAGAATTTTATTCCTATCTCCTCTCTTGTTTTGACAGATTTATCAATGTCAATATTTATAACACTCTACGTACATAGATAGATAGATAGATAGATAGATAAGACGTTAAAAGTGTATGAGCCGGATTAGCATTACATACTTACTTAACCCCAATGACATTTTTAAGCTCATCTCACATATTTTCACTATACGGTTCAATTCATCACTGTCTTCATCTTTTCCATTGTGCCCAAACTTAGCAAAAGATACAAAATTATTTTGCTGGCCAAAGTGAAGTACATTTATGTATAAGGTTTCATATAAAATATTAATGCCCTTTTTTATTTACTGTCGAATGTATCAAGAAACACACATACACACACACACACTCATATATATATATATATATATATATATATATATATATATATATATATATATATATATATATATATATATATATATATATATATAGATTGAGAGAGAGGAGGGAGATAAACATTGGGCGTAAAATTTGTTCTGTGCAATATTCAAAATTTGGAATATTTTAATATTTTAGATATATAAAATCGAATCTCGTAACGTTGATCATTCAAGATGAAAAGATTTCTTTTAAGATGGACTTTCCCGAAATATTTATAATATATTAACACTATATATATATATATATATATATATATATATATATATATATATATATATATATATATATATATATATACTTCAAAACGTATATACTTCAACAAGTGAATTTGCTTTTGGTAACTCTCAAAATATAAAGTCAATATATTTACTATACAATGACTATGTTAGGATAAGAATTATATATTCTGTATATTTTATCAGTACATATTTTATCTTTTCCCTTCAGTAGTCATCAATATTGTTGCACTTATACTTCTAAAGCAAGATTACAAACATATCCTCCGCAGTTGAAGTGACAAGAGCTCTGATTACAACCCTATAACAACAGCGTGATGTGTGCAGAACTGTTTCTCGAATAAATGTGTGCTATTAACCTCACAAACAAATAAGTTTTCGGAACCAGATTTACACTATGCCGTAGATATGGTAAAACATCTCAAGCATCTTAGCCTATGCGTTGTCATCTGTTTAATTTTCTCAACTGCTTTCAATCACAACGAAACTACATTTTCAATATCAAAAGTCATGAAGAATTTCATGAAACAGTGACTTCGGAAGATCAATTTTAAGAGTCATATCATAAAATATTCGCTGTTTCAATGCACGCAATTATTTCCACAATCACCGATTCTGATTCAATGGAGTCACGCCAAACGAACAGATTAGGCTAGGGTTAGTCTTATTAAATTGAAAATGATGTGCATATTTATTTTATTTATTCTTGATATCATCATTGCTACGATACTTAAAAAAGCCGGTTTAGTAAAAACGGAGAGTCACCCGTGATGTCAGACAACATAACATTGTACATACGTCATGAGGGAACTTCTGTTACTAACACACGAACTATTTTCCGAAAGGGATTAAATCTACTAGCCTTCATGAGAAGAAATATTACGACAGGATAAAACATTATATTTAAAAGTTCCTCTTCAAAGTATAATGAAGCATCTTATCATTATTTATATTTGATAAAGGAATTTCTTGAATACAGAAATATTTCACTCATCTCAACACTGTGGTAGGGGCCAATGGTATATAAACAAAGCAGGCAACAACCAAAAAGCAACCTGACAGCCGCGCACATTTCGGTCGGTCGTGTTCGTCGGTAAACAGATCTGGTCGGGTGTGCCCTGCCTCCGGTGGCAGTCGGTCGAAGTGGGCCAAGACCGGCATCCACAAACTTCAGGAGACAGTACCCCCTAGGTTCAAAACCTACGTGGAGGGGTAGGTTTATCATCTGACATCTGAACCACCATTTTTAGGGGAATGCCGAAGGGGCCTGAAGCATTTTTGAAGCTGCCCTGGTTCAGACCCACTTAAGTCTTTGTGCTACACTTGTCCGTTTGGTAGTCCGTACGACAAATACCAACCCAGCCGCCAGTCTCCCAGAACCCAGAGGAGAGGTATCTGTTACCTTTCTCAGCAACATAGGGTCTGCGTACTCACCACCAAACCAAACTGCTGAACGTGGGGTCTGCGTCCTTACCACTTGCCGAAGCAGAAGACGTGGAATCCAAGCAACTATAGCCGCAGATTCAATACAGCCAATCAGATATCTCACAGCAGCTATCTAATTCAAACAATTCTTCTAAAAGTTAAACTCAGAAAGTCCACTTTTCAACAGCTATTCCAAGAGCTTTCTTTAGAAAGTCTTTCGAGATCACATTTGTTCTCCTCACTACACATTGCTGGCAGATACCAGGAGACAACAACGCAACAGCCAGCACGAACTACAGACCAACTCTAGCTTAACGCAGCAGCCGTTCCTGCGCAACGGAGCTACAGCATTAGCACCATCTATTCCACGAGCAACTCACTCTTTAGACTACCACTAACAGTTGAGGCCACATCGACGCCGACTGGTTAACCAAAGAGTGAGCAAACCAGGACATCGATCACACAACGTCTGCAACCAGCATCTGCCGCATCTAGTCCACGACGACTCAGTGCTCGGACTAGCACCAACACTTCAAAACCATATTGACACATTCCCATTTAACCCAAGTATTGCACAAGCAGGACATCGATCATCCAGCTTTTGCAATGAATTCGTCCACACCATTGTCTCTCTCCAGTGAAATCTACAACCTGATAATACAGCAACACCTACTATCTGCATCAAGCACGGAGACGATCCACGCCTTCATGATGCGCTGTCGCAACAAACTAATACACTGCTGAGTCTAAGACTTTCTACAACAGAAGACTTTCAACAACCAACTGAGACTACACCGACGTGATACAACTATGATGATTTCTTGTAAGATTCCCTCAATAAAACATCAATTCAAACTTATCCATTTGCCTCTGTCATTCGTCCAGTCCTCTGTCAACCAACCACACCTAACATATTACCTGTTTGTTGAATCAACACATTCACTCGTACTGGTCGCGTGACACTATGAAACGTTTTGGTTTTAAACTGAGCCAATTTAGCAAAAGGAACAATTAAGCACTCTACGTCAGCCTGCACCAATTTGCTTTCAAAAAGAATAAATAATAATCTGCCAATTGTTGTTTAACTGCAATTTGGCCTTTTGATATAGTGACTAGAGAAACAATCTCAGAAAGTTTCAGGATACAAAGAATATGGGATTGTGACATTATAAACGAGTGGTCATCAGGTGTGATTTGATAATATATTTTAAAAACCAGCACTTAGAAGAGTAAAAGAGTTGCAAAAATTCAACATTTCATCCTGTAGGCTGTAAACAGCAATTAATCAAAAATTGCCGAAATCACCAGACTCCTAAAACAAGCTCGATTTTTGGATATCGATCCCTTTTCCTCATGTGTACACAATGATACTAGCGTGGGATAGGAGCAAAGAAACTACCCTAAGATACATGAGCTGATGTCTCCTGGAACAAAAACTTCTACACTGTACAATGTGTCCGTTATTCATTTCCATATATTTTTTCTGCAATAAGGCATTTAATGAGCGGAAAAAAAATGATTCTACATTACAGGAGATGTTTTTCGCGTTTTCTCTTCTTCACCTGAAAAGTAATGATAAACAATATAGCAGATGTTTGTGACGATATAGCAAAGTTCATTTTTGTCATATCATGAGGTTTTCGGCATTTAAAAGAATATATCTGATTTCTAATTAATTTTATAATTTTGAAATATATCAATAAAAATATATATTCAACTTCAGTTAACAATATCGTGTAAAGTTAGGAAAGTAATCTGTTTGTTTTAAACTACTCAAAATAAATAATGGTGTAATATATAAACTTGACTTTCAATGTACCTCGAGGATGTTGTTGACAGATACATCCGGCAGTAGATAAAATCAACAAAATGATTACCGGAAACAAGGAATGTGTGGGTGTAATCAGTGACCAATGGAAAACAAGCCTTGTGAAACAAGGCCAATGCAAAACAAGCATTACATGGTTGAATGCCGTGACAATGAAAAGCAATCAATGCATAGGTGTAAGCCGAGACCAATGAAAAACAAGCAATGCGAGGGTATAAGCCGTGATTAATGGGAGAAAAAGCATTGGATATGTGTCACGTGTGAGTTTTAAGACGATATAAGATCATGAATTTTGGCTGGTTAGTTCTCGATGGAAAGTCCGACTCCTCGCGGCTCCTCCATATGCGCAAACTCTCTCTCTCTCTCTCTCTCTCTCTCTCTCTCTCTCTCTCTATCTATATATCTCTGATTGCTCTCCTGCTCCACACAAGAGTCAGCGCAGAGGAATAAATGTATAAAATTACATTCTTATATTAGCGTGTTCCTCGTTTGTCAAAACACAGCAGTTGTATACTACAATGGTAGTTATATGGCTATTTCATATGGAAAAAAAAAAACACTCTTTAATAAAAACATATAAAAATACTTTTATTGAGACTATGAAGTCAGATTTAAAATTCTTCAAATATGTTTGAAAAAATTCCCTTTGACACGAATCTTAAAACTAGATAAAAGGTATGATCTTTGTTCGACTATAATTCTGAAGTCATCTTTATTTAGCAGTTTTATAAATGTTTAGCTGTCGAAATCTATTCAGCTGAGGCTCTTTGAAAATTCAATATATATATATATATATATATATATATATATATATATATATATATATATATATAGTTAACCTATTGAGTTTTATGGCATACCAATCCTTGAAGGTTAGATAATGTCAAAATCTGTTTATATATAAGTTATATATGATTTCAAATCTATTTGTTGTTTGGTAACATATCGGATTAGACAAATCTGAGTTCTCGTACACAATTAAATTATTCCCTGTGTTACTATTAAACGATTATATAAATTTCTTGTTCACAGTTAAACGGTTTTAAGTATCTCTAACTAATAGGAATGGTCGTATGTGCATTCATTTAAGTAGTTTCACGTATTGCATTTTAACATAGACAAAAATTTGATGTCAGTTATTTGTTTGATCTCTTTTAAATGGTTCAAATGGTATTTTACCAATAAATGGGAGGTAACAGGTACTACTTCTTGTCAGAGTGGATCTGGGAGTAATGACAATAAATAGACACTCAACATTCTTTAAAGATTCAGGACTGAAAGATCACACTCAGAGGCAGTTTAGTATTATATCCTGGACACACGGTGGAGGTACTTTCTCCAATACAGAGATGCTGTAAGTGTATTCTACAGGCTCATCCCCCCACACACACTCTCTTTCTCTCTCTCTCACACACACACAAATGTATATATATATATATATATATATATATGTGTGTGTGTGTGTGTGTGTGTGTGTGTGTATGCTCTGGCATGTGTGTGTCGAAAGTAATTAAGTAAATCCAATCGCTACTTCTTACCAAAATTTTGCACATTCTCGGATTTAACATCTACTTTTCCTCTGACTGAGTCTATTATTCTTTCTCTATCAGAAAATCTCTGTATCTGTCTATTATAAATATATACAAACGGACAATTAGATATGGCGCAGAAGACTAAATCTAACGTTAATTAAAAAGATTTTTTTCTGCGACACTGACGTCTGCTCATGTTTACAAATGATATGTGAACAAACAAGAATATGTCCTAAAAAAGGATATGCATAACATTCTCCAAGATTTTGAAAAAAAAAGATCACCATATCTCGGACAGAAAACGAGACTTATGAACTAGAAGAAAAGAACTTGTCATCTGGTGAATTTTCCTGTTCAAATTGACTATTGATAGAACGAAAATTTTGGCAAATTCCTGAAAGTTTCGTGACAGCTGAGAAGTTGTGGAACATGAAAGTAGTGGTAAAATCAGTTGAAACTCTCGGAATACATCCCGAAAATCCTGGAAAAGAGTACCAGGGAACTCTCAAAATCCAATAGGATGCTTAGAAACGATGGAGACCTGCAGAGATTTGCAGTTACTCTGACTTCAATGAAAAACCTCCAGATAAAAAAAAAATCTCATGAAAACGAGAAAGCTACTTGAAACCATTTTAAAAAGCATTAATCTCATGAAAGGAATTATTACCTGAGCTGTTCACTTTGTAATATAATTGAGAACAATTTTTTGAACAGGACGAGGAAGAAGTTAAACAAATAAATCAGAGAACAAGAAAACTAATGACGATACATAAGACCTTACATTCCATAGACGACAAAGACAGACTGTATATGACAAGAAAAGGAGGAAGAGGACATGCCAACATTTACTATAGCGTATATGCATCTATACAACGGCTCAAAGACTACAAACACTAGCTCAGAAAAAGACAGATTACAGCTACCAAAAACAATACAGAAAATAAAATCATTACCAGGAAAAAAAAGAAAGATGAGAAGGAAAACAACTCCATGGGCATTTCAAGAGACAAACCAACGAAATTTCACGAAAGAAAACTTAGACATGACTAAGAAAGGGAAAAATTAAAGTGAGAAATACAATCTCTTCTGACAACTGCAAAAAAGAAGGCCATAACACCAACTATAACAAAACAAGTATAGATAAGACGCAACAAAATAGCAAATGTTGTTTATGTGGTGATAGAGATGAAACTATAAATGACATAATAAGCGTATGCAGCAAATTAGCTAAAAAAAGAGTATAAAGGTAGCCATAATTTGGTGGGGGACAAGGCATTGTGCAAGAAATTGAAAGTTAAGCATACGAACTAATGAAATATGAACAATCCATGATACATCCTGGAGAATGAGACGTAAGCAAATCACTTTATCTCAGCTAGACCTATTAATACTCAATAACAAAAAAGAGAACCTGCCGAATTATGGACTTTGCCGCTCAAGCTGAATAAAAGTAAAACGAAAAAAGTGAAAAGAAAGAAAAGTACCAAGACCGTGCTAGAAGACTGAAAAACTAGAACATGTAAGTGACAGTGTTACCACTTATAATTGGAGCGCTTGGGCAGTCACCAAAGAATTGCTAATGGACTGGAGGACTTGGAAACAAGAGGACGTGTGGTGACCATGCAAACGACATAATTATTAAGATCGGCCAGGATACTGAACAAAGTCCTGGAGACTTGAGGAGACTAATTGTTTCTCAAACAAGAGTGGAAGATCATTAGCTTAAGCTGGTATGAAAAACTCACAAAAGAGGGATAACAAAAATCAGTGCTGGTGGCCTGAGTAAATTTGGTGTCATTTAGACTCTACGGAAAACCATATTCTAACACTAATGTGACAACCTCACGAAGAGTAAAGTAATTATAACCAAACATAACGCTTAGAAGAATATTAAAGAGCTTTGAAAAAATAGAGGGGAGAACCGAGAAATCAGAAGAAGATATATTTACTGCATAGTTAACAATATCTGTCTCGTTTCTCATCGTCACATTTTGGTTTGAATTGTCTAAACCAAAGTAAACTTCTTAAAGTGGTCCATATAGACCAAAATTTTGGCACGTGAATAAAATCATAGGGGTCCACGGGGATGGAATTACTAGTTTGACTTTATAATTCTGATATTATTGGATGCACAAATAAACCCTTTCACAGACCAGTCAGGGATGTAGTATACACTGATTGCATATCGACAGAGAAGAAAAATTACCCCAACTAATGTCCTGAATATCACACTAAACAATCTGATGATGAGGCTCCTGCTCTGAAGTTTGGGGAATGTGGACTACCCTTATTGCCATTCCTCCCATGTTCACTCTAACCCGGAATTGGCCAAAAAAAACCGTTTGACTTTTAAAACTGTGGGCCTACAAATGACAACGGTTAAATCGACTTATTAAAAAATGTAATCATTCGACCATATAACTGTGTGTAAGCAAATGACTGATGTTTAATTAAATTGTTAGCGATATATAGCAATACTTGGAACAATTTAAATTGATTACGCAAAATCAAGAAACGGTTGCTATGGCATCTAACGGCCGTAAATAAACGCATTTTTAAATCACAAACTGCACCAAAATGAAGATGAACGAACTTCCAATGTAATGTCCGCTTTTAGTTGATCTTGTGTATACATAGATATATATTTCTTTTAAATACCCTATCCGGTGGCAAAAGCTGCTCGGTAGCTCCAGGAGTGGTAGTACCGCCTTGAGCTACCGGAACTGTGTTATCACCCTGGTTGGCGGCTGATGAGGCTAGGGTATCGCGCGTGCTTTCACACGTTGCATGATGAAAATATGAAAAGATATAGCAATACTTGGAACTATTTAAATTTGTGCAAATTGAATTATGTGGGTGGGATGTTGAAATTGTTTACTTATCTTCAAAATAGAATAATTGGCATTGCATAGAAATACCTGGGAATATTGGACTATGTTCCTGTGAATAAATAGAGTCGAATTGAATAATTTGTATTAAATAGCAATACATGAAAAATACTTTACAGAGCAAAAAAAAATGATTAATAATAAATAGAAATACAATTACTGTTAAATCAAAATAGCTGGAAGTATTTTGATATTTTGAAACAATACGAATACTTGACTGCATGCTAACGAATTGGTTCTTACTCATTAAAAATGAATTACGTTCGTACGATTTCCTAACATATGATATATATATATACATATATATAACCAGAAGCATTTGTGTGCAAAAAATGACTGAATTTAAATTAAATTGATAGCGTTACATACAATATTTGGAACCATTTAACTGTGTGCAAACAAATGATTCATGGTAAATATGATTATATGTGGTACAAGTTTTTGAAACCATTTGACTTATATAAAAAAAATGGGCCTTTGGCTTATTTTAAAAAAAAATTAAACAAAATATGTTTAGAAATAATAAATAATAAATAATATATATATATATATATATATATATATATATATATATATATATATATATATATATATATACATATATGTGTGTGTGTGTGTGTGTGTGTATGTGTGTACTTAACAGTATTTGGATTTAAATAACTTTTAATTGTTGATATGCCATAAAACCCAAACAAACAAGCAAACAAACCCTAACAAAAGAGTTGTGCAGCTGTTGAGCCCATTTAATTAGCTTTTTCAAGTTTGTATATGGTGGAATGAAAGTTTTTCGTAGTGCATTTGTTACAAAGCAAAGAGAGAATTACTTTCAACATAGAACATAGTGATAATCGACTGAAAGCCAGAAACTTGCAGCCTAATATTATTTAACTGTACACTACCCTATAAATTCATCTTTCGCTCTTAAAAATAATTAGATTACGTATTATTTCTTATCTAAATTGTATAAAATATTCGAAAATTATTTATGTTTTTTTAATTTGATATTAAATTGATTTACTCGTAGCAGAATCGAAATTTCACTTTTTGCATGGTGTGCATTGATAACATGTTTATAAAACCTTGGTCAAAACACTAAAACTAATGGAAATAATAATCAAACTATATTTTCTTTAATAATATTGTTCATACTGAATTTTTACAGATTGGTTCGTTATTTTATTCCCTACTGAAATATTTATATTATTTCTTAATAAATATTAGTTTAACTAATTCAAGAATAAACCACTCTTTTTTTTTACTATTCATTGTGGATATAGAGTTAATACTTATTCAAACTACATTGTTTTGGAAGTCATTCTTACTCAGAAAATAATGATAAATGCTCGCGAAGAAAAAAAATATACTGAGCATATTATCATGGTCTATTCTAAATAGTCAATTTTTTTATTGCATGTCAAGCGTTTTGGTTATTGAATGCTTAATTCGGCTTCTTTTTTTTTTTTTCAAGCATCAACTATTTTAGCGCTAACAATTCATACATAATTATATAGTTTCAATAAATTAATCAATAATAATCAATTGTTTTCACAAAGTTATCCGTGGCCCACTCGGCTGGGGCTGTTGTATAAACCAGCTGCATCGCTGAGTGGGGGCAAAACTCTACTAACGAGTGCTCAGTATGTTCTATTGCGGTTGAAGTAATGAAGGACTACATTTCTTTATAATAATATATATGTATTTTTATTCTTTCGAAAGGAGTTGAATCTCCTGTGGTTTGTGAGAGTGACGGACAGGAGGGAGGCAAGACCGACTGCTATATTGACCCATAACTTATCCTCATAACCATAGAACGCTGAGTTATCTTCAAGACCCACTTAGCACTTCTTCTGCTTGTCGGCCAAGTTTGTTCAACTGGAGGCCTGGTATGGCCCACAGGCTCTAGCCGGCGCGCACTCAGTGACTGCAATAGGCTCTCACTCTTGTCTTCCCTTCCAACTCTCTCATCTGAAGGCCACCCAACTGGAGGCACCAGCCCCCAGCGTGGCACTCTCAATGACTGCAAACTGGCTCTCACTCTGACCTTCCCTGCCTTTAACTCACTCAACTGCCGTGGGCATCTGCATATATTATTTCATAACGCCCACTTACGTCCGATTAGATCACATGATCTTCTTCTGCTTATTTACTTGGGTGCATCTCTGATTGACGGTTTGGTCAAGGGTCAATATGTAACACCGTATATAACACTGAAAAATCTGATAGTGAGATTCTAGTAGTGTTGGGGCAGTGGGGAATGCGGCATGCTCCTTCATTACCTTGATCCCAAGTCCGCACAGGCCCAAAGTGGCTGCATCCATTTGTTGGTCAAATCGGACTGTTTGACATTGAAACCGTGTATTTTGACATTAAAATGAGTGTAAATAAATGACTTATGCTAAACTTGAAATAGAGCTGTTTTATCATTTAACTGTGTGTTAGCTAATTACTGATGTTTGTTTGATTTTTAGTGATGCTTTATAATATGGAATGATGAAACTTAATTGTTTGAAGTACAATGGTTTAATCATTTAACTGTTTGTAAACCAATTATTGATATTTATAGACGTGATAGTATAATATGGCAATGGCTGAAAGCATTTAACGGAGAGCAAACAAATCATTAATAGTAAATAGTAATATTTGCGTTAGATAGAAATAGGTGAAACCATTTAATGTGTGGAAAAATGAGCTTAGTCTTATTTCATAATGTTGCCTACAAAATGTCTTTAGAAATTATATATATATATATATATATCATCATCATCATCATCATGTCGTGCTGGTAGCACGGATATCCCTGACCATCTCTCGCCACTTTTCCCTATCTTTCATCGCCTCAAGCAGGTCTTCTGGATAACATCCCGTATCCTCACATAGTTGCTGAATGTATGTTCTTGCTTGTCGTCCTGCTTTTGCACGGCCATGTGTGGGGGTCCATGAGAGTACATCACTTATGATTTCGTCCCTGCTTCTCCAGCAGTGTCCTGCATGTCTGGATCGTCTAACTTGAATAGTTTTCGTGATAGGAGGCAGGTGGCCGTACAGTTGGTGTCTTGTGGGGTGTTGCCACCAGGACCTGTTCAATATTGCTCCCAGCATTCTTGTGTAATTGCTGTCTAGCTTCTTCTCCAGCCGTTTTGTTAGTGTCCATGTAGTGCATCCATATAGCAGTATCAATGTGACCGCTGCCTGGAAGAAACTGCGTTTCATTTTATCGGTCAGGTCTGATTTCCATATAATCGATAGCCTATTGATAGCTGGCCATGCTTTCGTTAACCTCGTGTAAATGTTCTTTTCTGTTGATTTGACGCTGCTTTATATATATATATATATATATATATATATATATATATATATATATATATATATATATCCTACAATGGTTTGTATGCCTTAAAGAACAACCTAACAAAGTTATATGGTTTCAAGTATTCCTTTTTGATCAAATAATGGGCATACAGTTATATGGTTTCAAATATTTCTTACACTATTACTGTATATGGCCCAGAGATGTTTCACTAACTGGCACTATATTCCGAGTCAGATTGATCCTGCCAGTAATTGCAATGAAGAGGTATTCCACAATCTCGTCATATCCATTACTGGATCCCCAACATCACATACATCTTAGGTTTCATACTCATGATACCACTTTTTGGGTAGTCAGGCACTTGAGTTTCCACAAGGGATGTAGTTGACATGTTCAAGAAATCCAAGTCTTCCTTTTATTATTTACTATTAGCGAGGATAATGAACGTATGGATCCATGCTTTTCATGAAAACAAGGGGCGGTAAATGAAACTCAAACAACTTAGTCCAGGATCTTAAGTTGGTTCACCCATTCCATTTTTCTTTATTTCAATAACCCTAGGCGAGCTTTAGTTTAATTTAGTATATCGAATGAAGCATCCAGTGTTGTGTGATAGCAAACAGTTAATGAAATCAGCTTTCTCTATGCTTCATCCATATTTCCAAGTTACAAAATAGAAATATCTTTGCTTGGCTCAAGTTTGAATTAAGAAAATTCAAAAAAAAGAGGATCATACCATGTCAGAACATGAAATGGTTAATTTTACTTTGGCTCAAATACCCACCCTTGAGAACTGATTGATTGATTTTAACTCTAGGTCAAACCGTCATGGGTTATTTCATATATTGTCGTTAGTGAAGCACGTTCATTCTATGCTTATGTTCATACTTTTGTATTATTATTTTGTTTCTCTCACCGAATACAAATAATTTTCAAACATATTTTATTGGCCAAAAAAATAGAAACCTTACAGGTATTACAAATCCAGATAAGAGTGGACATGGTAATAATGGCAACTAATGGGTATTCGACATCATTCAGGTCTCCAAAACAGGAACCTCAAAATCAAATTAGGTTTACTGTTATACCTAGGACACCTTTTTTTTGTAGGGGTCCTAACCTTCTGGATGGGATACAGTCAGCCGATTCTAAACTCTACTTACATAGGGATGTGGAAATGAATTTAAATCAAGTGCTTGTTGATCATGCCTATCTTTGAAATGTTCGAGAGAAGCTGATGTCTAATTGTCGACAGATTTTCTTTCTTTTGGAAGCTGTCCAAAGTTTATAAACATTGGAGTTGGATTTCTTATCTTATAAAAACTTTTGTGACTTATCTTCAGACTAATTGTATTTGTGTTGACAGGATGCTAGCTCTTTAGAATTTACAAGTGTCTGAGGTTATTTTGTTCTTTTCTTTTTTTAAAGAAATACTCTCATCCGATTCAACTGACAATACCAAATCCATCGCCGTTTTCTTGTTATACTCGAAATAAAAAGAAAGTCTTTATCTACACAGACGCACGAATTCATGTCTCTATGTATACTAATCAAGGAAGATAAACATTGCATTACGTTCATTGATAAGAATGAAATTCTTCTGAAGGGGTACTACTTTTTTATTAGATACATATATTTTTAGGCTACTTTTTTGATAAATATTTGTAGATAGATAGATAGATAGATAGATAGATATATCATTAGTCCAAACGCTTGACATGGTTATTTGGTGAAATCAGAACAGATATTTCTTTAACAATTTACGATATAAATTTTATTGTTATCAATGGATAAATACTGAGTTTTGTGTATCAAAGCAGATGTTGATAAGCAGATATCTTTTAGTTAAGATACATAGTAATTTTTTAATTGTGAACAAAAATTTAACTTTAATACCTGTGTAGATAGATAGATAGATAGATAGATAAAATGAATTTAAATAGATAAATATATAGGTGATTGGTTGATTAGTTGGGTTTGAACTATATCAACACTTGTAGGTTATTTATTGTCAGTTTTTGTTCGAGTTAACTAAGCATAATTAGTAAATAAACAATTTTAGGAAACCTTTTAAAAAACCCAGGGCTCATTTGTCTGGAAACATTTTCAAGAATTGCTATCTTGTACTAACAATTCTCTTTAGGATTAATACTTTGTATAGAGTTAAACTGTTTCTATTATAGCAATTTAGTACTAACTCCAATTTATAATTACTCATTTGTTTGCCAATTGTTAAATGGTTTCACGTGTTGCAATCTAACTTGAAGAATTCAACGAAATATCAGTCAATTATTTTTACACTATAAAGTGGTTAAACAGTTCAATTTGATTTATAGATGGGACCCCAATATATCGGGTCAGAGTAGAGCTAAGTGTAATGCCATTGAATGGGTTCACCATATAATTCAAAACTCAAGTACTGAAACCTCACAATCCGATACAGTTTAGTGACATATCCTGGACACTCATTGGTGATAGTGTTTTACCACTGCAGATATGTATTCAGCGTATTCTAAAGGTTCTGGCAATTAGGCTGAAGTAGATAGATAAATATATAGATAGAAGAGAACAGAATGAAACAGGCACATAGATAGATAGATATATAGATAGATAGATAGATAAACTATAAAGAGAAGAGTGCCTAGAAAATACGTATAGATAAAGAGGAAAGTATTGACGAATGATTTTAAAAACAAATGCAAAGAAAAATTAAATCCAAATTCTTCAACAGACAATAGCTTGTAATTGAATCAGTCCAAAGCTTGAAATTAAAAAAAATCATATATATATATATATAGATATATATACTTTTTGTTTTGTGTTTTTGAATACACCGAAGTGAAATAAAAGAAAATAAGTGTATGCAGCAACGAAAAGAGGTTCAGTTGTTTTCTTCCAGGCTATTGCAGGCAATACTGCCAAAAATGTTTTACTGCCCAAGAACCTTAGCAGAAAATAAGAAAGATTTTTCGGCTTGCCAGGTTTAATTTTTATCTAGATGGCGCTGGTATCAGGTTATATCTGGGTTTGGATAAATGAACTAACAAGATTCACTGAAGATTATGAAGGTTATAGCTGTCTTCCCGCCAGGCTAACGCAGTGATGCCGAAAAGCCGAGATTTCCTGTCAGTGAATAACGAGCAAAAAGGTTCTCAACATACATACGCACACGCGCGTATGCCCTGACGCCAACGCACGCACACATATAAAAATATAGTGTGGGAATGAGAGAATGAGAGAAAGAGGAAGATGTTAAAAGCAGCTTCATCCTGTATTTCCATATATTTAGCTCTCGGTACCCAAGGGCGCCTATATATATATATATATATATAGTGATGTGTTTGCTCACGCATGCATGTTTGCGTACAGAGGAATGAAATGTACTGCATGTGTACGATTTCATGAATGTGCAACGTATGATAAATATGAATTGAGAAATGAATGTGTATGCCAGAGAGAAAGCAAAAGAAAATTCAGAAAATACCAAGGGAGGTAATTTATTTTTAGCTTTCCACCAATAATTTTTTTGAGAAATGGCCTTATATATTTTCACACAGTTAATAGCTGATACACAGAGTGCAAAAGAAGATAGATAGATAGATAGATAGATAGATAGATAGATATGAACAAACTATAATTGATAAAGACATACTGATATATATATATATATATATATATATATATATATATATATATATATATATATATATATAGAGAGAGAGAGAGAGACCGGAAGTGTCCGTAATGTGATGGCTATCGTCGTGGGAAATAGACCCAGGGGGACCAGTTTAAATTCTGTACTAAGATGAAAATATTTCCCATAATAATAATAATATATTGGCCGTGAAGAGGGGTTGGTAAATACATATATTCATTGATAGACACAGATAGACAGGGAAATAAACACACACACACACACACACACACATATATATATATATATATAAATGATACCAATTGATTCTGTAGATATACTTAAATGGAATTATCCAAATTGAGTTCTCAATGTCAAGTTTATAATATAAGTAGATAGATATATATAAATAAGCTTTTGCAGAGAAAATATCATTGAAAAACAAGACAATCAATGAGTATATTTCCTTATACATTCATTCGTTCCGTTATTCATGGACTTTTCAATATATATATATATATATATATATATATATACATTTATGGATAGATATCATACCAGGTCATGTATAGTAATCATAAAATCTCAAAGATTGTTCATTAATTGATAATACACATTAGTAGTCTGGTCACAAAGTACTGAAATTCAGTTTGAGTCATCCTATAATTATTGCGACATATCCACACACATACGCACACGTGTAACATTATTTGTGGTAATTTAATCTGGAATGATTAAGTGATATTCAATTTACATGATTAAGGAAGAAATAAGTTTATTGACAAGAAAGACGAAAAAATTTGCCTTTCCAAAATAACTTGAAATTTTAATGAAGTGTTTTATTAAGATTACTACGAGGGCATCCCCACCCGCCCTAGGGTTGAGCACTCTCACGAAAAAAATACCGGTTGCCCCTTCCATAATGCAAAGCTCGTCTAAGGAATGGAGTATTTGATAGCCGTTAAGTGTATATATCTAAACACAACGATAATGATACATATGGGTGCAAATCCCTTTACTTACTCTGAGATTGTTGCTGGCTCTTCGGTAGAAAATCTGGTTAGCAGAAAGTCAGTCAGGTTTCGATTGAAGCATCTCGGGGGTCTAGCAATATTGATGAGTTCTGATACAACGAAACAGTCTGTCTCTAGATGACAAAATATATTTTAATTCGAGTAATACAATCAAAATTTTCTTATTTAAATCATCAAATACGCCTTAAACTATTTGCGAATTATATATATATATATATACATATTAAAAAAAACAGAATTGGTCCTAGAGAATTTCTCGCATAACATTGTCTGAGATTCACAGATACAAAGTGATCTACTAATTCCGACCAGAGGAATATATATGGCGTGAATTAGGAAAAAGAAATAATATGCTGTTTAGTAGATTTTGCTTTTCCGGTGAGCCAAAAAATGAAATTAAAAGATGAACGAATATTTGAACTTTGTCAAATGAGAAAAAAAGAAACTAACTGTGGACCATGAAGATGATGGCTATACCAATTATCGTTAGGGCGCTTGGAACGATCCACAAATGATTGGAAAATATACTAAAAAATTAGAAATTCAGATGACAAATCGAGTCGAATCAAACTGCAACCTTTTTACTTTCGTGTAAAATGCTCAGAAGAACCCTTGAGATCTAAGAAAACTTATCATGCATATTTAATGATGGAAGATCAGCTGATTCTAGCGCGGAAAACATACCAACAGTATAATAATAATAATAATAATAATAATAATAATAATAATAATAATAATAATAATAATAATAATTTAGAGTCCTGGAGACTTGAAGAAACTTTCTGTCACTCAGACTCCATTGAATAACCATCACCTAACGTTAGAGTTAAAAACACTCAAAAGAGTAAAATGTTAAAACTAGATACGATTGGGTGTGGAAAATAATCCACTGGGAGCTGTGTAAGATATGGAAATTCGACTATATGAACAAATGAGCAAACTGGGATTCATCATGGGGAATGAGACGCACAAACTACTCTGGGATTTTGAGATACACACCGATCACTTAATCTCGGCCAGACGACCAGACCTAGCCATAGTCATAAGAAAAAAAAAAGAACCAGCTAAAAGGTGGACTTTGCTGTCCAGACAGACAACAGAGTAGAATTAAAAGAAGGCGAAAAGCAAATTAAATACTTAAACATTGCTAGAGAACTAAAAACAAAATTATGGAACATAAAGTTGACTTATTACTAGTTCACTTGGCACCATAACCAAAAGAGGGATAAAGGGACCGAAAGACTAAGAAATCAGAGGACAATTAGAGGTAAACTAGACTACAGTTTTGATATGATCGGCTAGAATGTTTAGAAGACTACAAAGACTTGAGGGGACTTGCTATCCTTCAAACCCCCGAAAGAAACCATCCCTGAACACTGGAGTTAAAAACTCTCAAAGAAGTAAGTAAGTAAATAGTAATAATAATCTCTCCCAATGGCAGCACAAAGAACCAATCATATCAAAGCGAGGATAGATAAGACTATGCAGTGACAGATATGAAACGATCAATCACATAATAAGCGAATGCAGGGAATTGGCACAGAAGGAGTACAAGTCTAGACACGACTGGATGGGCAAGGTGATCCACTGGTAAATGTGCAAGAAAATTAAATTTGACCATGCCAACAAATGATATATGCACAACACAGCATCTGTCCTAGAAAATGACACACACAAACTCCTATGGAACTTTGATATACAAACGGATCACCTAATCTCGGCCAGAAGACAAGACCTCATAATAACCAATAAAAAAAGAAAATCTGCAAAATTGTCGACTTTGCTGTCCCGGCAAAGCACAGAATAAAACTGAAAGTATGTGAAAAGAGAGATAGGCACCTCGAACTTGCTAGAGAATTGAAAAAACTATGGAATATGAAGGCGACGATTATATGCTTTGGGCACGGTAACTAAAGGTTTATCATAGGGCTTGGAAGATTTGGAAGTTGGCGGCCAAGTGGAGATCATCCAAATGACAGCATTATTGAAAACGGCCAGAATACTGAGAAGAATCCTGGAGACTTGAGGAGACTTGCTGTCACTCAATCTCCAGTAAAAGACCATCAGCTCCCGCTGATGTGAAAAACTCTAAAGTTATAATAATAGATTCTAGAAGTATGCCTTCAAGTAAATACGCAATGATATTAACAAGACCCATATGGAAACCAAAAAACTAAATACTGAAAAGCTTGAACCAACTATGTGATTGAATCGCAAAATAATGTAATCCCGATCAACACACACATCAATACGACAAACAAATATAATAACAATAAGTGAAAATGTGGAGAGATTATAAAGGAAATCATGACTGTTAAGAAAACTATCTTACTATCCCCCAGGAAGTATTGCCTGGATAAGTAAAAGGAAGAACGGAAAAGGTAAATAATTTATTACATAATATACCACCAAACAACATCACTGATTTTACGAAATTAGCATGTGATCAATATAGTCTTTCTCAAGGAACCAGAACAGAAATATAAATCCTGGACTGGAAGTGATGTTATAGAAGGAGAGGTGAAAAAATTGTCCCAACAAGCAAATTGCTCAGGCATAAAACACACGGATAAGCTGGGACGAAAAGACCCTAACCAAAAACCAGACAAGTTTGAAAATACAACTTTGAACGGTTAAATCAAAATATATTAATGAAAGAAGGGAAACTTAAAATATTATGAGACAGGGTGACAATGTAAGCAAAAAAAGGACTTTCCAAAATAACCAATGAAAATTAAACATACAACTCGGTGAATAAAGAATGAGTACATAATATCAACTGGATATAAAAGAAGCAAAAGACATTTGGTATGAATTATAGGAACAGAATGACATAACTGAATGTTAAAATGATGAGAAAATAGAAAATTTAATTACAAGGACTGAAAGAAGGCACTGCAGCGTTAATAAATTTGGAATCGCTCAGAGCAATAAAAAAGTACTGGAGTGGAAAACAACAGGGCCATGATGGCATATACAGATTCTGTATTAAAAAATTTAGGTTCACCTACTAGTTCTTGAACAGAATATATGCTTCGAAGAAACAAATATACCCGAATGGATAGCTAAGAGGAAAACCATCCTGATCAAGACATAATTCAAAAAAGGAACCGTCCACTGCAATTATAGACTAATAACGTGTCTACAAATGATATGGAAAATCCCAACAGCACAGATGACAAACAAGGCCTATCACTCGCTGATATGCCTCATACTTCTTCCTGTGGAACAGAAAGGATGTTATGAGGGAACAAGTGAAACAAGTTACCAAACGTAACTGAGCTAAAAATTGAAACTTAATCATGCTACCAAACGGTACGAGCATACACCAGAATCTGTCTTGAAGAAAGAGACGATTAAGCTCTCGGGGCTTTTGAGAAAAAATAGATAACTTAATTCAGAACCAAAAGACTAGAAACTGCTGAATAGAGGATTTTGCAGTCCCGTTCGGCCACAAAGTGAATTCCAAAGAAAGTGAAGAAAGCATCTACACCATGCTACGGAATTAAAAAAGCAGTAGAATATGTTGGTGAAAGTCAAGGCAATTGTAAGTGGCACCCATGGAAGTGTCTGCAAATTACTGGAAAGGTGGCCAGAAGAATTCATATTCGGGGGTGGAATCGATACCATCCAAACTACAGAATTGTGTAGGTTGGCCACAATATTGGGAAGTGTCATGGAGACCAGATAAACTTACTCCAGCTCAAACTCCTCTAAAAGACTTACAGCTGATATTGGTTTGAGGGACTCGAAAGGAATATTATAAATTAATAAAATTATAAACTTTCTGTCCTCCTTCAATGGTTGTGAGTAGGGATTTTTAAGACCATGATATTTGACTAAAACTGGGAAGACCTACAGATAGGTGTTCGGAATTTTTAATGGCTAAAAATCTACAAAAGCGTTCTGTCTCAGTCAGTCTGGATGCCTTGCTGTTTCTTTCTCCTCCCTGTTGGGTCATAGGACTAGATTTCTTATTGAAAAGTATATAACCTAGGCTGTTTGATAGGTGTAAATAAACTGTCTTTTAGGAAATGAAAAACAATACTTTCAAACTTTCAGCGAAGGTTTGACACAACAGAATTCACAGAATTGGCTCGTGTACAAAAGAGTAAGCATTAGTATCAGTAATAAGCAAACTCAAGAGAAATCAAGTAGCTTATTTAAAGAATTACCTTTAAACCTTATACTACCAATGAAAAAGATTAGAAATCCAAATCAAAATAAACGCGGTACCCAGACAATAAGCCTGTGTTTCATGACCGGCAAGTATTCCTCCCATAGGCTACATGAGATTTGCGTTAGCATCCTGCGAATAATGCCCGTTCTTATTTCATGTACATAAACAAAGACCAAAGCCAAAAAGCATCTAAGACACACAAGAGGAAAAATGTACCAGAGGAGACAACAAAAATAACTACAGTTTTTTAAAGCAATTCGACTCAGAAACGGTACAAGAAGCGAATGAAAAATTTTGACTGAATCTACTAAATCTAATACAACAAATAAAAGACGTGCCGATCAAGTGTAGTTGATTTTTTAAAAGAATGGTTGCCTGGCCTTGAGATAATAGAAATATGTCGACAGGTAAATCGTGAAACACCTTCTTAAAAAGAGCGCTCTAAACAAATTGAAACATAGAATATTTAAAAGCAAATCCTGACTGAAAGAAATACACAATTTAGCAAAAACCAGACATATGTAGACTTTTTTTTTTTTAAATCAAAAAGAAGAAGCAGATAATTTTAACTTCATTAATGAATCAAGATTGAAAAAAGTCAAGTTAGAGACCAAAAAATGAATCATTATGGCAACATATCCCCACGGACAGCTTCACCAAACAGGATGAGGTAATCCATGAAGAAGCAAAACCAATAAGTAATAATATAGGTATCCCCTCTAAGGAATCCAAACAGAATATATATTTAAGCTGGATAGGAAACAAGGTTTGATGGACTAATAATGAAAATACAAGCCAAAATCCTAATGAAGGTGAAATGTGCAGGAACGCAGCGAAAAGAAAAGAGATTCAAAAGACAACTGCAGATAAGCCTGGCAACACAAGTGGAAGAAACTAACATGCAGGTGACGTTGAATACAATTGTTGTTGGTGCACTTTTAAGGATACCTAAACGATTGGAGACAGGGATCGGAATATTTGGCGATTGGAGGAAAGGGCAAGACCATTAAGACTAAAACATAGGTAAGATCGGCAGAACCCAGAAGAGCCATGGGGACCAGTGGTCACTTTCCGTTATTCTGATTCCAGTGAGAGCCCACCAGCTGATGTTGGTGTAAAAAAAAAAAAAAAACTAACAAGGATAAATATTATAATGACTAAATCCTTTCCAGAACATTTGATAATCAAAAGAAAAAAAAACAACAACTAAAACTATTAATATGTTAGGACATCTCTCGAGTATATCTGCAATTTTATTATTCGTTATAAAGCTTAATTGCTTTAGATTTTGGTAAAACTATTATCTAACAATCAATTTCATTTCTATTACAAACAATAAAATCTTAGTATGCCATACATATAAGTAGCTGTATGACTTCTTTATATATTAATAAATTTGCTCAGCTTTTTAAGCATCTTTTCATTATGAACGAATATTAGATTTAAACTGTTTCTATCTTGAGTCAAGAGATATTTGGTTAGCATGCCATACGAAGCAGGCCCTTATATCTGTAATGTGTAAATTCTAATATACTCATTTGCTAAACTTCTCCACCACAAGCAGGAAACGACATTAGGTCAATTTTTATATTCAGCTACGCTGGTTTGAATTTAAAGTGTGTTTTCTACTCGACTGGTTATTTAATTAATGCAATAGAACCCAAGCCGCCCTCTACTATCCTACATGTTCAAGAATTGAATTAATAAACGTAAGGTATGTAGAAAAATCTATCCCCTAATATCTAATCTCAATTAATTTAATCCCTAAATATAATGACAATGTAAATATTTTATTTCCTTAAATATAAAATCATGACTTAAATATATATACGGAAACTCTATAAATTATTGAAAATTTTAATCAAAAGTATACGAGTAAGTAAAGTAAATTTGGCGACCGTAGTCAAGGGCGACATTTTTAAAGTCTTTGGTATGAAGCTACCTGGGATTGAACCCATGTCTCCCGGGCCATTGGCGAACACTCTACTTTAAAAATCGTACTTGGTACCTCCTTCCTTAACCCTCAACAATATAATGTACGTATCAAGGGTAAATTGGAGCAATCCAGGGAAAGGAGTAACACCCTCCCCCTACTCCTTAGTGTAGTAGCTATTGAAAAGGAAACCTTCTGGTCGTTCCCCAAATATACAAGTAAAGTACTTTAATTCAGAGAAAAATAATGTTTTCTGTCTAATTTGCATCTACATATATATGTGCATGTGTGTGTGTGTGTGTGTATACGCACCTTACATGCCATTATATGCAATGCATGTGTGGTTTAGTGTCTAGCAATCATTTTTTACATAGAGAGCGTGAATATCATATTGAAACCAAATTATTGCTGGAACCCTTTCAGAGAATTATATATATATATATATATATATATATATATATATATATATATATATATACTATGGAATATCAGTTTTATATTTCATAACGTGACTACTGTGTACATTTCTATGCATTTTTGTATTATTTCCTGAGCATCCCTCTCCGAGGTTCATAACCAAACGGTAAATTCTAGGTCATGTAGAATAGTATAGGGATTGTCCTCGTGGTGGAATGGTTAAAGCTAGTTCATTCTCTAGTCGCGCTATTACGTTCACTTTCGGGCAAATACCTTTGGGAAAGATATGAACTCCCTTATCTTCCCAGCTATGGGTTAAATTGTACACTACTGTCCTTCTAGGAGAATGGTTCTGACATTAATTAACATACAAAGGTTAATATGCCATTAAACAAAGCAACTAAACTAAACCAATAGTATATAGATCATAGGCTCTCGTTGAGGTGAATTTTACTTCTGCAGAATTTTCTGATAATTTTTGCTCATTAGATGGCACAATATACGACTTGTTGCAAAACAATTATTGAATGATTATATCTGGAGAAATTGTTTTGGGCCCTGTGAATATTGGTGAACATAGAATCAGATTGGTGACTTTTTATATATGTTGATCGTCATGAGAAAGTATTTATCCGATACGAGCGGGGTTGAATTTAGATTTTTTTTCCTAGACTGACTGACAAACTGAAGTTAAATAACCCAGTTTGTACTTTTATTTAACTATAGCTCAGATGATAATGAATGTATTCATTTCTCTCCAAAAGGAATAAGTGCGAAAGTGAAACTCAAATAGCCTCGTCTACGATTTTTACGTGGGTCACCAATTCCATTACCTACGACGCCAACCGTTATGCAGAAGAAAAAACAGCTCTACATATAAATGATCGATGGACTCCTATTACATGTTGTGTAAAGTGGTTCTTAGAAACTGAGCAGATTTCATCTTTGCATTTCAGATCTTTTTTGTCTGTTTCTGGTATGCCGATATGCATGTATTCATAGTATCTTGCTTAAATGAATATTCGAATTTTTCCGAGAAAAATTGTCTGTTAACTTTTTTCCCAGGTAACGTCGAGTAACTCTACTTGTATATAATAAAACTCATTTGTACCGAGTAATGAGAAACGTAATTCATCTAATTTGTCGTAGTTTAGCATTAAATCTGCTGCTGTAATAAGCCATTAAGTATGGTTACTTATTCCATGAGAAAAAGTTAAGATTGACCTCTGGCTTCAATAAGAGAGAGAAAATTGTGCCTTGCAGGTGAATACATTAATGTTTTTACATATACTATTGAAACTGATAGGAAATTCCATGTTTCTGACAAACGCGACAGTGTATCAATTTGTTCTACGAATTAGTTTTTAAATGAACGTTTGCATAAGACATTCAAAATGAATTAAATTTTTTATTCCTAATGATCATAAGATTTGATCACATTGTCAGAATTGGTTAGAAAACAACGAGTCTAAGAAAAAGTAAATGTTTATTATCGACTTAATTATAAATTAAGTTTATCTCCTTCATTATAAATCATTAGAAAATGATTCACTGCTGAAGAAGAGGTTTCCATTCCTGGAATCAATGCTGGAAGTTTTGAGCAAACAGAATTGCCTAAATATAGCACTCTCCAAACTCCAGAATTCTAACCTAATATTTTCTTTTGTTTCCAAAATTGAAAATTGATATCAAATTCAAGGTGTTTTTTTTTTCTCTACAGCATATTGTCGTGCACTTGTCAGCAGCCTGTAATGCCTCACCGGCTACCCGATGTAGTACCTATAAATATACGTTTGTTTTCTTTTAAAAGTAGGTATATCCGTCTCTGTGTCTGATTGAAACTGTACAACCAACGAGTCAGCTTTACAACCCGCCAAAGAAAAAAATACAAATGATCCAGAGAATAAAATCATGCAGTTGTCTCTATTGATGACGATTTATATCGATCCAACCATGGGATAACGTATGTAACACTTGACTGTTCACCCAAGTGGGTTAACCCTAAGAAGAATTTTATGGATTGCCTCTTGTGACCAATGTTTATGTATTCCATATACATATGTATATACACATAGACACGTATGCTCCTACATTCATAGGCATTATTACACCTACATATGTGCACACAGCGACGAAAGCGGTTATACTGTCTCAGTTTTTAAAAAATACCAAAGACTTTGACAATGAATAATTCCTCAGAAATTTTATCTTTTTCCAAAAACTTGTTAATATATCCTAAAGATTTCATCGAAAGGTGAAGGCTACAGTAAGATTTAATGAATATCTCTCGTTGGAAATGGTGTTTGATAGTAGGTGAAACAAAATGACATTCAGTGCTGACTCTCTCCTCTTAATAATAGGAACGTCTTCTTACCAATGCATTTAAAAACTGTTACAGCGGTATAAATGTGAGGTTTAAAACACCAAAACTCATCTTTGGTGTAAGGCAATTCAACTGCAAATCATAAAATTTCAAGACTTTGATTAGACAATTCCTTATGCAAACTGTATTGATTTTTATAGTTGACGATATGCAGAATATAACGGATACCTTTTCAGCGGATTCTGTGACATTTTTATTCACAATACATTTGAAGAAAACCTAGATGACCGACCAATATATTGAGACAAATAGATTTCGATAGGAAACATATACAGTTGCAGATACTTTTATAACCTCCCACACTCACTGACCCTGGTAGTCAGTTCTGTAACCAAAGACAAAATGTCAATTATGAGAAGTCTCTGTCTTGGGTACAAGATAGTAAAAAAAATGATTTGGACATTAAAAAAGAGTCAGTTGGTAACCGAAAGCAACGTCTTTAATAACGAGAGTAGCGAATCCTGCTTTGATGTTTGTTACTATTTATCGAGAAATAAATTCATCCTTGATTGACCAATTTCGATTCACATCTTTCAGATTTGGGGTCTAGCCAGGAGAAAAGTGGAAACTTTGTTAATAAAGGGAGTGGAATTTTTCTGTGATTTTATGTCAGACTTTTCCTTTCCTAGTATAAAGTTATCACCATTTTTTTCTCTCATCTTTGTCTTTTCTGGTGGAGTACAGCTGGGATCCGTGCAGGAAAAACATTTTCATTTCCAGAAGTCAGGATTCCATATATACCAGTAAGTTAGCAGGGATTCGACAATTCGCGGTCCAGTGCACCATAAGTTATGCAGTCAGGTTAAACAGGTTGTATTTTGAATTATTAGAAATGGAGTGAAATCTCAGACCTTTCACTGGAAGTTTCTTTGATATATCCACTGGGGAGTGTCCATGACCAAGTAGTTAAAGTGCTGGACTGTAACATCGAAATAACCGAGTTCAAACCCTTTTTTGCACTTAAAAGTTCTCTTTTGAACTGCTACTTTAGTGAAATGTATTAATTGTCTTATCCCTCACCAACGGGTTTAATAGTACGTCAACTTTTCTTCCATAAGAATGGCTTTGGCATTAAAAATCACTGGAAGGTGTATATATCATTGAACAAGAAAACTGAATCGAAGCCAGAAGTTTGCAATACAATAATATTTTTTCTTACAGGAAAAGTACCTTTTTTCGACGCAAAAGTATAATTAAGAATTTAAAAGGCCGTTCATACTTTAGGGAAATAAAAAAAAGTGTATCGAGCCCTGGTATTACCATAGTACAAGAAGAAGTAATTATGAGAAGTTTGTTTAAATGAGTCTTTCGTATGCCTGTGATGCATGAATTACTCAAATTATACATGCCAAGTTTTTCCAGAGAGTTAATTAAAAGATTTTTTTGGCTGAGTACAGCTTGGATCCACAAAGGAAAAAAAATTAATTTCCAAAAGGCGAAAGTCCATGTATTCTAGTAATAAGCGAGTGTCAGATAGACAATGTTCAGTTCAGGTACTGTAGGTTAGGCTGTCAGGTCCAACAGGTTTGTATTCTGAATTATTATAACTGAACAGAAATCTCAGACTTTGCACTGTAGATGGTAGTCTGTTTCACATTCGAGTCTTAAATTTGTGTTACCAGTTAGATAGGGCGTTTTCTGAGTGAAAAAAATAAAGATTTTCTAGTTGGCCTTTTTATCAAGTAACACATTGAAAAGAGATATAGAACTAACCTAAAATATTTTACATCAAACGATCTCAAAAATAATTTTCTTTTTGCAATAGCATTTGAAAGATAAGGGTTTTCATAATTACCCAAGTACTAGTTTTTGATTTCTGCTTTTTTTTTATTCTTCTGTTGCAGCCTTACAGACAATTTGTCATTTCGTAACTCTTTTTCGAAAATGGCACTTCCGGTCAGCAGATCCAAGATTAGGTCAATTGAAACCTCTACAGAGGAACATGGCATACTTCCAAAGTTAGGTCTTGATCTGACACTAAACTGTATTTGCTTGTGAGGATCCAATTCTAAAGTTCTGTGGAAGATTTTCGAGATCATTCGGAGGCCACTTGGGTCTGCCATGTTAGTATCTTTTGGGTCTTATCTACGGACTAAAAATGTCTGTATATAAACATTATTAGTATTAGAAATACTAAAAAGCAAAAACCGTGAGAAAAGTATTTATATTACGTATATTTATTGAAGCTATAACTGTTGATTATGTTGTAGGCCTGGCGAAAATATCTCTCAAGTTGAAAACACAGTGAAGGAGATGAAGAAGATATGAGGATAAAGGGATAGGAAAACTCAGATACAGCTTCACCAAAAAATCCTTGACTTTTCTTCGATATTACAACTTCCTTATGGCCCGTTTTGAGAAACAGGAAAGCGTTAAGTAATATTTTCAAGTCGAACAAGGAAACATATTTTCGCAATTTTTTTTATCAGATCGTGGGATTTCACTTCATCATGGATTTCTGATCATATTTTGGTACATACTTGGTGGCCCATTTCAAAATCCTTCAAGTTTGCTGTCTTGTCGCTTTTTCATACAATGAGAGTTCTGATGATTGATTTTTGTTATCAAGGTTCCTGCTGACCACTGAATTATATGTTTCTAAAACACGATCATTATTTAATTGAAACCATATAATTGGTTTAAAAAACATTGGCTTTAATATTGAATAATCAAATCATTGTTGACATAACAAAATGCAAACAACCAACTTCTTTATAGTGGCCAACGTATCTTTCTTTAGGCGTCTTTGAGGGTAAAATACAAAGCCTTATTATTTATACCACAATATTTATAACCAGATAATCCCAGGATGAACGTTCTGAATTCAGAAACACAAGCAATAGAGAGTGTATTCCATTAAAAATGGATGATATGTTTGATGAAAGCAAATTTCAGTGTGTTGGATTAAATCGTACCATGTTCAATGTAGCAACTGTCAGTTGCCTGTGAATATCTTTAAGGCTAGAAATATGATGTATATGACTGTAACCTTCGGTAATATAATGGCCGAGGGATTTCGTTTTATGCCTTTGGGTTTAGTTAGGCTTTGAACCTTTCGGCTCAGTGCATGGGTTACTGAGGTGCAACATTAACGCAGATGACCAAGCGCGGGGGCAGAGTGGACCTGTCACTCAGAGATGTCACAAAAGCCGAGATAGGAAACGGGGATAGAGACTGCGGGTGACGTCACGCACCGGAAGCGCGCGGAGGATTTTGGGGATTTTGAAAAAGTCAATTAGTTGAGTTGAGAACTGGACACCGAACGAGAAGGGTCGACTTTCGGGGCTAGCAGAGGCCAGACGAATTTGCGCGGTACGG
>OY757928.1:65068952-65103952 GCA_963585895.1 Sepioteuthis lessoniana
TCCAGCCCAGTCGGCTTACAAACAAATGACTAATGTTAGATTGTGACTGTTATGTAGGAATACTCAGGCTTGTTAAAGAATGTTAGCAACAAAATGTGTTTACAAATTATATATATATATATATATATATATAAAGATTTGATATTAAATAACCTACGATGGTTCATATGCCATAAAACAAAATCAAAACCAAGAAAGGAAAGGGTTTTCGGACTATTGCCTTCATCTTTATTGTTATTTCCGCAACGTTTCGGCTGATATGTCTTCCGGCCTTCTTCATGTGTTTGTCGAACTCCGGAACCTTCATGGAACTTCGAACTACCTCCATTATTGAATCCACGGGGGTCGCTTGTTCTGATAAAGGGGTACAAGTGTTAAGTATTTCTGTATTGTTACTCGCCTGTAGTGAGGATTGTAATTGAAACCTCCAGATGATTGTAACAATACAGAAATACTTAACACTTGTACCCGGTTATAGCTAACGGAACCAGAATAGGCAACCTGAAACCTTCAGATGATTGTAACAATACAGGAATACTGAACTCTTGTACCCGGTTATGGCTAACGGAATCAGAACAGGTGACCCCGTGGATTCAATAAAGGACGTAGTTCGAAGTTCCGTAAAGGTTCCCGAGTTTGACAAAGACCTGAAGAAGGCCGGAGGACTTATCGGCCGAAACGTTATGGAAATAAAAATAAAGATGAAGTCAATAGTCCGAAAACCCTTAATGATAAAAAAAGAAAACAAGGATATTTTTGCCATCAGATAACCCAACCGTGTGACATGGCAATAAACAATAAACCAAACGTTACTTTTTAACATTTCATAAGTTATTATTTAATCAAACTACCTTTGCCACATCATACTTTACTGTAGGCAAGACGATGCTAATGGGTAGAGTGTTCGCATATGGTCTGGGAGACCGGGGTTCAATCCAAGGTCAAATCATATCAAAAACTCAAGAAATGGTACTTGATGCTGGTTTGCTTAACATTCAACATTATAAGGTACAGATCAAGGATAAAGTGGAGCAATCCAAGGAATGGAGTAGCGGCCTCCCCTATACCTCGATATTGTAGTTATTGAAAGGGAACCATCTGGTTTCCCTTCATTACAGTCGCCAGCTTTTACTTATATACGTGGTACATCCAATAATTTTCTAGCCATTTTTTGTACAGGCATTTGAAATTGTCGTAGACACTTGAAAATTCAGTATGCTATTGTTATACATCTTATGAGATGACTGACGAGTTTTTATGATTTCAGGTTCAAATTAACAGCTACAGTAGCAATTAGAATACACCGTACTAAAGCCTGATTGTCACAGCTGGTGAATTTCGAAAATGCAATCTGGACATGACGACATTTAGAAGAACGATATGCCATAAAATTATATTTTAAACTTGGAAGAAATGTCACAGAAACAACGTATGGAATGCTTCAGGCTGCTTTTCGACAATCTTGCTTGAATCTATCATCAGTTTTGGAGTGGCATAAGAGATTCAAGGAATGCAGGGAGTCTGTGAGGAATGATGAGAAGTGTGGGAGGAGTAAGGAAGTCAATACGCCAGAGTTGATTGGCCAAAGGTTTGGCGTTAGAGTTAGGGTTACTATGTTGAGGTTTTAAGGGAGTTCAGGAAGAGATTCCTTGGGAAGAGGCCAGCACTCTTCAAATTGGGTCAGTGGCATTTCCACCAGGAACCTACACCAGTCTACAATTCCATCCTTGTCACAGACTATTTGACTAAGATGGGCATCAAGACATTTCCTCAGCCTCCCTATTGTCCAGACTTTGCTTCGAGTGACTTTTGGTTATTCTCAATGCTCAGAGACTGTCGTTATGAGACAATTAAGGAGATAAAAGAGGCTGTGACGAAGGTCATTGACACGCTCACGCGAGAGGAATTCCATGGGGCCTTCCAGAAGTTGTTGGAACGGTACGACAAAAGCATTGCATCCGGAGGAGATTATTTTGAAGGGGACTATAGTTTCATGTGTGTACTTTCAAAAAAGTGCCCATACGCAAAAAGTATGGAAACTTATTTAATGATATATATATATATATATATATATATATATATATATATATATATATATGTATATCAGTGGCATGCCCAGGAAAAAATCTGCTATGATATACAAATAAAGCCGTTATCATTTTGCAGGTGTAGTTAAAGATTAATTTGAATGGAAGACATAAACTCAAAAATGTATATATGCAGGACAATGAATTCACGATGACTTTCTAAAGTAGACTTTTTTACAAATTGGAAACACGTTAATACATGTGAATTATTATTATTTTGTTTGCATTTATAAATGATGTATGGTAATGTCATCATACAAGAGCTGTGATAGTAACCACGGCCAACAGTTGGCCTTAGTTGATGAAACAGTTTACAGCTCTAAACATTTTCGCTAACAAAAGAACAGATTTTCCTCGGTGAATTTCTGATTACAAGATTCAAGTGTTCATTACAATAGATCTAATTAAACTGATTAAAGTGGTGTATTACGCAACTGAAATAAATAATACGTTGAAATTTAAAAAAAACAACAACAGTGTATGGGATTCTTTTTTATTTTTATTCATTTCAAGCATACCTTACTTCCTTGTTGTGAAAGTGTGTTTTCAGCAACCCTTCTCAACACGCTGGATGAGACACAAATCAATTTAAGCGGCTTTTAAGAGATTTAAGTTCAGAGTTTTCCTTCAAGACTGCTTACCTAACATAGGCTAAAGAACACAGACTGCTCTTTTATTTACCCATAGTTGGAGGGAGAATATTTGCATTCATAACCTTCCAAAGGGTATTCGGGCTATGTGAAATGCAATCTGACTTGTCTAGTTTTTGAACTTGGAGTGCCGTGTCCACTTCCTGCGATGATAACCATTACACAACAGACACGTGCATATTCCTATGTGCATGAGTGTGTGTCTCTGTGTGATTACAGATACTTAAGCATATCTAGTGACATTAATAAACTGATACTTATAGAACTTATAGAACAAAATCTCTGTTAAATCTTGCCAAAAAACGTAACGTTAAATGAATTTATCATGAAACTAAATCATCGTGAAAAGAACACTTTGAAATAGACTGGACTGGTGGTTAGGCATACAAAGGTGTATATAACCTTGTGCCAAATATTTTAGCATTAAATTTGGGATTATTTGAAACAATGGCTCACGTGTAGATCTCACTTTCAGTTGTTCACGACATCGAAGATCCTAAAATCATAACTTCAGAACACATGAGTGCCGAAAATTAATTTTGATTAAATAATAGTTATGCATGTTATTTAAAAAAAACACTTTTAAAAGTAATCTCATTTCTTTTATAACGTTTGTGCATCTCATATATATATATATATATATATATATATAATTTCCTGTTGGTGAAGGATACCTATTGTTCTAATGAAGAACTTTTATATGCAGTAGATATGGTACGCCAACAGTTCATCTTAAATTGCTTTTCGGTATCACATCAGCTTCTTAAAAAATAGAAAAAACTTGAAAAATGTTCTCAAAAACGTTTTTTTATGAAAAATGGTTCTCATTGACCTACCCCTTTTGTTTATATATATATATATATATATATATATATATATATATATATATATATATATATGTCCATATGTAGTGTTCGCCAATGGCCGGAAGACCGTGGTTCAATCTTAGGTCGAGAAAGACAAAGACTCAAAGGTGGTACTTGATACCTCCTTGCTTAACACACGGCATTATAAGGTACGTATCAAGAATAAAGAGGAGCAATACAAGGAAAGGGGTAGCACCCTCCCCGATACCTTGGTGTAGTAGCTATTGAAAATGGAGCCTTCAGCTCGCACTTCGCTACGGCGACCATCTTTATTTATGTATACTTATATGAAGAAGTTTATGTGGGATAATCCAGTTAGTATCAAACTCAGCATTGAGTATTAATTAGAGGAGTGATAGTTGCCTAATCTCTTTTACATACTAGGGTTACTGTATATTTTTGTATGAATTGAAGTAATTCTTGTGTTCATAATATCTGCTCTAAGAATATTTCTGAAAACCAATGGTTTCTTTGACATCAACGTTCGATGCGTGAATATCTATTTGTCTTTAAGCAAGAAACGTTATCCTATTTTCGATTCAATTTTGAATAAAACCGTATAATCAGATTTAGAATTAATATTCTTCAAATGATTTAAGACTCTATAAGTACATTCACAGCAAAAAATATTATGGTTTTTGTTGTACTTCATTGTAAGTATGTAGTTTTTAGTTAAATAAATCTTCATCATAATAATCCTCACAGCCTGGTGACGGCGCGAATTTCCACCTCCTTTTCTCTCTCTCTCTCTCTCTCTCTCTCTCTCTCTCTCAATTTATCTATCTATCTTCCTACCGTCCTTATAACCCTTCACGTGAGACAATTTCTTTAGACGGCATCCAGTGTACAGGCATAGCTGATAAATGTACTTTTGTACCGTTCGTTTAATGCGCGTGCGTCTGAGTACAACTCTAAAGCAAACCCAGGTTTTGAGCAGATTTTCACTTCCCCAGCACTGTTCAGCATGTCATAGTCGTTTTATTCAAATGATTCGTGCGATGGGAGGTAAGTGGCCGCACAGATGTTATTTTTTAGAAAGCTGCTTCCTCGATTTCTTCAAAAGAGTACACAGTAAACAGTTTTATTTTTGATTGAGACGTAGAGTCGTCTGAGGTTCCCAAAGAAAAAAATATGATCATATCTGAGAAATCAACAGCAAACATTTCCTTGGTCCTCGATATTTCCTTTGATTTTATTCGCTTTTCATAACCTCTATTGGAAAGAAGAGAAATAATAGAATCCGCTGGTAACTTGTATTGTCATGGTGAAGGGATTTTGTAGGCACACATACACACACACACGCACACACACATGCAAAGAGATACTCACGCACACATACTTAGATAAATGCACATATGCGTATACACTCACATACATATACATATGTTCCAAGTTCTGGGTGGGTCAGTACTACTCTATGGATGCACAAAATGGACTCTAAAGAAATGAATTGATAAAAACTCCGAAGGGTACAGCATAAGAATGCTATCTACTGTTTTCAACAAATACTAGAAGCAGCACCCCAAAATAGCATCTGGAAAACCTCCCATTTGACAAACCGTCCTTTTAAGGCGAGGAAGAAAGCCGGTCCACTGCTCTGACAAGAAACAACGAACCAGCATGATTTCAATATTCTGGGCGCACACACGATGGAGTTCAGAGGACCTTTCAGGTGTGATAGGTGAAAGAGACAGATGACGAGAGTGTGCAATGGAAATTCGTGCTATTTGCATGACTTGATATATATATATATATATATATATATATAGAAAGAGAGAGAGAGAGAGAGAGAGAGAGAGAGAGAGAGAGAGAGAGAGAGAGAGACGAACAGAAAGATAGATAACGATATAGCCAAGGATAAATACATAGAAAACTAAATGAGTGACAGAGACAAAGATAATTAACAAGGAAGATAGATAATTGATCCCTAGCCAATGAATGTGTATAGCTATGTGTGTATGTTCTCATTCCTACATGTGTGTGTGTGTGTGTGTGTGTCTGTGTGTGTGTGTGTGTGTGTGTATTCAGTAATGAGATAGCTACGAGTGTTGGCTTCTTAACATTTAATCATTAATTTTTATTATCAAAGCTAGTTTTGTTTTCTTAAGAAAAAAAATCTCTATTTTCTGATATGCCAGTGTGAGTATAAAAGACTCTTCTGAAGAAACGACTGAAGGAAAGAGACGTTTGATAGATTGAGAAAACAAAGAATGACATATATATATATATATATATATATATAATATTATATATATATATATATATAAAACACTGAGAAAAAGTTTGTTAAAGAAGAAATAAAAAGAGAAACAGAGAAGGAGATGTCAAATTTTCCATGTGTCATCTCGTGGTTTCCAGACTATGATGAAACTCCGCCCATTAAGTACGCCGCGTCCAATCATAAGAGTTAATACGAAAGTCAAAGTTGTTTCTTTAATTTCAAAAGTTTCTAAACTATTGAAACAGCAGCTCTGTAGAATCAACAGTTGCCTCCCTAACAAGGCTGAGGCCACGCCTCAGCATTGATTGGTGAACATGATCGACAATCGGCGTGTTGCTGTGCAGTACTGTCGTACAGATATATAAGTTCGGCCTTGGACTCTATGCGCAAGTCTCATGACACTTCGCAACAGGGTGGAGCTGAATGTTTTGGATCACGAAAAGGAAGGGGCGTGGTTATAAAACTCTGAAAGTGCACGGGTGAGAGAGGGTAGAAGCCAGAAATAAAAGGTATTAAACCGCGTCTCCTGATAAACATAACTACGTTGGCATACACACACACACACGCACACACCCATATTACAATTACGCACACACACACACACAACACACACACACACACACACACACACACACATGTATATATATATATATATATATATATATATATATATTATGCGTAGGTAGGATGCTGTTTACTTCACACAAAACACACGTTCTCAAACACACACACGAACACACACACGAACACAGACACGGACGCATGTTTTCATACGTGCGCACTGACACACACACGCACATATGTATGAGTGTGGGGGTAGTTATAATTTACCACAGTTAACTTGATACACGTAAGAAAACACACATATACATATATGTGTGCTTACTTCGAAAGCATTATATGCGTGTGTTTCAGGATAAACACAAACACGTGCGCATACATCTAGGTGCACAGTTCGAATGAAGGTAAAGCCATATAATAATATAAGCTAACAAATGAATACTTGTGCATACACTCATATACATATTAGTGTACATATAAGTGTGCATATATATATATATATATATATATATATATATATATATATATATATATATTATATGGCGGTATATGCATGTGTGTGTGGGGGGGGTATTTCTGTGTATGCAGGGTACATTTAAAGGCACTTCACGTGTACTAATACTCAAGCAGACTATAGGCCGTTCAGTGTGTATATGTAGATTGATATGAACAAAACTTAATAAACAAATACATTTATATAAAAACCATGGTTTCAGAAATCGAGTATCTTGCCTATATATGCGTGTCTATATGTGTCTGTGTTGCGTACGATTGTGTATGTATGTGAATCCGATTAGATGATGTCTATAACTTTCATGTGAACATATATACCAAACTTCTAAGATTACTATTAAAATCATGATGGAACTTATATGCAACGTCATGATATTTTGTTCAGTGTTCGGGAAGAGGAGATTATACAGAGTCAATGTTTTTTTAAAAAAAATACTTAATAATAAAGAAGACTTCTGATTCCAGCCTTCGACAATGAAAATCGTTTGCGTATATATATATATATATATATGTGTGTGTGGGGGGGGGAGTGTGTGTGCATGCGCAGGCTCGAACTCATATGTATACTACCCATGATTTTTTTTCCCTTTTTTCTAATCTAGCAAATGGCATCGACACTTAAACTTACAAAAATGTCTCATTACCAACAACTTATGCGGTATTTGGTCCAATATATTTGTAAATACCACCGATATGCAAAACAGGAAAGGCTTAAAAATAGTCTATTTTCATACTAAAATATTTATGACAGTTTTTCATCTTGTGATTTTTTTTGTCTGATGTTTAAATACACATAAATATTTAACGCCATCTATCAATTTGCATATTTATCTATCCAGCAATCTATCTATCTATCTCTCTATCTATCTATCTAAAAATAGATAGATAGATAGATAGATAACTGATCCTAAATCGGTGAACTTGGATAAGTGAATAAAAAAGAATAAATACAAGCAACAAGTGTACAAGGTTATGCTTGTATTAGTCAATATTATAACTGGTCTCTTTAATTCCATTGTTCTCATCGAGCAACAGGTCCAGTGTCTAAAAATAGCTATCGCCAAATACTACAACGTCAACGAAATCAACATATCGGGTTCGGCAAAAAGCATCTATCTATCTATCTATCTATCTATATAGTCCTCGCATATCTACCTTCCTACTCACGTATCTATTTATATGTCAAGCTATTAAACAATTCTACCCCTATCTATCTATCTATCTATCTATCTATCTCAATCTGCTCCTATCTATCTATCAATCTATCTGTCTATGCGTCTTAGTCTACTCTTCGTTACCGATCAATCTATCGATCTATTATCTATCGATCTCAATTTGCAATGTCTTATCTATCTATCTATCTATCTATCTATCTATCTATCTCAGTTTGCCCTTTTTTTAACTTTTTATCTATCGATCACAATCTGATTTAATCTATCAATATATCTATCTTCTAGTTAATCAATATAAATGATAATTCCTTCAAGAGAGGCAAATAAAAATACGCAGGAAAAAAACAACAAACAAAGAAATATAATAAAGGTATTTACATATGTAACATTCAAACATTAATGGGCTTATTAAGTTTTATTATCACTGCTGAATAGAATGTTCATAACACCTGTCACATACCGATATTTAGCAGTTTAAATTCTTAAACTATCACTAAAGAATGATATCAATTCCCTTTTATTGTTTCAGTAATTTTAGTCAAGTTTTTCAAAAATCTACAAAAACAGTATAGGCATATATCTTACTTGATCTGTTTTATACAAGGTATTTTACAAGTAAGCGTAATGACCCCCTGTACCTACCGCATTAACCATAAATAAGTACACTATTAAATGTTTTAAATAAAATGCTGTTTTACTTTTATATGAAATGAACTGGAATATTATCATTGATAGTAGAACATAATATAATTAAGATATATTGCAAGGTATTATTTATGAGAAAATTTTACAGGATTTAAACTCATTAACCAAAAATGAGATTGGGTAGAGTGTTCATCAATGTCGCAGGAGACCAGAGTTCAATTCGAGGTCGAGTCATGCCAAAGACTCAAAAATGCTACCCGATGACATCTCGCTCACCACTAGACATTTTAAGGTACGGTTCAAGGCTAAAGTGGAGCAATCCAGGGAAGGGAGTAGCGCCCTCTACTACACTCCGTTGTTGTAGCTATTGAAAAGGGAGCCTTGGGGTCACCCTCAACTACGGTAACCAAATTTACTCTTACTTATATATATATATATATATATATATATATATATATATATATATGTGTGTGTGTGTGTGTGTGTGTGTGTGTGCGTGTGTGTGTGTGTGTGAGAGAGAGAGAGAGGGGGGGGAAAGAGAGGGGGTCTTACTTTTTTATTATTAACAGATTTTTAATCCCTAGAAATCGCTAATATCCATTTTGTTAGTTCTATTATCCATTTTGTTTGGACAAATATCCTTTGTCTTTTAATGACGTTCAACAGGGCATAATGAATGTGCTGATATATGTGGTTTGGAACCAAAAAAGGCTTTTTATAAAAGTATAATAATCAGGTATGTATTTATGGGTGATACTGCATCTTTCAAATAAAGGAAACTATCACTAGCGCCTCTTCCATATAGTTACGGATGTTTAACATATTCACGATCGCTTATCGATATTTTAAACAGGACCATGACACAGAGGAATTGTCCAGTTGTAATCTCACCGCGCTGAAAGTTTGTGATCATTGTCAATTTCTGTTACCCGAGGCTCACCACAAAATAGAATAGTGACTTGACGAGGCTATTCCAGAAATTATTTATACATTTTTGCAGGGATCATCTTCTTATGGAGAAGTAACAGATATCAGTTGAATAAGAGTATCAATGTTTTGGATTCGACTGCTACTCAGCCAAAAGGAATCAAACCTGGTGACAGTAAATTCACCTCTTAAGCATTGTTTCTCTATGAGACCAATGTAAACCAAGGGATGTCCAGATACCTGTTGAAGAAATCGGTGTAACTAGTCGATTTTTGCATTCCCATGTGGTCAAAAATTAACTCTAATCTTTGAAATGTTTGTTTAGAGGAGAATCAGATCCATACCATGTTCAACAGTATGAATCAAACATCATTATATATACTGGTTATTGCATCATAAAAAAATCAATCTTATCACAATAACATGTTTTTAAATGCTAACTTCAGAAATTATAAGGCTTATATTTTTTACATTACTCTACTTTACCTGAAAATCATAAACTTGATATTTTGGAGTTAAGTTATCCCATAATATGCTAATAAAAAACTTCATGATTAATGATTATTCACAGCGTTTTCATCTATAACATGGATTGGTCAGCTCTAAGCTAGTTTCAATGTTTCATGTTTTTACTTTTTATTTGTTTTAATACTCTATATCCGATTGATGTTTTCTAACGTTCATGGTACTATTTACTATTTTACTAACTTAGCATGGGAATCTATTTGATTATGTTTTAGTCTAAAACTAGTTATTACACATTTATAATTTTATCTTTTTTGTCTCTCTACTTCTTCATATAGTTAATCATTAATTAACGCTTTAGGAATTTTTGAAGAAAAAAGTTGCATTGATGAATAATAGTATATTTGGAGGTGCCCGTAGTGTAATGGTTATCGTCGTAGGAAATGGACACGGCGACATGAGTTCTAATCCTGGCCGAGACTAATTGCATTTCACATATCACTAATACCCTTTGGAAAGGTATGAATCCAATTATTCTCCCTCCAGCTATGGGTAAATAGTAGGGCAGACTGGGTTTTTAAGCCTTGGTGAGGCAACTAGTCTAGGAGAAGGAAAACTCTGAATTAAAACCTGTTAAACTCCGCTTAAAAATTGCCCTTTTGTCATATCCTGCCCGAGCAGAGGGGTTGGTAAATATGGATAAATGATAGTATATATTTTCTAGATAATTTTGTCCAGACTATGAAACCATGTCAATCATAACATTTAGGATTCTTGCTCACTGAAACATAAGTAGTAGTTATGACAAAATTATCCTGAACTGGAATGAAAAAAAAAAGTAAAATAAATCGAGACGATTCAGAGCAAACTCTAAATACTATTTGATTAACAGTTATGATACATTTTGATTAGTGGATGTTGGCGAAAATCAAGATTGAGCAAATGCAGAATCCTCCAAAATAAGTAGATTTAGTTTTTTTCTTAAACTGAACAACTGTCGCAAGGGTAAAATTTGAGTACATAGTAGACATTAAAAGAAATATAACGGTGCAGATTCATCTGGTATATAAAAAAGACCTTGATTGGTTGATTTTTACGGGGTGAAGTTATTTCATGCTTCGAGTTAAAAAAATTTAACGTTCTGTTCTTTCATATTTGAATCATTTGTGTAGCTGTTACTTACGATTCATTTATTTATTTGTCTATTGACATATTGTATGGAGACACAGACTATTTCGATATTGTTGCAGGTTTACTGCAAGGAGACAAATTAGCCCCATACCTCTTTATCATCTGTATAGACTACGTGCTTAGAACATCTATCGATAAAATCAAAGAACATAGTTTCAAACTATCAAAAGAATGAAGCAGAAGTTACGTCGCAAAAACAATTACCGACGCCGACAACGCTGATGACATAGCAAATGCACTCGCTCAAGCCGAACCTGGCTACATAGTCCGGAACGAACAACTGCAATATCGGCCTCCATGTCAATGCTCACAAGACGGAATATGTGTGCTTTAATCGAACAGGTGACATCTCCACACTAAACGGTAGCTCTCTAAAACTAGTTGACAAGTTCACCTACCGAGGAAACGGTGTCTCATCAACCGGAACAGATATCGACATGCGACTAGCCGAGGCATGGATAGCTAACGATAGACTATCAGTCATATGAAAGTCAGACCAGACCGATAAAATGAAGGGCAGTCTTTTCCAAGCAGCGGTCGAGTCGATACTGCTATATAGATGCATTACATGGACGCTAACTAAACGTATGGAGAAAAAGCTTGACGGCAACTACACAAGAATGCTACAAGCAATATTGAACAAGTCCTGGAGGCAGCACCCCACAAATCATCTGATGTACGGCTATCTACCACTCATCACGAAAATTATCCAAGTTGGACGAACCAGACATGCGGGATACTGCTGGACAAGACGAGCTTGTTAGTGATGTACTCCTGTGGACCCCTTCACATAGACAAGCAAAGGCAGGACGACCAGCTCGAACCAACTTACAGCAGCCTTGTCCCGACACGGGATGTAGCCCTGAAGATCTACCGTAAGCAATGGATGATAGGGAGGGGTAGTGAGAGAAGGTCAGGTATATCCGTGCTGATAGCGTGACCTGATGATGATAATGATGATGACATAGAGTCTAGTTAAATACAAAATTATTTCTGAACGAATCTATTTTATCCAAACATAAGATTCTAACAGTTACCATTATTTTGTGTCTGTAGACATAGAAGTAATAGAAATGAATATGTCCTCAAAATCCCCAAGATCTCCAAAACTGAAGCTTCATCATTAGATTCTTCTTTCTGATCTATCCAGAACACCTAATTTTCTATTTGGTGGAGCAGGTGTCTTAATCTTTTGCAGGGGATCCTTTCAAGGTAATCTAACCTCTTCCGAGAAGGACTTTCAGAGGTTCTTCAAATAATTCGCTTAAATTTGTGCTGAATGTTAAGGGGACTATATTGAAGAGAATTATAAATTTCTTTACTTTTAAATCTATCTTCATAGTATTTTGGAATCGTTTACTAAGCTTAGCATAGTTTAACACGAGGTCAGAATGATTGTGTACACAGTATGATTGAACTCACTAACAATTTACTGGTAACCTAACTTGATAAGTATCACACCTCACGTGGTGCCTCCTGCTAGTGTTTTGTAAGCTAAAAACCTTCTTTTACAAATACTTTTATCTTCTAAGCTTTGTTTATTCGTATTCACGACTCAGTTTAGTATTGTCTGAACTGATATTATCTCATCTCATCGCATCTCTCTCTCTATTTCTCTGTCACTCACTCTTTCTCTTTCACTCTCCTCTGTCTCTCTATGTATATCCTTGTTTTTGTTTCCGTCTCGTTCTCTGTCTTTGTCTGATTCTTTTTCTGTCTCTCTGTCTCTCTCTCTATATATATTCGGTGCACCAAGTATTGAAGAACACACATTTAGAATGTAATGAAGAGATAAGAAGCTAATGCTACGTGGTACGTGTCGAATTTTAAAGTTTCTCTTTGAAAGGTATCAAGAGTATTAACATGCCATTATCCATACTGACATAAGAAATAAAGAGGCATGCAATGCTTAGGAAACTGACGGACAATTTAGTGACTTAGGGGATACCGAACTTCGTGAAACTGGCTGATTCCTTCGGGTTCACTATGCAATCATTATCCTGAAGTTCGTGATCTATACTGAAAATGTCATGCTGGCAAAGTCCTTTATGCAGAGCCTCAAAAACAATATTGCCTATATCACTGCAATGGTCGGATTGCAAAAGCACTGAATCATGAAGGTTACTGAGAGTAGTCTATCTGTTTACATGTTGGGATCTGCTACAAATTATTCGTCTCAGTTAACATAGAGGTCGATACGTTCGCAATTTAGTTCTAACCCTATCACTAATCTTTCGGTTATGCTATCCCGTAATGTCAGCTTCACGTTTAGTTTTAGAGATAATCCATAACGTTGACTTTTCTTTCTTGAATATCATCAATTGGGAGACTAACCGAAGTCCTTAGCATAGTGTTTATTGGAAAATATGTAATCACATTTAAATCCCAGATTGTTTAAGAGTCACTCTACGCTAAAAAAAAAAAAAAAAATTGGGAAACGTAGAGATCCGTCTCTTCACTCTGATCATGTGTAAATAATTGGGAAAACTGGGTTACTTAGCGTTGGACTATCAGTTTAGGAGTAGGAAAACTCCCGTTTCAAAGCAAAATATCCATTCACTGAATAATTGACCTTGTCACTTATTCTGTTCAGGACGGAGGAGTTGACCATTTACAAACCAACCACAGGACAAACAACACTAACTTCTAGCACGATGCAGACATCCTTAATGTAATAGTCAACATGAATAAAATTTACCTAATATGGAGACCTAAGTTCTTTAGTTGCCACATTAATATGGTCCTCTGAGTTGAGGTTATTTTTATTCAATGACATTTATTTGGTTTCGAACACATAAACAGACTTAATGATTTTTCGAAGGATTTTATGCTGTTTTTATTAATGATTAAAATTTGTAGTTAATTAAATCCCCCCAACCACGCACACACACACACACACACACACACACGCACACATATATATATGAAAAATGTTATGAGACAAACAGGAATATCTTATGTACTTTATTTGCTGATCGTTCTCAACTCATTTCGACCATAGTGAATCGTTAGGAGAAAAAGGTTTGGGGAAAACGTTTTTATGAAAAAAAATTAATAAATAAATGCAAATCTTTTTAAAGAAGTTTTAAAAGAGTTGATAGCCCACATGAAAATTTGAGATCATTTTTGGAACAAACAATACAATTCATTCTTAAGAGTATTGAATATGTTAATCGAACAGCACATTTTACATCAGTTGTCATATAGTATATCAACTACTTTAGAAATTATTTAGAAAAAATCCTTTTAAGGACTATTTTTAAATTAAAAGAAAACCTTAAAGACTTTAAACAACTGTTGTCCTTCGTTAACAATAAATTTCCTGAAGATGAGCTGAAGTCGAAACCAGTTGACAACCATCAGAAAATATATGAAAGTGAAAGTAATATTCCTGTTTGTATTATCTCTTTTGTTCATATATATATATATATATGTGTGTGTGTGTGTGTGTGTGTGTGTGTGTGAGAGAGAGAGAGAGAGAGAGAGATTGTGTGCGTGTGTGTGTGTGTGTGTGTATGTTGTGGGTGAAGTGTGCGTGGGTGTGTTTATCACGTTTATAATACCTTGCGTCTCATTCGTGTTTTACCGGAATTTGAGAACATTCTTGCAGAAAATCAGAATGGTTTTCGTAGAAACTGATAAACTTCTCATATTCTAAAAATTTAACGAACCGTTTAAGAAATTCATCCAAAAAAATTTCGAGGCAACAACATTGTATGGATTTCTCCAAGTAATTTTATTTCATACCTTGAGAAAAGATGGATCATATAGAATGAGCAAAAACTATTACTGCAATATCGTTCGTTGCCAGATTGTGACATGAATATCTTTTATATAATCGCTGTAGTCTTGCAAAGAGATACATGATAACTATTTAATTAAAAATCTGCCCGGATTAGGTATTGGAACATCAATATATCTAATGAAAGAAAATGGTTTTTACACTAAAAGAAGACGATTAAAAGCCAAATATATCCTGCAGAAATTATTACTGATGCAAAATAAGCAAATGATGAGGTTTCGTAAACACCTGATGAACAATCTCGAGTGGGCAGCAAGAAGTGTTTACCTTCTCGTGAATTCATATTAAACAGTCTATGTGTTTTACACAGATAGATCCATTCCAAAGTAAATGGCAAACATTTGAATTTTAGAGATAAGTTGACATACTCCGGTAGCAAATTCTCATCTACTGAAAGTGATGTAAAAATTTGAATAGGAAAGGCATGGAATTCTCTAGAAAGTTTATTACCAGACGGAAATCTGATCTCTCTGACAGATTAAAATGATAAATCTTCCAAGAGGTAATCATGTCACTATTATTGTATGGCAGCAAAATCTGGACTTAGAAACCCATTTGAGGAATAGATAAATGAGAACTACACAGGAATGCAGCAAGCTGTGTTGAAAAAAAAACTTGGACTAGCCTAGATTTTCAAAAAAGCATCTTCTGATGAGGAGCGAGTGATGGGCACTGCTTAAAAGCATGAACGATTTAATGAGCGACTTTCTCTAAAAAAAAACGCCTATTCATAAATACACCAATGTTAGTCTCGATTGCGTGTGGGCACTTGATGTTGTCTACATGAACAAACGAGACCGATGACCGATAGCGGTAGACTGCCAAAAGAACCAGTGCTATCTGTAAGATTTTATTATATATAGTCATCCACATATAGACATGTTTCGTTCTATTAGAACTCTTCAGTGAGGCTAGACAAGCTAGATACCCGAAGCTGGGATCGAAACCTATCTGACTGAAACGCCGATCTAAGATTCTACCACTCAGCCACGAACAAAACAGCGCAACCAAAGGAAATTTAAACGCCTATGTATAACATTTTGTTTTTGTTAACATATATCCGCTTAAGGGCAACCGAGAGCTCAATTCATTTGAAGAGCCTTGTTTTACACTAGAAAGTTCAACCCTACACGGGTAGGGGACTATATATATATATATATATATATATATATATATATATATATATATATATATATATATATATATATATATATATTGATGTTACGTTCGCTTTCAAAATAATACTCTTTGGGAAAGTAAACATTTTTATCTGCATAAGTTATATGTTGAAGAGTGCCATGACTATTCTATATCAAATTTTCATGTAGGATGATCTGTCATTGAACAAATAAGCTAAGCTATATATATATATATATATATATATATATATATATATATATATATATATATATATATATATATATAACCACATAGATTAATTAGAATCAATAAAATATAATGCCTTATACTAAAGGAAACTGTAACAGTTTTTCTCTTATAAAATAAGTCAATACAGCATTGGTGTTGTCACACCCAAGAGTTTAAATCCACATGTGAGGAGTCCATTTAATTATATATCCCCCCCGATATATATATATATATATATATATATATATATATATATATATATATATATATATATACAGTAATCAACAGACAGAGTGTTTCATTGTATCACAACAAATCAGTGAGTCTAGACACGTGAGATGTTTCTAGCTGGAAACAAAACCTATCTGATTTTTCGTCAGTAGGACATCTTAACTCTAAATGACCATCATCTCAGTGAAAGCGAAAGAATTTTAATGTATATATCCATTTACACTAATCGGCTATCGGAGTGCGCTATTCATGAAGAGAGCTTTGCGTTTACGCTTATGAGGAAGCCGAGAATTCCCCAATCTAATTCTCAAACCTCGAGGGAAGCATAAATATATGATTATCCACAGACAGGCTGTTTCGTTTTATCACATCTCTTCAGAGAGGATAGACACGGGGGATGCTTAAACTGGAATCGAAACCCGGCTGATTAACCCTAAGCTATTGCCATTTCAGCGTTATATATATATATATATATATATATATATATATAACTCAGGAATTTTCTATTAGTGGTATTAAATCAACTTTTTGCGAGGAGTTCCTCTTTATATATATATATATATATATATAGTAGTTAAAGTAAAGTTGGCGACTGTAGTCAAGAGTTAAAAGAAGGCTCTCTTTTCGATAGCTACCTCACCGAGGTGTAGGGGAGGGCGCTATTCTTTTCCGTGGATTGCTCCACTTTACCCTTGATACGTACCTTATATTGTTGAGTGTTAAACAAGGAGGTATCAAGTACCATTTTTAAAGTCTTTGGTATGACGCGATCTGGGATTGAGCCCAGGTTTCCTGGACCTTTGGCGAACACCCTATCCTCTAGGCCAATGAGCCAGTTATATATGTTTTCTAGATACATGAAATTTAAATTATCCTGAAGTAAAAATCTTCACTGGTTTGCGTGATTGTACTTGATGATGATAAATCACATAGAAACTTTGTTACTTTAATAAAATGCATCTAATATTTTCAAATAGTTTACCCAGACTTATTTTAAATTAAATACATAGAAATAACAGTTACATTCATTAAAAAAAAAGAAATAATTTTAAAAGAAAATAAATGTATATCTCCTTCTTATTCCTTGGAGTTATTATACATATTTGATAAGTTATCTTATGCGGAACACCACTAAAATAGATAAGGATATTTGTAATAGAGCTTTATAAAATCCAGCATTTTTAAGTGTATGTGGAAACGTTCGTGAAGCCTTTGAAAAACCAGATAGAGAATACGTACTTGAAGACCGGTAAGATTTAGAAAAATAGCACTTATTGTCATTACGAAGAAGATGGTGAAACAAACATCTACATAAAAAGCGAATGCCGTAAATTGGAAAATAAGAAGCACAAAAAAATCAACTTCTATTTGGAGAAGGCACTTCTTTGATAATCGTGTAAATGTCTTAATATTGATCTCAACAAATGGTACATACAGAGAGCAGAAGATGTGAAGAACAGTTGAACCGGAAGTGCAAATGGTGGAGGGACATAAAATAATTGAGACCTTACAGACTACATCACTCGTAGAATACGGAAATTGGTCTAGTAAAACTGAGAAGACTTTCAATAACTCAGATTACCATGAAGATCATTTTCTACAACTGCTGGAAGGAGTTCATATGATAATAACGTAAAACACTTGCACATGCATAATATGCAGTTTAATTTAATGACCACTGCAGCTCTAGAATTTCACTAACTTTTAAGCCAAAACTGACCCTTGAACTAAGATGCAAAGTGATTTTCGAGGACGTATCTTTGAAAAAAAGCTTGTCCGTTAAGTTGTCAAATACGGCGTATATATATAAATATATATATATGTATGTGTGTGTGTGTGTGTGTGTGTGTGTGTGTGTGTGTGTGTGTGTGTGTGTATTGGTTCTCCAGTCGCTCAGTTAAAAATGGCAATCCGTAGACAGCATATTTTTACAGTCTGTCTTGAGGCTAAAATAGTCATGTATTCCTCTCTATCAGTACGAATGAATGATGTCTGAGCCCACATAAGAAAATATGATTTTCAATAAAAATTTTCTCGCAAGCAATTTTGGACGATAATACTATCTTCCTACCATATTTCACCATCTCTACAAGATCTAGAAAAAATGAGTGACTCATTGTTTTGGTGCATGGAGTGGGTTTTGGCCAGCATTTTCAATTATTTGTACATCGATGAACACAATTTACTAATAATAACGGTAGAACTATCCATAAAAATATCAAAATAATTCCTGTTGAAAAAGCCAGCACATATGCAGGTTTAAGTTTAAAAGCATAATACCCTGAACAAAGATTATATTATTTGATTGATTGCTTTTAAGCCATTGAACCAGTGTAGAGTTATTTTATATCGGAAGGTTAGGGAATCATTTACATTTGCATTTTGATTTTTGTGAAAGTGTTTTTTAAGATAATTTTTTTCTCACTGTTATATTGCATAAAATATTACTAATATCAATTTTATCTATAGAAAGTACCTTAAGAAGTACTAACACATCGGTCACAGTTTTCTATTCTCATCTGAGCCCCTGAACTGGAGCGAACCACCTGATAATGTTTTGTGACATATTCAGGACACCCTTTATTGCGTATGGGGAGTTTACTCAACTGCAAGGGGATATAATCCGTACATTCTAAGTCCCATTGACAGTGCTTAGTTTATTATTTGTTGTTTTATGGACAAAAAAAAAAAAGTGGCATGAAAATACTTAACTAAAAAGACTCTTGAAAATGGTGGCATATCAAACGGTAATACTGAAGATTAAATTATGAACAAATGACTTGTCTCATGTTCTGAGCCAAAAAGAGAACCCAATCTAGTTCGGTGGAATCCTTATGGCACAATGGGTAAAGAACAGGTTTGCGGCTTCGAAGTAAGCGTTTTCTAACTTCTTCAACGCTGTTACGTTGATAGTCTTCTTTATATATTTGAGAAAAAGTAAGAAGGAATAATTAAATTGCCGACATGAGTCAGGATCAGGCATTTTTGTTATTTGAAGATTCATTTTATTCAATACGCAACGTGTTTTGGCAATTTATTTCATGCAAAATATTGTTTATGGTTTCAACAAAGAGGCTAATACAACGACAACTTTACCTTAAATTTAGCCGAGAATTGTTTAAAACATAAAATTTTGTTGTGTCAATAAATACATATCGAGTAATTAAGTAACTAACAAATTAGCGTTTCCATATCCACTAACAGAAAACGTTTTTAAATAAGTGGGAGCATAGGAGTTCAGTTTTAGGGAAATATCTAAGTCTACCAGGCCAATAAGACAAACTGAGTCTGCCGTCTTGGTTAGGCCCCTAATCTAGATGAAGGAAAACTCTCAATTGACCTTGTATCACATCCTGCCTCTTGTGGATTGGTTATTTAAATACACACACGACCAGATATATAATAAGAGGGGGTGACATATATACTCCTATATTTTAAGCTGTCAACTTGTGAGGAGCAACAGTATTTTGACTAGAAGTAATGTTAACTCCATGGAGCAAATATCACACCGTTTATCCAAGCCCTGCTCATTAATGACTCACCATGTTTGAGACGGCTGACGGAAGTGAAGTTATATCTATAGTTAGAACAATTGGTGATTTACACTGTTACAGAGAAATATCCACTGGAATGTGGATTTGTTTAAAATTTGTTTCTTTTTAGTAGAGCTTATACCAGTCTGTTTGCTCTATGTGCTGTAAAAATGTGTTTTTTAAGACAATTAATGAATATAAAATCATATTTTAAATCTGTTGGAAAAGATAAAAACTTCAACAAATGCCAAATTAACATTAAATTTAGCAGCTACAAATTTTTCAAAGACAAAATATACTCTACGCGAGATTTTTAAAATTATAACAAGCATCCCTGCATAACACGTGTTATTCACAAATAATCACTGAAATAATTTTTACACATATATATTTATTGTACTTTAAAAATTTGTAAAATTTTGCCCAAGCACCCAGCAATGTACACTTTCGGATTAGAAACATTGGGAAAGGCACGAACCCCTTATCCCTCTCCAGATATAGGTTAGACAGTAACAGTACCGTTCTTCTACGAGGATTTATTCCTCCCTAAATAAGACTCGGAGGTAGATATGCCTTTAAAGAAAGAAATCATTGTTAACCAAACATGTCAGAATTAATAATAATAATAATAATAATAATAATAATAATAATAATAATAATAATGTCCTAGAAAATGACTCACATAATCTCCTATGGGACTTTAACATGAACATGGATCAGAAGACCAGACCTAATAATAATCAACTGAATAAAGAGAATTTGCAAAATTGTCGACTTTGCTGTTCCGGCTGACCACAGAATAAAACTGAAAGAATGTGAAAAGAAGGATAAGTACCTTGATCTTGCTAGGGAATTGAAAAAAACTATTGAACATGAAGATGATAATTATACCAATTGTAATTGGTGCGTTTGGAACAGTAACTAAAGGATTACTAAATGGACTGGAGGGATGGAGGTTGGAGGACGAGTGGAGACAATCCAAACTATTACATTATTGAGAACGTCCAGAATACTGAAGAGTCCTGGAGACTTCAGGAGACTTACTGTCACTCAAACTCCAGTGAAACCCATCAGCTGACACTCATGTGAAAAACTCTAATGAGTAAATAATAATAATAATAATAATAATAATAATAATAATAATCTGGGAAGAAAATTAACACCATGGGCGTTTTAAACGACTAATAAGCAACATCTCATACGAGAAAACATGGACCTAGCTAAGAAAAGGAAACTTAAGAGGGAAACGGAATCTCCCCTAATAGCAGCACAAAACAACGCCTTCATAACCAAACATATCAAGAACTAGAATAGATAGAAGCAAAAAAGGGCCAATGTAGTTTATGTGGTCATAGAGACGAAACCCTCTATCACATTATAAGCAAATGCTTATGCAAATTAGCCTAGATGGAGTATAAGACTAGACACGACTAGGTGGGAAAGGTCATCATCATCATCATATCGCGCAGGTAGCACGGATATCCCTGACCCTCTCTCGCCACTCCTCCCTATCGTTCATCACCCTAGGTAGGTCTTCAGGACAACATCCCGTATCCTCAAATAGCTGCTGAATGTGCAATAATATTTAACTTTGACCATACGAAAAAATGGTAATTGCACAATCCAGTATCTGTCCTGGAGAATGGGATACATAAACTCCTATGGGACTCTGACATACAAACGGATCACATAATCTCAGCTAGAACATCACACCTCAAAATGATCAACAAAAAAAAAAAAGAGAACTTGCAAAATTCTGGACTTTGCTGTGTCGGTTGACCACAGAATAAAAAAAGAAGTATAAGTACCTCTGGACATGCTAGGGAATTGAAAAAAAATATCGATCATGAAGGTAAAAATCATACCAATCGGGATTGGTGCTTTTGGTCCAGTCACTAAATGGACTGGAGGATTTGGAAATAAGAGGATGAAAGGAGGTCATCCAAACTACAGGATTAATGAGCACGGCCAGATGACTGAGAAGATTTTGGGAGACTTGAGGAAAATTCCCATCACTCAAACTCCAGTGAAAGACCATCAGCTAAAACTCATGTCAAAAACTCTCGAGGAGTAAACATGAACAAACCGGAATTAGTCTAGGAGAATATGACGCATGAAATTCTCTGGGATTCTGAGATACAAACAATCACCTAATCCTGGCTTAGTGAAAGTCAGCACAAAGAATTAAAACGTACCTACTGAATTGTGGACTTGGCCGTACCGGCGGTCCACAGGGAAAATCAAACAAAACCCCAGAGTGATAAGTACTTAGACCTTGACAGAGAACTAAAATGGTTTAGGAAAATGAAGGTAACGGTGATACCATTAGTAACTGGAGTTCAAGGAACAAATATCGAAGACTTGGTACTAAAATTGGATAGCTTAAAAATCAGAGAACGAACAGAAACCATCAAGACTACAGCACTGTTAAGATCGGCCAGAATACTGAGGAGAATCCCAGAGACATTGGCAGACCTGCTGTCGCTCAAAATCCAATTAGAAACCATCCGCTACCGCCGGTGTGAGAAACTCTCGAATGAGTAAAAAAAATGATAATTATAATTATTATGTAAACGGATCATCTAATCCCTTCCAGACGACCGGATTTATTGATAGTCAACAAAAAAAAAAAAAAAAAAAAAAAGAAAGAAAGAAAAAGACAACCTACCGAAGACTGGTTCCCCGTTTTGGCTGAGCACAAGAAAAAACTGAAAGAGAGCGAAAATAGAGATGAGTTCCTACACCTTACCAGAGAACTAAAAAAAACTATGGTTCGTGAAAGTGACGTTGATACCAATTTGATTCGACACGCTAGGTAAAGTCAGCAAATGACTGCTACAGGGACTCAAAGAATTAGATATGAGAGGAAGAATGGGGACCATCATGACAACAGCATTATTGAGATTGACCTGAATACAAAGAGACCCGAAAATTTGAAGAGACTTTTTGTCCCTTAGACTCCTGTGGAAAGCCATCACCTGACGTTAGCGTGAAAAACTCTCAAAGGAGTAAAATAAAAATAATAATTAGCACTGCTTGATATCATCATCATCATCATCATCATCATGTCCCGCTGGTATCACGGATATCCCTGACCCTCTTTCGCCACTCCTCCCTATCGTTCATCGCCCTAGGGAGGTATTCAGGACAACATCCTGTATCCTCACATAGCTGCTGAATGTATGTTTGTGCTGGTTGTCCTGTTTTTGCACGGCCATGTGTGGGGGACCGTAAGAGTACATCTCTTATGAGTTCGTGCCTGCTTCTCCAGCTGTGTCCTGCATGTCTGGTTCGTCTAACTTGAATAGTTTTCGTGATAGGAGACAGGTGGCCGTACAGTTGTACTGCTTGATATAATAAATGAAAATAAATAAAATTCAACAAAAGAATCTAAGTTAATTCTTCACTGTTTATCTATAGAATATAATACACATTTTTTTTTAAATAAATTTGTCAAAAGGTGACATTAGAACAACACAAAAAGCTGTTGCTATGCCAAATCTGCAGAAAGTAATTACTTGTGTTAATGACTGAGTTTTATCGAACTCCTCCACCACAGAAAGGATGCAACACAAAGTTACTTTTTAAGCAATGTCCAACTGCTTTGAAATCAAGGATTTCCTGCTTCTGAGCCGGTAGTCCGATCAAACATAAAAAGTCCAGTCTATCCCATGATAAACGTAAAACTAAAAGGGATTAGTTGGATTCATACATTTCCTATGTGTTTGTCAAATGTTTCAGCTTTGTCCATTATTAGAACTCCAGCCACCGACTCCATTTCTTCCGACGATATCTTCTACGCCGTGAGATCTGTTAGGACTGGATTGATTGGATCTAGAAACTTTACAACCAAATTAAACATCATTATTTACTTGAAACAAAATATAATATGTTAATGTCATGCTACGTAATTTTTGAATTTCGATATTAATCTACCCACGAATTGTATGAGGAATTTGAAAATATGTTCATTTTTAAAATATCTTTAAAATCTAGTAGTATACCAAAAGTAATAAGACAGTGTTCGTGCCTGTTGCATTAGTCAACCACTGAATTTGACAAGCAGGGAAGATCAGAAGTTACAAATGATATCCCATTCTCTTCATGAAATTAAGCAGATACAATAGGAAATCATTCCCTAAAACTGTTGCTATTTAACATGTAACTTACCAGAGCAGAATGAAACTTTGAGATTAATGCATGTATTTACCCAAGCCCATCACCAAAGAAAGGGTGTGACTCAAAGTTCATGCTGGTTTTAATTCAGTTTTCTTTCTCCAGGGCTGAATGCCTAAGCAAAGCTAACAATTACAGTCTATCCTACTATTTTCACATACCTTTAGGGAGACAGATGAATGAATGACTATTCGAATGGTACAAGCGATGAGTGAAACACAAGGAGCCCCGTTTGTTGATTTGAACTCGGGTCAGCGATTTCATTTCTTACGACAAAAGTAGCAACGCTAAGCACGCCTCTTTCGTTATACGTTTCGTGATTTATGTTTTGAAACACTGTAACACTATGTCGATGAAAATGAGTTTATGGAACGTTTCGATAATCTTAAATGGTTGTGTCCCGTGGTCTACCACTGACAGGAGAGAAATAAGGAATTTCTTCTACCCCTCCGTGTTTAAATTAACAGGCCACCAAAGACTGACTGTTAAAAAGAGGAATAGGAATGTTGGTCAATTCCTCGCGGCCGATGTAACAAATCCAGGTCAGGATGGAAGCCAACAGATGTTTGCACTCTGTGAAAGAGATAGTAGTCCGAACGAATTGCCTGACAGAAGAAAGAGGCTAAATGATTGGCCAGAATCCGAAAGCGGAAGTAGCCCCCTTTTATCGTCGGCGGAAATAGGGATAAGGAAATCAGTTTTGGGACAGCAGTTGGGGTGACAAGATATGTGAACACTGTGGCCAAGACTCTGGGTTAAAAAGCGGAAAGAATCTTGGACAAGTGGTACATATGCCTTCAAGCCAAAGCTATATATAAAACCCCGCTTGCCCGTAAAAGAGAAAATACTCTCCGAAGGAACTCGTCAACAAACTAAGTACTGCAATTACCTACTCTCTCTCTCTCTCTCTCTATCTCAATTTGAAGAAGGAAGAAAGAAAAGAATAAGGACGAAAGACATTTGCATTTGGATATTATCCGTTGATAATATAGCCGACACGTTAAATATGTATGCCCGCATGTATTAAAAATCTGTTGTATTTTATATCTCTCCTCGTTTCGAAATTTATTCATTGTGTTGTCTGCCTATCAAGTTGTCTTCTGCATGTTTCTTTTCAGCTTCATTCGCCTCAATTTATTCTCGTTCGTGTCGTTCTCGCCTTTAAAAATATTACAGGGGAAACTGGAATAGTTAACTACTATAATTAATAGTATTATATCTAAACCTAGAGGCCCATATCTTCCATTATCCTAGGGGTAGGAAGAGATAGTGGTCTGGTGTTTGTGTGTGTGTGTGTGTAACGTGAAATTTGGAAACCCCTTGCCAGTAGTAGTCAGTCTAGCCTCAAATTAACTCCCACATAATCTGCCTGTTCCCCTACGCCCAAAAAGGGAATCTTAACTGGAACTTATTTTGCGAGAGATCAAGTGCTAGGCTGCCCCGTCTTCACACGTGCGAAAAATAAACTCCCGTCTTGGGAATATTTTATACCTCGTAACAATTGTTAGATATTAACACCATATTAACATGTATTGGGCTATTTGATGTCAAGAAGTTAGGATATTACATAAGTTTATACTTACATTTTTGTGCAGTTTCTTAAAGATTTTAGCAAACGTTTATGCAATATTAGTTATTCCTTTTTTATAAAAATGATTTTCAAACTGATCAATTTAGCCCATATATGAGACTCTACTTCCCTGGGAGTAAAGTTAAGTCAGAGTTAGTTCACATTTCGTCGAGTTCTACAACTGAGTCTATTCTAAGTTGCAGGAATAGAGTGTTTATCTACAAAGCTTTTTATAGTGGGCAACAATATCTCCATTGATTTTTTTTCAATAAAACTTTGAAACTGTCAGTTTGTTTTGTAGACAACCAGAATATTAAAAACGTAGGGGACATTAAAAAAAAAAAAAAGCTTAAGCATAAATGAGATCAACAAAAGAAGAGTCATGAATATCATGGAATTACTAATTTTTTTTTAGTTAAGTACGTAGACCACAGACTGCATACATTAACTCCTAGCAAAATGGTTATCGTCAGAGAAACTTAAATCAACGCTCCAAATCCAAATTCTGGATTTGGTTATAGAGGATTTATTTCGGTCGAATGACCTCGGAAAAAAAAGTAGCTATAGGTGAATAATTAATCATACTTAATGTTTAAGCCTTAATATGGCAAATAGTTGAACAGAAATAAATTTTAAACCAGCTTTATATAATATTGTAAGCAAATTATAATGAGATGATGATAGAGAGTTTATTGACAAAAAAACAACAACAAAAAACTCTAGACGGAAAATATATGAGTTGACAAGATTCATCGTCTTATTCGGTAAATTCGAAGTGACAAGAGGTGCTTGAACGTTCTTCCCTGACTGAAAACAGATATTAACCAAAACTTACCTATGTCACCGAACACGACCGATCATCTAAAGGATGTTGAGGGTCGGTCGGATGACGCCTTCCATAGATGTCGGAAGTGAGGTTGAATCTGCTATGATTCCAAATAAAAGAACTTGGATCCTGCGATTCTCTCTCTTTTATGGTGACTGTGAATACGAGGAGAATAGAGGTTATGAGAACGGACAGTGATTAAACTATTCAAAGATTTGAGAAGAGCAAATTCCAGATAAAATGAAGAAGCTACTCCGTACCGAATGTTCATCATTCATTTTGATTTACCTACACAATTGTATAAATTAGACTCAGAGAATATATCAACATAGATCGTAACATTTCAGAGAAGTGGTGATTTTGGTTAGGTTTGGTTTGGTTGGGTTTTATGGCATATCAAACATACGTTATTCGATGCCGAATCCTCTTTATACATATTATATGTTTCATAAACACATTAGTTGGTGGTTCCCGTGGTGTAATGGTTATCGTCGTAGGAAATGGAGACGACGACACGAGTTCAAATCCTGGACAAGACTGATTGCATTTCACATAGCACTAATACCCTTGGGAAAGGTATGAATCCAATTATTCTCCCTCGAGCTATGGGTAAATAGTAGGACAGACTAGGTTCTTCAGCCTTGGTGAGGAAACTAGTATAGGAGAAGGAAAACTCTGAATTGAAACCTGTTAAACTCCGCTTAAAAAGATTGACCTTGTGTCATATCCTACCCGAGGGGAGGGGTTGGTGAATATGATAAACACATTAGTTTGTAGATTACATTTTCGACCAACCAGAACTTATTTGTTTACATACAATTAAATAGTTATACATATGAACTGCAATAAAATAGTTTATAGGTAATATTATATTTAAATGAGTTATAACTAATTTATCAGCACATTAGTATTGCTATTGTTTGAACGCTGTTTAATAGGTCCAAACATTAAGTATAATGTTTACACTTATTTAAATGGTTTCAAATATTGCTAACATAAATAGTTTTATTGGAACGGGGTTAAATGGTTTCAAGCATCAGTATGTAATACTAATAATCTAATTTAGGCATACAGTTAAAGAGTTTTTAAGAATTGCTAATAAACACAAATATTTCTATTCAGCATAACTCATTTGTTTGCACACAGTATTGTTATATATGACTAAAAATTCAATAAAACGTCAGTGATTATTTACACATCTAAATGGTCAAACAGTTCTGTTTCTAGCGATTCGATTTAATATGATTAATCTTTTTGCACACCGTTTAAATGTAAAACATTTATATCTGTCCCTAGATAGAACCCAGTCACATTCTATCATTCCGGGTTAGTGTGGACCTGGGAGCAATGGCAATGAAGGAGTGCTCTATATTTCCCAGAGCTCCTGGGTTGAAACCTTTTTATCAGATGGTTTAATACCTTATCCAGAACACTTGTTGGATGGGGGTCTTACCCCTCTCAAGAGATGCAGCCAGCCTTTGTGTTTTTCTTTCTTCATCTGTCGACTGAACATAGCTGACTTCGGTGACTTTCCTTGATTTAGTCCTTTCAACATCGACCTTGTGTCGCATGCTGTTAGTTACATAGGGGAAGAGTAAATACATACACACCCGTTGATTTTCAGTGACCACTCATATAAATTATAAAGAAATTATTTGTATCTCAACTTCGATGTTCTCGTAGGAACCAGTGTGTAACGCGTGACTTAACATGGAGTAAGAGGCATGCGTCTCGTGAACAAAAATCAGTCCACAAAAACAGAATCTAAGCTTCATGCAGCTGGAGAAGTTACCAAGTAAAAAACAATTTCAGATGCGCAGTAAGATGGAAGATGTTCCAAAATCCTGATTATAAAGAAAAGAAAAGAAAACGTATAATAATTTCAGGTTGAATGCTTCGAAATGAGTAAATAGCTACTAATATCATATAGATTAGTTCAATTTCCTCCAAGTTAACTCCCAAGTGATACTAAAGAAGATAGATAATAGATAACTTTCAAGATATTCACCGAGAAATCTAGGAATCATGGAACAGAGAGAAAAAAATCGTTATGTAAAAGTTAAGGCAGTATCATCATCTAAAATCTGCTATAAAAGTAATATACAAGCCACGTATTTTTAAAAAGAAAGTTAGATAGAATATTGAATATTGATGGCTCACAAAAGTAGCGAAACCCTAAAATCACTTCTAAGATTAATAAATTCAAATAATAGGAAATAAAATAAAAAGAAAAATGTGATTTTGTTGTTAAGTGACACATCCACATTTGTGTTTTATTTAATAATAAAACCATCCTTGTAGAAAAGTAGCATTATTTAACCCATAGGATATAGGATAAGAAGGGCCATACATTTCCACAAGTGTATTTGTCTGAAAGTGAACGCAATACTGGAAATAGAACTCGTTTTTACTCTATCACAGTCCAGCACGTTTGCCACGGCACCAAGAGGATTCTCACGCGATGTTTCTTGAAATATATTATTTTACGTACTTTTATACTATTGTGAATAGTAAAATAAATAAAAGGAAAAAAGGTTTTAGTTCCTTTACTCTGAGTTTGTTTAATATTAATTTCTACATTTTATTCACATATTAAAGAGAGTTAAAAACTAAATCCATCAAATGTTTCTTTCTTTATTTCTATCTATCTATCTATCTATCTATCTATGTCCTATGTTTTTAGTGTCTTCTGAAAGGTTTACTCGAGTGTTATAAAGCAAAAAATAGACAATAGAATAAAAAAAAACTTTCAGATTCAGCAAATGGTGAGGATGAAGAATTACTACCGAGAATCCCTTCTTACACGAAGAACTACCTATCTGTCTATCTAAATTTATATATATATATATATATATATATATATATATATATATGCACGAATACATGTACATAGATAGATAGATAGATAGATAGATATGTGGTGCAACCCATAGGTATCCAGATTTTTATTTGTACGACTATTTAAAATTGTCGAAGACTCTTGAAAATTCAGTATGTTATAGCTATACATTCTATGAGATGTCTGACCAATTTCTATGATTTCAGGTTTAAATAAACAGCTACAGAATGAAGTGGAATACAGCCTGATTGTCACAGCAGGTGAATTTTAAAAATGCAATCTGGCCGGGAGAAAGAACGATATGCAATAAAATTCTGTTTTAAACTTTGACAAAATGCCACAGAAATCTATGGAATGCTTCAAGGAAGGCTGGGAGTCTGTGAGGGATGATCAGAGGTGTTGGAGGAGTAAGGAAGTCAATAGAGCAGAGTTGATTGGCCAAAGGGTTAGGGTTAGGATTACTGTGTTGAGGTTTTAATGAAGTTCAGGAAGAGATTACATCCATCGCAAGCGGCCAGCACTCTTCAAATCGGGTCAGTGATATTTTCAGCAGGACAATGCACAAGAACACAACTTCATCCTTGTCCCAGAATATTTGACTTAGATGGGCATCAAGACAATTCCTCACCCTCACTATAGTCCAGACCTCGCTCCTTGTGACTTTTGGTTATTCTCTAAGCTCAGAGACTGTCATTATGAGACAATTGAGGAGATAAAAGACGCTGTGACGAAGGTCATTGAAACGCTCACACAAGAGGACTTCCAGGGGGCCTTGCAGAAGTTGTTGGAAAGGTACAACAAGTGCATTGCAGCCGGAGGAGATAAGTTCGAAGGGAATTAGAATTTCATGTGTGTACTATCAGTAAAAGTGCCCATACGAAAAAAGTCTGGAAATTTATTTAGTGATCCTTGTAATTAGGAAATATAAAATTTGGAAAATAAAATCCGTTTGTCTTACTAGATATCTTACGTCCAAGGAAATCAAATTATTCTATAACCGAAAAGGAAATCGTGTAGACGCCATTATAAAAATATTTTTCATATAAGTTATTAAGCTATAGATATTTCTTGATTTAAATCTGATTTTTGAAAGGAAAAGAGTAAATGTTTATGTTCATTTTCATAACCCAATGTAATTATATACAGATGTATTATCTAATTATATGACGATCATAATCAAAGACGTCGTGAGTTTTCATCCTGTTTTGAATATATATATATATATATATATATATATATATACAACATGAATATATTGAGATATTACTCTGCATTCTTGTGCAGTGAACGCTCTAATGGTATTTTGAAAATAAAATAAGAAAAAGAAAATTTTGGTTAAACCTTGAATAATTATATATATATATATATATATATATATATATATATTAAAAAGAATAGGTCCACTCATGAATTAGCTTTTAGTTTATTTATTATCTCCAAACACGAGGACTTAAATCATCTTCAGGAAGTACTTTACTTCCTGAAGACGGCTTAAACGTCAGAAACACGTGTTGAAGAAGAATAAATGACCTGAAAGAAAATTCCCTTGCAGACTTATTGATTTTAAAATATTTCCCTTTTTTCACATTGGATCAACGAAAAACGTTCTATATATATATATATATATATATATATATATATATATATAATGATCCTGAAATCCAACAGGTACATGTTTATAACTGGCATCACGAATTATACTTAAATTGTAAATTGCTTTTTTCTTGAAATTAGAGCCTATCAGATCTCTTGATAAAGTAACATAAATTATTGTCGTAGTCTGCTGTTTTTCATGGGTATATGATGAACCAAAATATTTGCAAAAAACAATGCATACAAATACTGTGCAAATCTACATATACTGCATGAAGATAAGCTTTTAAAGCAAAATAAACATTGTATTTCATTCACGAAGGAAACTAGTGTCTTTGTATTGACAATATTTTTTCTGCTTATTCGTATATCTATCTTCGGTTTTCTGTTTCTCGAAAAAAAAAGATACCAATGAGAATCACGAAAAAAAAAATAAAACAAAAAAAAAATAATAACGAACTGCATGAAGTATGCGAGAGATAAACGGTAAAAGCTAGTCTAAAAAAAATAGTAAATAAAATAAAATGATCACACCACTGCTCACACAAAGATGAGAAAAATAGTCATACGAAGTCTGATTAACAGATTTGAATGAACCCTCTCTAAAAAAAAAAAAAAAAAGAAAAAGAAAAAAACAAACAAACAAACAAACAAACAAACAACCAAACATTACCATATGTCCCCATATATAGATAGATAGATTGATAGAGAGAGAGAGAGTTGTGTGTGCAGTGTGCGTTTTTACGTGTTTGACGTTTGTTGGGTGTATATGCACGCGTGCGTCTGTCTGTGTGTCAGCCGTAATGCCTGCTAGCTCGTGACTCTATGGTCATGAGGCGGAGATATACGATGAAGAAGTTAGAAGCAACAAGTGCGCGAATCGATGCCAGTGTCATTCTCTAGTTAGGCTCGTAAACTTAGATCAACTGAAAAATATTTAATCGAGCAACAAGTCGAAGATCCTGAAGTATCTATAGGCAAATTCTACCTAGCCTCGTGGATCAATCGACCGTTGCTCAAATAACTCATTCTTTGTGTGTATATATATATATATATATATATATATATATTGATGTTTCTTTGTCGACTAATTTCTAAGGAATTAGGAAGGACTGCATTTCGAGCAACAGTCGAACTTTCCTTTCATGATAAAAGCGTACTTAACTTGATGCTATTATCTCTCTCTCTATCTATCTATCTATCTATCTATCTATCTATCACATACCAATATAATGTCCTCAAATAATTTAATTTTACAATATAATCTGCTGTATAATTGCATTCGCTCAACTCATATAGCTACAGTCATTGATGAATATTTTTAGATATCATGTTTAATCATGTTTTTCAGGGTTTTTTTTTTCTTTTTTCCGCATATTTAGAAACAGGCACGCACGCGAACGCACGCACGCACGCAGTCACACACACACACACACACACACACACACACACACACACACACAATTATATATGTATATATATATATATATATATATATATATATATATATATATATACTTTTATATATATATATATATATATATATATATATATATATATATATATATATATATATATATATATATGCATGTGTATGTGTGTGTTTGTGTGTGTGCCCGTGCAAGCGTGTCTATCAGCACCCGTGTCTATTTTTCATTATCTTTCTGATAGAACCATGACAAACAATGAAATTTTAATGCAAATAAGGACACCACTCACTTTCTACAGAAATCACGCGTGTCCACTCTCATGAATACTGAAACTCACTTACGCCTGCACAAACAGATATTTACAGACACAGATTCACATATGGACATATATATACATATACATAATATATATATATATATATATATATATATATATATATATATATATATATATATATGTATTATACTTATATATTAGTATGTAAGGCGCAACTTATATGAAAAAATCAATTATTCGAGAAATTTAAAAAAATAATTTTACTGTTTTGAAAAACCTTGTATACCAATATTCTTCTTACAGAATAACATATAACATCTATCTATCTATCTATCTATCTATCATGTGTATATGTTTGGTGGATATCTGGACGTATTACTGAATAACTTGAGCTATGATTTTCGAATGTTATAAAATCTAATTTTGATTAATTGTGACAATCTACAGATTATTTAATCTTACGTGCATGTCAAATATCGAAAATAAAATTTATTTTGAGCACTTTTTATTTCCTTGATCAAAATGAAGAAAAGAATGACTTTTCAATCTTTTAATATTTGATATTTATATTTCATCAAATTCAATCTTTATGAAAATCTATTCTATATTTTCCATACTGTCCTTCCTTCGTACCCCCCCTCTCTCTCTCTCTCTCTCTCTCTCTCTCTCTCTCTCCTTTATATATATATATATATATATATATATATATATATATATATATATATATATATATATATATTAGGGTGAATACTCAGATATATTCATATTTGTGTAGCTAGAAATATGAAAAGAAACAGTTCCTTATATTTTTTCTGAGACAGAACTTTTCTTTCTGTACCTATTGGCATAGGATTCACTTTTTTCTGTCTGTAATAAAAAGAAAAAAAATTGTTTTACTACTTCATGATAAAATATTAAAAATGCACAATGACTCCGCAACATTTTACATATCGTCATTGTTTTATACAACAATGAGTTGGGTTGCGGTCTGCAAAAATAACCTCTTTAGAAGTCCAGAAAAAATTTAAAAAATACCAAAAGTTACAAAAAACATTAGAAAAAAAACGCGAAGCAAAAATGTCTCAAAGAATAAAAGCTTTGAGCACCACAGAAATCGAATGAACAAAGAGCGGCCAATACGTTTTATTATAGAGGACGGAATTCGTCCTTGCGTAGTTACCTCCCTGGAACCATAAAGAAGGCGTTAGGTCGACGCCGCTTGCCTGCGTCGATGAATGCAAGCAACAGGTTGGACAGCTAATATTGATGCTGCTACCGGTCGCAAGTTCTTTTTCCTTATATGGGCATGTGTATAGCTGTGCGTATGTATGTGTATGTGATACTATCTGCTCATTACTGCGTTTTTCTGTTCGTCTCGATTAGAAAAACTTGGTGTGTATGTCGGATTTTTACTGATGTCTTTCAAACTGGGTGCGTATTTCTCTTTGTTTCTTCGCGTGTCGATCGTGTGTCATGATTAACTGGTAAAAAATACACAGTAGACAATTCGAAAATCGCAAACTTCGACGCTAATTTATGCGCGAATATTAGAACATATTCAATGAAATGAAGAATGAAAGAAAAAAAGCAGATCTCAGAAAGATCCGTGTTTCCTTCATGTATGTATGTATGTACGTATGTATGTATGTATGTATGTATCTATCTATCTATTTATCTATCTATCTATCTATCTCTTACTCTCCCCATACCTATCTATCTATGTATCTATCTATCTATCTTTTGCAAAAATCTTCAAAATATACACATGTATATATTGCTTTTTAAAAATGTATGTATATACTTACTTACACTTCTGTATAAAACTAAGATTCATTTTTTAGATGATGAAAATATATTCATTGACTTAAGTAAATACTTAAAAAAATTTAAAAGCATATATATATATACATATATATATATATATATATACATATATATATATATATATATATATATATGTATATATATATATATATATATATATATATATATGCTTTTAATTTTATATATATATATATATATATATATATATATATATATATATATATATATATATA
>OY757928.1:65108952-65131452 GCA_963585895.1 Sepioteuthis lessoniana
TTGAAATTCACCAGCTGTGACAATCAGGCTTTAGTAAGGTGTATTCCAATTCCTGCTGTAGCTGTATATTTTAACCTGAAATCATAAAAATTGATCAATCATCTGATAAAAAATTATAGCAATAACATACTCAATTTCCAAGAGTCTACGAAAATTTTTAAAAAGTCAGGAAACTTTTTGAATGCACCACGTATATCATGCAATCATTCTTTTTATTCAGCATTTATTATTTTCTTCGCCCATTTTAATCGCATGTTTAATCTAACAATTATATTTGTTATCTACATAAACTGTTAATAATAAAGTCGAAATGATGAGGGGAAGTAGCACTAAACAAATAAAAGCTACAAATTGCCGACTGTTCGAGAGTATATGAGTATGTAGATCTAGCAGTTAAAGAGTAAGTATACTCTAGATCTAATTGGTATTTAACATTCCATTTCCTATGTGAAATGGTATTTTATTGAGTGCATAGTTTCATTTACTCATAGTTTCTTGTAACTGTTATTTTCGTTATTCTTTTTATGTCGTTCCTTGGACTTGACAACAAGCATTAATTTGGTATTAAGAAGATTGATATGAAGTTGAATTTTGCTTATTTAATATAATCTTTTACTGCACGCTAATCATATACTTAGAATGGAGTCGGAATCAAATTAACATTGATATATATATATATATATATATATATATATATTCAAACACTGATAAAATCAGTGGCCATGAATACGGCTTAATGGTATATTTGATACACAGAAAAATTATAAGAATATCTATGAACTTTTATTAAATATATATACACACACTAATAGAGTCAGTGTCCATGAATCAAGCTTTCTGGGTATCAAATATATCATCAAACTGGATTCATGGTCACTGATTTTATTAGTGTTTGCGTATATATTTGATAAAATTTCATAAATATTCTTACAATATTTCTGTTGCCCAGTCGGCTGGGGCTGTAGAATACATCGACTGCTTCGCTGCCGAGGGGTAAGAATCCCCAAAGAGTGTCCTGGTTATGATACTAAACAATTTGATGGTTAGGTTCCAGTGATACTGGAACTTTGGGGAATTTTCATCGCTCCCGGGTTCACTCTGTCCCGGAGTGGAAGCACCTTATAAGGATCCGATATATGAGTTATAAAGAACTAAACGGTGGTTGGAGTTTATTTGGGGGGTGGTATTTTAACTTCGTATTTATGCTGAAGAGAATTGTTTAAAATAGAACTGTTTTAACACTAAAACTGCGTACTTATGCTAAACTGAATTATCTGAAATAAAACTGTTTTGACATTAACTCTGTGTATTGCCCAGTCGGTTGCAGCAGTAGAATACACCGACTGCACTCCTGCAGACGGGTAAGACCCCTTCCCAACGAGTGAGCTTGATATGGCACTAAACAATCTGATAGTGAGGTTCCAGTAATGCTGAAACTTTGGGGAATGCGGAATACTCCTATATTGCCATCGCTTCCGGGTTCACTCCGACCTAGAGTGGTAGCACCTGATACGGCCCTATTTGTGCATTAAATAGAACGAACTGCATTTTTATGCTAAACCGAACTGTTTCACTAAACTGAATTGCTTAAAATAGAAATGTTTTTGACAATTAAACCATATTTACATTTCAACTGCGTGCTTATGCTAAACTCAATTATTTGAAATAGATCTGTTTTTGACATTGAAACTGTATTTACACCAAAATGATTTGTTTACATAGAACTTTTTTGACTTTTTAACTGTGTGTAAACAAAATCTGTACGTATACTAAACTGAATTAGCTGAATTAGAACTGTTTGAATAAACTGAATAGTTTGAAATAAAAATGTTTTTACATTAAACTGTGTACTCATGCTAAACTGAATTGTTTGAAATAGAACTCATTATTTACATAAAAATAGATTTGGCGTTAAATAACCTACAACGGTTGATATGTCATAAAACACAACCAACCAATCACCAAGTTTTCTGGGTATTTAAATATATACATATATATATATATATATATATATATATATATATATATATATATATATATATCCAGTCAAACTTTTAGCTCAAATTTCCATGACATTCTATCGCCATCCATCCACATTATCCATCACTGTTTCAAGGTCTCCTACATTGGGTTCACTATTTACAGAGTGTTTACGTATGTAAATCTTCGATGATCGGCTTACATTGATGCATCCATGTGTAGTTGTTCATAAGAGAATGTCGTTGAGGATTTCGTGTGTACTTCTATGGTTCCAGGCATATCTTGTTTGTTTTATACTAATTATTTGTAAGATGGGAGGTAGTTGGCTGTACTTCTGCTTTTTTTAGCTTTAACGTTTAGGATTCGTTCAAAATAGTACAAAGCAGACTTGAGTATTTCCCAACTTGCAGTTTTTCGCAGCGTTTCTTATCTTTTATGAGCTGCATCCATTTGGTAGTATGGACGCAACTACATATTTCAAAAAAATCTCGTTATTTTATCAAATAGATAACATTTTAACAGAGTCGATTACCTCTCAATAACATTTCACACCTCTGCTACTCTTATGAGGATATTGTTCAAGAACTAAAATGCCGTGAACTGGTAAGAGATGGACCTTTATACTGGCCTCAATCAGGAAAAATCCGTCAATGTCGCCATAGGAGGTGAAGCAACTTTTCTCGGTTCTTGTGCATTAAAAACATTAAATAGCGTGGAGGGAATTCAATTATGCCTGGTATATTTAATGGCAATCTATGCACACTCCCACGAATGCCGCAATGAAAAGGATATATCCACATTATACAACGATCTATCTTAACTTGATCAATACATTCCCAAACAAAGCTCATGGGCAAAATTGATAACTTGAAATTGTGACAATTTAATTTAAAAAAAAAACATCGTAACATATAGGTCTATATGAATGTTTTACTTTGATTTTCTCGGATTCATTTTTAGAAAAAGTATGATATAGTTATTTATACTCATATACCTAATATCACATAGTTATTTTTTTCTGTTTGCTTTTACTTTTTACCAAATAACTGTTTTACTCATATATATATATATATATATATATATATATATATATATATATATATACCCTCTCTTTAAAAATTTCTATCCTTACTGTAATCCCACTTATTTATGTTATTATGTGGGTTTCTCAAATGTCTGGAAAAATTGTTGGATAAACTTGAGGAGGCAAAGGGGTGAATAACTTTTGTATCATAGGAGTCTTAGCCTGACACGTAGAAAGAAAAATGTAAGTCACGTTTATTCTGATGTAATATCTCTTAATCCAGTGCTGTGATTGATTACTTGAGTGATTTTTATGGCAGCTCAACCCGTCCAAAATTATCATATGTTTGAGTTTAGGGATTTGCATAGGTTTATAAGCACATTTTTGAGTAGATATTTTAGATATATTTGTAAAAGTTATAGAATATCATATATTCCTATTAATTACAAATAGTGTTTAAACAGAACTTGTACAGTAGAGGTTTCTGTTAAAAATATGAACACACACACATACTTAAGAAAAAACACAAAACACTCTTTTTTTTTATTTCAAAATCAAGTGAAGTTACTTTTTGAATTTGTTTTTTAGTGGAAGTGTTAACAAATATGAATAATTTGCTCAAAACATCTGCGAATAAGCGATTTTCACTAAGATTAATTCGACTTATTGAGGAAATGACATTCCTAAGTCAACTGACTATTTGATTTTTAGCTAGTATAAAGTTATATGTGTGTTATCTGTTCACGATTCTCTGTTGGTTTTGTTTGTTTTGGTTTTATGCCATATCAACCATTGTAGGTTGTTTAATGCCACACTACTGCATAGTCTGGAACGAGCCGCAGCTGGCATTGGCCTCCATGTCAATGCAAACAAAACCGAATATATGTGTTACAACCAAACGGGCAACATTGCCACACTAGACGGAGCCTCTCTGAAACTAGTCAACAAATTCACCTACCTAGGAAGCAGCGTCTCATCAACCGAGAAAGACATCGACACACGACTGACGAAGGCATGGACAGCTATCGATAGGCTCTCGATCATATGGAAGTCGGACCTAACTGATAAAATGAAACGCAGTTTCTTCCAGGCAGCGGTTGTGTCGATACTGCTATATGGATGCACCACATGGACGCTTACGAAGCGGCTGGAAAGGAGGCTGGACGGAAATTATACAAGAATGTTGAGAGCAGTATTAAACAAGTCCTGGCGACAACACCCCACGAGACTCCAACTATACGGACACCTGCCCCCTATCACAAAAACTATACAAGTTCGACGAACCAGACACGCAGGACACTGCTGGAGAAGCAAGGACGAGCTCATAAGCGATGTACTCCTGTGGACCCCCACACATGGATGTGCAAGAGTGGGACGACCAGCACGAACCTACATGCAGCAGCTGTGTGAGGACACGGGATGTAACCCTGAAGACCTGCCGGAGGCGATGAATGATAGGGAGAAATGGCGAGAGACGGTCAGGGATATCCGCGCAGGCGGCGCGACATGATGATGATGATATTTATACATGTATATTAAATATATGATTTCTAAACATATTTTTTAGATAATATCCTTCAATAAACCAAAGTTCATTTTTCCCTTTTTTCTATCTAATACGAATAATTCTATAAAGTATTCATTTGTTTGCACACAGTTTAATGTTTTCATGTTTTTCTATTTATCACTAAAAATTCAAATAAGCATTAGTCATTTGTTAGCACACTATTAAACGTTCAAACAGTTCTATTTCAAACTATTCCGTTTAGTATAATACGTAACGTTTTGTTTACACACTGTTAAATTTTTAAAAAAATTCTATTTCAAACTATTCCGTTTAGCATAAGTACACAGTTAAAATTTCAAACAGTTCTATTTGACCCATTGATAGGAACATATTAGGTGCTGCCACTTCGATCCAGAGTGGATCTAGGAACGATGGCTATGAAGGGCTACTTCCTATTACCCAAAACACCAGCATTACTGAAGCCTTACCATCAGAGTGTTTTGTATCATAATCAGGACACTCGTTTGGGAGAGACTTACCTCTCTGCAGAGATGCAGTTGATGTATTCTATAGTCCTTGCCGACTGGGTCATTCTCTGTAGAAGTAGCTCTCCTTTTTAACGTTACTTGCGCGGGTCAAATACATTTAAATAATTTTCAAAAGAGGGATGATAAACATATACGAAATCAATTGCATAAAATGATTTAACTGTTAGCATTGAGTTAGTTTAGGCAAAACCTCTCATTGAGGCGTAATATCAAAAAACGACATTGATAGAACAAGACAAAAAAAAAAAAAAAAAAACAATCTAAAGTAATGACCAAAAGAAAATCGTTATATATATCACCCATTTGGGATTAATTTTTTTAGAGTGGAATTTCACTGTGGAAAAAAGAAAAACAGTTACATTATAGAAAAGAATTTCGTCAGGAAAAAGAAAATTTAATGATGGCGACAGAATGGTAGAAATTATTGTCAATAATACGTTATGTTTTGTTTAGTTTTATGATACATCAGCCATTATAGGTTATTTAATCCCGAATCCATTTTTATACATATAAACCGTTTTCTTTCAAACTGTTCAGTGTAGCAAGAGTACACAGGTTCTATGACAAAGGCAACTCCATTTGAAACAACTCAGTTTAGCATAAGTAAACAGTTTCAATGTCAAACACATTTCTATTTTAAACAATTCCGTTCAGCATATATTGACAGTTTAGTTCTATTTGACCCACAGATAAGAACCAATCAGGTGTTACCACTCCGAGCCAGAGTGGACCTAGGAGCGATTGCAATGAAGGAGTACTCTGCATTTCCCAAAGGTCCTGCATTAGTAGAAACTCACCCTCAGATCGCTTAGTGTCATATCTGGGACACACGTTTGGAGGAGTCTTACCTTCAGCAGAGAAACAGTTTCTGTATTCTACAGCACCATTCGACTGGACAAGCAATCAATGAGAGCTACTGATGCTATAATTTTAATGTAGCTGTCGATCGCCATTATGTCAGTAAGATTTTAATATCAACTACTCTTTTTTTACTCCTCACTTTAACTGTTTAAGTCAATGATATTTTGAACTTCTATCGACGGACAAATGATAGAATATAGTAGAAAACTGAAATTGCTTGTGTTTGACTATGTTAAAAAGCTTTTTGAATGTCACGTCTGAAAAACGTGGCATATAAAAACCGTTCATCCCGAAGGATGTCGGGAACCTTTTTTGGGAAAAGAAGAAAAAATGTAATTTTGAACACCCGTCGCAGAGAGGACAAATAAAGAGCCGAGCTGTACTCAGTGAATTTCACTTCCCGTTCCCTTAAATGGCAGTCCGGTGCTGACAACACAACACGAATTACCCTGACTAAAAGGAATACAACCATTTTCTCTGTAACTTTACAGTTCGGAAAAAAGTAGGGTGACCATGCAGTATTCGTCTATTTAGTGTTGCTCACAATACATTAGTCGGTTTGGGCGCCTCGGATGGTGTAATGTTTTGCAAGATTGACTGGAAAGCCCAGACAAGTGAGTTCGATTCTCATTGAGTGCCCCAATTATTCGGTCAGTGTCATATCTGAGCTGAAAGCTTAGTAAATTACAACATAAGTCACGTGACTGTTAACAGTTAAGATATATTTGTCCCATAGATGGCACCCTAAAATGAGCTACCAAACCGGAGAGAGTTGACCATGAACTAACTGCAATGAAGAGGTACTCAAAACACAAAATAGTTCCTGTATAAGAGTATCAAATTTGTACTTCAAAGCAATACCCAGTATGATTTCTTGTGGGTGAGGTAGGCTTTATTCCTCAGCAAAGGAAAAACTAAGCATATTTTAAACCGCCACCCTTTGTACAAGAAGGTTATTTCCTCTAAAATCCAAAGTTAAATTAGGATTCGTAACTGCGCCGTTATTTAATCGACACTGTATAGTCTACGTAGAGTAATGGCTAAAGTCCTGGACTCTGGCTTTGCGGAAAGAGAGTTCGATGTCCAAGCACGCAATTACTCTCACTTTCTGTGTAATAACTTTGAAAAAGGAATAAACCCTTTATCCCTGCAGCTATGGGTTAAATACGACAACTCTGTTTTTCCGCATGGATGGCTTTGGAGTTAAATAACCCATGAAGATTACCCACTACGCCACGAGGAATCTTAATAGTTTTCGACAGGACAGTATGCAAAAAGTAACCCTTCAGACACAACTACATAAAATCTGTAAATACAAATCTACAATAAACGGGTTTCTCAAACCTTTCGGCTTAAAATAACTCCAACGGGTTGAAGTCCCGTTAAAATTCCTCAATCCGATTTTGATATCTAATCCTTTTTTAGGTTTGCTTAGGTTTTATGACATATCAACTGTTACGGGTTACCTAATGCCGAATTATCTTTTACACATATAAACAGTGATATTTCAGACAATTCAGTTTAGCATAAGTGCAATTTATATGTCAAAACAATTCAATATCAAGTAATTCAGGTTAGCTTATGTACAGAGTTTATCTATTTGACTCATAGATAAAACCCTATCTGGTGCTATCACTCCGAGCAGACAAGATCTAGCAATGAAGGGGTACTCCGTACTCCCACAAAGCTCCAAGATTACTGGATTTCACCATGGGGTTGTTTAGTGTCATATCTATGTCACTCTTTGGGGGAGTCTTACCTCTCTACAGGTATGCAGTCAGTATATTGTTCAACCCCAGCCGACATAGCCATAGTCATTTTTTAATAATCGTGTCTTAGTAATTTTATCCATTCAACAATAGGTTTACTTTTTAACCTCTAATTCCATAAAAGATGAATCTCTACTTCGCTTTGTTTCGTGTTTATGTAGGAGAAATCAGTAATCAGTAAAGTTATTTCAAACTTTTTCAGATTCGCTCTTTACGAAACTTTTCAGATCGAAGACTGGTTTGACATTTTGGTTCTGCAGGATAACATAGCTTTCCATTGTGAGTAGATAAGAAAAGAAAAACGGTTTCAGAAAATTTTGGGTTATTTTAATATATAATACAACCCTCTAACGTCTTTCCGACTAACATTAAATCGGTTCTTTCACCACTTTTCAAGAATGAATTTTATTTTAGAGAACGTCCCTACATCAAACAAACCGTCACTCAATAACGTCACCTAAAAACATGTAAAATAAACAGTTTGCCTTAAAAAATATGTAAAATAAAAAAGTTTAAAAAAATAGTAACACTAAAAGATAAAAGAAGGTAAAATAGTTTTGAATACAATAAAAACACGTTTAAATGTATAAATAGAATAAAAAACATTTTCATCGAAAATTTTTAAACAAATGTTTACTTTTACTCAATTCCACCTTCTTTTTATTTATTGTTTTTTTTTAATTAAGACTGGAATGTTTAAATTTCGTAATGCCTTACCAAGAGTTATATTCTTACGTGTTTTGTTTACACTAACTGTAAGGCGCATGACGTCACAATTAAGGAATTTTTATGACGAATCACTAAGTAAAAAAAAGGTTTAATCTATTCCATTCCTCATTCTCTGAAAACATGACCAAAAGGTGTTTTTTATTATCTGTAATATTTAGTGAAAGTCATATTCTTCGCAAGTTATTTACGGTAGCTTGACTGCGTTTGTTCTTATTCTATTTTTTTAAAAGCTTTTTTTCTTATATATGTTATCACACACAGATGGCTTTTAGAACTAATAAACGACGTATATCGGCGTATGACTATAAAAAACTTTTACGAGATAAAGAAATTATTATCCAAATGACAAACAGTAGTAAAACTTGGTTTGGAAACTACATAATTCCTTAAAAATGTTTAACACTTAATTCAAGCCACTATTGGATCAAATGCACAATTAGATAAACACTCATTCTGGTATTTATTTTCAAATGACAACCACTTACTTGTTGTTTTCTAAGATTTGATTAGTCTGACACATAGGTAACTAATACTACCTGAAGTTTGTAAGTGACCATTGACAGAACTGTTGAGCAGGCTTATAACTTCTCAAAATTTGGCTGAAGCCGGTAGCGGAGTTTGATTTCTATAAATCAAATCATCATCTTCATCATCATCCTGTCGAGGAACCAGCACGGATATCCCTGACCCTCTTTCTCCACTTCTCTCTTTCGTTCATCGCCTCTGGCAGGTCTTCAGGGCTACATCCCGTATCTTCACACAGCTGCTGTGTGTGTGTTCGAGCTGGTCGTCCTGCTTTTGTTCGGCCATATGTGGGGTCCATAGGAGTACATCACTTATGAGCTCGTCCTTGCTTCTCCAGCAGTGTCCTGCATGTCTGGTTCGTCTAACGTGGATAGTTTTCGTGATGGGAGGCAGGTGGCCCTATTGTTGGTTCCTTGTGGGGTGTTGGCGCCAGGACTTGTTCAATATTGCTCGCAACATTCTTGTGTAATTGCCGTCTACCTACTTCTCTAGCCGTTTTATTAGCGTCCAAATAGTGCATCCATACAGCAGTATCGACACGACCAGATACTTCCTATACCCATAAATGTGTGCAAAGCAAAAAGATGAAAATAGTGTGGGGATTCAAACATTTTAAGAATAGCTTCACTGTTACAGTCTTTAAAAGCAAGGCATAGAGACTGGCCTTGATATACGCGCAATTGTCAACTTTAGGTTGTTTCATGCTATACTCTTGCGACTGAAATTATTAATTGTAGTGAATTGTCCAAATTTTAAAAAAATGTCTTAATAAATAAGATGGAAAACTTCTAATTGAAGCTGAAAACCCTTTTTTGGAATAAAAGGAATTCCAAGCATAGATTCTTAGGAACGTCTCAAAAGTAAAAGACACCCGGTGAGGCTCAATGTACACCTTTACTGAAAACTGCACACACGGGAAGAATACAACACAAAGTCAGTTTGTAAGTCGGAGAAAATCTGGTTCGAAATCAGAATTTTCTTGCTCGCAAATTGGTTGTCTATTGAAGGCTTGGTAACTCAGTCTGTCCTACTTGTTACTCTTAGCTGAAGGGAGTCTATGAAAAATTCATACCAGAGCATTAATAGGAATAAAACATAAACACCCTTGTCGAGGTTTTGAACTTGTGTTTCCGATTCCATTTCCAGAGACAGTGATGATGTTACAAATCATTAGAATTTAGTTCGCGAGATTATAATACTAACTGGGCCAAGACGGCTTGGGCTGTTGATACACTAACTGCATCTCCGCGGAGAGGTAATATGCCTTTAGTTCTGGAGAATTGTGTGTACCTCTTCATTGATATTACTCCAAAATCCACACGCTGACTCTGAATAGAAGGGTCCCATCTTTCAGGCAAGCATAAGTGTTTAATCATCCAATTGTGTTTCAGCAGATGACATAATTTTTTTATTGAGTTGTTAAATCTAAATAATCCAACTTGAAACCATTTAACCATTTAACAAATAAATAGTACTAAATAGTCTTATCAGTGTTAGATAGCCATACTTGAATCCACTTAACTGTGTACAAACTAATAATTAATATCCAATTGAATTATTGGTGTAATATAGCAATACTTGAAACTATTTGACAGCATGAAAAGAAACGATTTCGGGCTCTTTTAAAACTTTTATCCTCAGACTACTTTTGCAAATAATTTATATTTGTTGTTTATATCAACAGCATTTAAAAGTCTACATGATATGCTATAAAATCCAACCAACCAACCAACCAACCAACCAACCAACCAATCAACCTAGCTACCACGATTACAATTTCACCACGATTAAAATCAAAAGCCAAAATAGAAAAATGGTACTATTTACCAACCCCTCCGCTCGGGCAGGATATGACACAAGGTCAATTTTTAAGCGGATTTTAACTGGTTTGAATTCAGAGTTTTCCTTCTCCTAGACTAGTTGCCTCACCAAGGCTGAAGAACCTAGTCCGTCCTACTATTTACCCATAGCTGGAGGGAGAATAAATAGAAAAATGGTGAGTTAGATTTTGTATAAGGCTTCCAGTTTAGGGCATTTACAGAGGATTGAACTCACTACTGAATTATCCGTGAGATTAACTGACAAACAAAACCAGTACGTCGAGCCACGTGATTTAATTGTAAATAGTTTGTTAGCTACACGTCATCGATTGATTAGAGAATAAATATTACAAGCTAGTACAATGCAATGGATAATTCAGAAGACAAAATTAAATGGTAGCCAAAATATGGCATGCCAAATTCTTTGAATAAAAAATTAAACACTTTCCTGAATTATAACACCTCAAAATTTGTACAGCTGGTCTTAACTTAAATATTAAAATAAATATTAGTTTCGTAAGGGAATTGTTCATTAAACGAGGACTTTTGCATACGTTTATGTCAGATATCCGGACATAAGTCTCATGTATCTATCTTTGTTTAAACTGTATTTTGACATTTCTGAATTGGCCTTACGTAGAGTCCTGCCGATGGGGCTTTGAATTAGGATACTGTATCTCTTACAGACAGATGACACTCATAAAGGGATATCCTGGGTAATATACTAAACTCCATCTGGTTCTGAAACACTACATCAGAAGCTCAGGGAATATGAAATGTCTTGGTTGCACGTTTAGCTGTGCAGCTTTTGAACCCCTCAGAGAAGGAAGTTTTATCCATCATATCAGAACACAAACTCCAAACTTCACCAGGTGCTATTTCACCACTTCGCATAAAAGGTATACGCGGTGCTTATTCGGACGTTCCAAATGATTGCAAAACATTCGTCTCCATCTGATATTAATTAATTTTTACGTAATCTAGCCAACAAGACTAAGATTACTTGCATTCCTTATTGTTATTTACTAGTGTCCTCAGTAAATACCTGTCATTCTCTTAGCTACTCAAGTTTGTCGATCAAGTGGGTAAAATAGAACCGAAATTAACCTAAAATCAATTATATTTTCACGAGGTCAAACGAAAGGTGGTAAGCATAGGTAAGATTTAGGATTTGTTGCACATGTCTCATCGTTTTATAGGCATCCTCTGAACAGAAATTAAGGCAGAAATTTGATGAAGATTTTCTAGTCTATTTTAAAGTGATTGTGTGTTGCCACAAGAAACATTTTCAGTAATGGTTCTTCTTTCTCTATGAGACTTAAAACCTTCTGCAAGACCATTGTTGTACACATCAGCCGTTGTTCAGAGAAACTATTTGCTAATGACTTGAGGTAGGAATATTTCAAAGCAATATACAGAAAAATATTTTGAAATAACATAACCTATAGAAAAAGTGATGAAATTAACTGACAACAGTTACAAATTATATTATATGTTTTATAAAGCTAGAATATTCAGCTCTTCAGGAAAAATGTCTTGGGTCTCTTATTTGTCGTTTGTTTATTTATAGCTTTAAAAAATAAGCAATATCACAAAATAAACTGAGGTTCGTATTTTTGTACTGATTCCATAATTAATGTCATTGCTTGTATGAGCTATTATTAGGATTTAGTATGAAGATAACTAACACTAACACTCACATTTCAATCTTTTTTATGAAATATCAAAAAGTATCGATTAAAATGTAATATGGTAGTCGTTGGGCGAAAATTGTTCGATTCAAAATAAGAAAAAGAAAATTAGAAAAAAATATGCTTAAACATACAATCTAATAAAGAAACGTTAGCTTCAAATTAAAATAATTTAACGATAGTATCATTAGATACTTAGTGTACGAAGAAAAGGAAATCTTTCTTTGAAAGCAATTAGTTTTTCAAGCATATGTTAGCAATCTACTTCATAAACTGTATGGAAAGTTTTGTAAGTTTACTTAACAGCCCCGTCAATACCCAGTAAAGATTATCAATAATTCCTGGAGTTCATTGGGAGTAATTATTTTGTGATAATATGATCTCCAGCAATTAAGGAAGTAATGAATTGTGTCCCGTATCTGCTGTCTGTATTGCTTGCCGTGTTTTAATTCATTTTTCCCTCGGCATGTTTCCTTCCTTTAAAACAAGATAACATGTAAATTCGTTTTTTCATTAAATGCAAATATACCTTCTTTTCAATTTTATTATTCCTATGATAGGATTTTACGGGAAGTTTTACAAAATCTTACTTCATGACGTAACCCATTTAGTCATTTTTAAGAATGTTTACGTACGTCACAGATAAAAAATGTCGAATGACTTCATTCCTATTTCCTCAATTCAGTATGGCGTATACGAAAATGAAAAATCAAAAAGCATATAAGCAGTTTATATTTGTCTATATATCCAAAATATAGATAAAAGGTAAAATTGTAACTTTTTGTACCAGAGCGTTCTCTTGTGTCCTGTGGTGGGGCGCTCTCGACCGGCTGTGGTTGCGTGCTGCACGGTTCGGTCGGGTGTGTTCCACCACTGGATACATCACCTCTGGCCTCAGGGGGCCTTCCCCCCAGGCTTTAACCCTCTTCGGAGGGGTTGGGTTTATCGCCCGGCGCCTGAGGCGCCCCGAAAAGGGGAATGCCGACGGGGTCCGAGGCATTTTTGGAACTGCCTATCGCGTTGGGCTCCGGCCCTGCGACAGGACCCACCTTAAACACGGCCTTGTGCCATATTCGTACGTTGGTGGGACGTAGGATAAATACAGCACATATTATATTAAAAAGCGGCCTAGCATAACGGTTAACCTCGTGGGAAATACAACTTGAGACCCGGGTTCAAATCCTGGATTTAGCTGTTTAGATTTAATCACGTTAATCTCCTTGAAAAAGGACACTAATCCATATATTATTACCCTAGCTATAGAATAATAATTAGACAGAATAGTCACTTTAGCAATAGCAAGGTAATCTGTCTAAGAGAAGAAAAACGCTGAATTCAAACTTCGCTTAAGAATTGACCAAGTACCTTACCTGTCCCTGGTGCCGCGTGTGGCTTAATGCATATTTATATTAGAACTATGTGAGCTAGTTTAAAATCACGATTCAAAATTCGACCAATGTTGACTGTAAATGCTTAAATTTATACGTTGATTCAGAATCATAAAATCTTATTGTTACATAACCGTACACGATTTATTAAAAACGTAATAAATCATTCGATTTGCTTTATTTATTTCAAGATGGCATTTGACCTCCGTCCCACCTACCGGACGATTATGGCACAAGACATTTTAAGGTGTGTCCGGGAGCAGGGCCGGAGCCCATACGCGCCCGGCATTTCCGAAAATGCCACGGACCCCGTTAACAATATTTATTTCAAGATAATGAAAGATAGTTCACTTTCTTATATAATGAGATAATTTTATTAATTATAAAGCAGAAATGAACAGCTTTAAAAATAGCATTTGAATTTAAAAAGTTTTAAATGAGTAATGACGTCAGATTTGAGTGATGTGTAAACAAAGTTTCCACTTAAAAGAAGTCAACAGTTTTAAGAGATTATTTGCCTTTAAAACTTTCAACTAATTCCTCATGTCAATTCGAGGGATTTATGAATAAAGAAAGCCTTTCACTTTAAAAAAAGGGAATAGCTTTAAAGAGAGTATTTGCCTTTAAAAGTTTTAAATAATTCATTATGTAAATTTGAAGGATTTATGAATAAAGAAAGCCTTTCCCTATAAAGAAGTCAACAGCTTTAAAGAGGGTTTTTGCCTTTAAAAGTTCTAAGAGAGCATCATGTCAGATTTGGGTGATGTATGAATAAAGAAAGTCTCCCCATTAAAGAAATAAACTACTTTAAAGCTAGCGTTTGCCTTTAAAAGTTTTTATAAATTCATCACGTCAGATTTGAGTGATGTGTGAATAAAGAAAACCTCCACTTTGCCATCCCTCAAGCGAGATCTTAGCCTCAAATCTGCAATCATCTCTTTGTAAAAGTCATGATTGTAAACTTCCTGGGAATTGCTGGATGAAGTAGACCGACAACATGCTATCCGACCTGTTAAACTGTTTCTCTCTATTGATTTCTAATAACACCTCTGAAGATTTCCTAAACACTATTTTAATTCACCCAGTCGGCTGGGGCAGCAGAATACACCGACTGCATCTCTGCAGAGGGGTAAGACACATCAAAGAGTGTCCTAGATGTTACACTAAACAATTTCATGGTGTGGCTCCAGTAATCCTTTAGATTTGGGTGATAGGAAATACCCCTTCATTGCAATTGCACCCAGGTCCACTAGGATCCACTGTAGTAGCACCTGATAAAGTCATACCAATGGTTTAAACTGAACTAAACTGTGTACTTATGCTAAAGTAAATTGTCTGGAATAGAACTGCTTATACGCATTAAAGTGGATCTGCAATGGCTGAAATTCCATAAACCCCCCAAAAAACTAAGTCAAAATCTGGTCGGTTTCAGAGAGTTACTTATTTCCGAGTTACTGAAGTTGGTGGCTGATTACACGAGTACAATTTTCTTTTTGATTTCAGGTAGCTGATATAAACAACTAAGCACTAATATTCTCACTGATATATTCGAATCTTTCAAAAGTTAAGGTCATTTTTATCTTTTGGGATATATTCTAAACTTCCATCAAGATGGTCATGCTAACTTCAACGTCAGATCAAAGCGTGAAAAAATTATATAAACCTGAAAGAGTATTGTTTTATCGTGGTAAGGAAAAGATTACACAGTGAAATAGAGTTAATCATTTATTAACTAAAGTGGTACAGTCCGACTAGTATTATGAGTCTCGCGCTGTTTGTGTTACGTCCGAATTTGATCTTACTACTGACTGACATCCTTCAGAGTCATCTCTCTGCTTCTCTCTCTGCTTCTGCTTCCCATTCGCTTAAGAAACACAGCGTCTTTTATACTTCTGTGATACCGGAAGTCATGTGATATGAGTCACTAAATAACAAGTGTAACGCTCCATAAGGGAAGCAAAGCTGACAAATAATTGTTATTAAACATTGTTTTTGAGAAGTTTGATTTTTTAGATGATTTGATTATTTACTTACGCAGACACAACCAACACAATCTATTGAAATATCCATTCAAAAAGAAACTCTTGAATTTTCGATGTTGGCTGTGCTGAGATGTAAACAAACAGCTTATCATAGTTAAAACTGGTTACGTGTCTCAGATAAAGAGGTTGAAAAAAGAAATAGATGCATGAATGAATAAAGCTTCCGCTTAGCCCTCCCTCCGACAAGTACTTTGCCTTAACTTTATCTTCATCGCCATGTTAATACTGAAAATAGACGCACATGATTTTTTTTTTTTTTTTGCATTCCACAGAACGATCTTAGGATAGCTTCCATTTGTATGAAAAATGGTATTTCTAAAATACATGGTGTTTCCTGTATGATAGAAACATGGAAATGTAATGGATTTATTTTCAAAGTAAATGATAAAACCATAGTTAATTGTCAAATGAGCCTTAGGGATCATTTTTAAAATTTAGATGCTATCATTTCAAAGAAGAATATGTTCGGGGTTCGTTCAAAATGATCTGAATGTCATCTAGAAAGAAGAGTCCTAGATGAATATGTTTACTGATCAAAATACAACTCTTCTAAAACTAAAAAAAAATCAGATATTTATCTTCATTTATGGGAAATATATACGCTAAATCCAAAAAATGAACAAAACAAAGGCACGAGCTAACATAATATACCGGCAATAGAAAGGCTAGACACCAAGGAATCCATGAGGACATCGTTCATATACTTGCCAAGGACTCCTATTCCTATGCTACTGTAAAGAAGTATGCTGCTGGATACAAGCGTGGCAATGACAGCACAAGCTGACTTTTGTTTAGGTCATCTAAACATCTCAACCACTGATGAATTTGTTGATGGTATTCATCGTATGGTTTTGGATAACGTACATCCTACTGCCAGTAGATAGTTAGGTCTATAAGCATTAATTCTGCATCGGTTCATGCTCTTGAGGTTTTAGAGATGAGCAGCCCGATCCTAACTTTGATCCCTAGAATACTGACGCAAGAGTACATCCTGAAAAAGGTTGATATTTCCCGGATATTACTGATTCGCTTTCAGTTTAACCTTCAGAATTTCCACCGCAGAACAGTAATTCAGGATTAAATATGGGTCCAACACATAAAAAACCGGTAAACACTTTGGTTTTCAACATTCATAAAAAGTTTTAAAAAATAGCGTCCGTTGACAAGGTGATGGTTTCCTTTTTATCTTTCTTTCTTTTTTCATCAGGCGTTATTATGATTCATTACCTGGTGAAATTTAAAAAGAAAAACGATTTATGGACACTGTTCATGTTGCGTTTGCCGAATTTGCTTTGAATTGTTACTCCATCCTCTTTTCTCACTTAACTTAGCTGCATCTCAACATTTTCTTGTTTCCTAAACGCAAATCACACATATGTGGTCACCGTTTTGATAAAAATGGAGTCATATTGTTGCGCAAGGGTATTTGGAGAAGGACGAGGAAACCTTCTTCACTGAGATGACTTCAATGTGTGAAAATAAATGGAATAAATGAACTGACACGTTCTGAATGAGGCTTGGAATTGTTTAAAAACCCTCGTATCTAGAGACACTAGGAATGGGCCATAGTTGGTTTTCTTTAGATGTAACATAACCATGGCATATCGTATGATGTTACTGTGTTGTTATAATTGTGTGTAAGATATTAAATCAAGCTTGGCAACAGGGTCATCATATGATAGTGTATTCTAAGAAGTAGTAGATATACGTATTACGTTAAGGTGACTCGACAGTTGTTGAAAAAGTAGAAAAGAAGAGGTTGTAAAATGATCACCTTTCAAGAAGGAACATACAAACAGGCTATCATAGAGAAGACTGACATCTCTTTTCAGTTATTTGATGTCCTTTAGACTGGTCTCATAAAGAGATGCTTTTTGCACTAGGAAGGAAAGATCATCTCTATATTTTGGATCACCGAAACGGAGGACGGTTTAGCTGATCCTCAAAATATAAGTCTTAACTCTTTGTCTGTTTCGTCTGTAATATAATGGCCGACGGATTTCATTTTATATATCATGCGTTTGTGTTTAGTTAGGCTGAGACACTTTCGGCTCAGATCATAGGTTAGTTAGGTGCGCGCGGTGGGGATGTGTCGTTCATAGATGTCAAAATAAAATTTCCTTGGGGATGTGAATGACGTCATGCACCGAAAGCACGCGAGGAGGATTTTGGGAAATTTGAAAAAGTCGTCAGTTGAGAACTAGACGCCGAACGAGAAGGGTCGAATTTCGGGGATCGCAGAGGCCAGACGAATTTGCGTTCTTCGGGCGCCGCACGAGATGTGGGACAGATGGAAAAGCCAGCATAGAAAGATTGTGCCACTCTCCTTATGCCGAAGAACCCCTAGACTCAAAGGTAATAAAAAGTTTCGTACTTGAACTAATGTTTCGGGATTCCTATGTTCTATGTATATATGTTATGAACATTCTATGCACGTTACACATATCTGTATCTGACTATGGTACACATTCACAAATCTTTAATAGAAGGAAAACTCTTTATGGAAACGTCTTACTATCCCAGCAAATGAATTGAGTATTCATGCTTTTCTTGTCGGAGCTACCGAAGATTGAACTTTGATCTTTTTGTTGTTCATCGTACCTACAAATTTCTGTGGTAGAGATGAGAGAGTTATTGTTGACATTTTTATTAGTGAGGCTTTTTTACATCACATTATTATTTATTTTACACAGATATTTATTTGTCTGCTATCATTGATTTATATGATTCTACATATATACTTACATACTTAAATTAAGAATTAAACAAACTCGTGCGAGCACACACACACACACACTAGCGCTCTCTCTCTCTCTCCATCTAACACACACACACACACACACACATATATATATATATATATATTCATCCACAGACAGACTGTTTCGTTCTATCAGAACTCTTCACTGTGGCTAGAAACACTGGACGCTCGAAGCCGGGATTGAAACCCGTCCAACTTTACGCTAGACTAAGTTTCAGACCACTCGGCCACCAAGCGGACCACGTTGGCTAAGGGAATTTTAAGGTATTTATTTTAGCAGCAGCAGCAGCCTTTGTTTACATTTTTTGTACCCTATCGGCTACCAGAGTGCTCAATTCTTACGAAGAGCTTTGCATTACGCTAGCGGCGGCTGAAAATTCCTTCGCCAGAGTGCTCAACCCCCATGGAGGAGCGTATATATATATATATATATATATATATATATATATATATATATATATATATATATATATATATATATATATACTGTTGATCTCGAAGTATAAAGGCTCCATAGTTCAACTGAAGACGTGAAACATTGAAATAACGACTGAGCTGATTTTTTTTAAGTCGTAAGGTCACTATCAAATGAAATATGACTACACAAGCAATCCAACCATGGATATAAATTGCACTATTAGGTAACATCTTCGTCTACACCTTTGCTGCACACATATAACTGCCCTTCCGAATATCTCACCCTCAAGAATAAGAAGATTGTATAGAGAAATTAATCAGAAAAAGATGAGGAACCAATGAGCCACAAACTCTCCCTCACAAAAATCCAGGTCTTTTATTAGTTTTTCTTTCTCCTCTATCGGTTGCCCTAATTATGTTCATTTTATATTTTTAACTATAGTTTGAGAGAGAAGTGAATGTTTCATGCCTTCATCAAGTACATTAGCTTCTAGTGAGATTCAAAAACACCCACTCAACGTGCATGCGTATATATATATACGTGGTGCATTCAATAAGGTTCAAAAAATTTTTTGTACAGGCCTATAAAATTGTATTACACTCTTGAAAATTCAGTATCTTATTGTTATATATCTTATGAGATGACTGACCAATTTTTATGATTTGAGATTCAAAGGAACAGCTACAGCAGCAATTGGAATACACCCTACTAAAGCCTGATTGTCACAGCTTGTGAATTTCAAAAATGCAATCTGGATGTGAGTACACTTTAGAAGAAAGAGATGCAATAAAATTATGTTTTAAACTTGGAAAAATGACACAGAAACGTATGGAATGCTTCAGGCTGCTTTTGAACCATCTTGCATTAATCGAGCTTCAGTTTTTGAGTAGCATAAGAGATTCAAGGAAGCCATGGAGTCTGTGAGTGATGATGAGAGCTTTGGGAGGAGTAAAGAAGTCAATACACCAGAGTTGATTAGCCAATGGGTTAGGGTAGGGTTACTATGTTGAGGTTTAAGGGAGTTAAGGAAGACATTCCATCGGAAGAGGATAGAATTCTTCAAATCAGGTCAGTGACATTTCCACCGGGACAATGCACCAGTCCACAACACCATCCTTGTCACAGACTATTTGACCAAGATTGGCATCAAGACAGTTCTTCACCCTCCCTGTCGTCCAGATCTTGCTCCCTGTGACATTTGGTTATTCCCTCAGCTCAGAGGCTGTCGTTATGAGACAATTGAGGAGATGAAAGAGGCTCTGACGAAGGTCATTGACACGCTAACACAAGAGGTCTTCCCTGGGTCGTTCCAGAAGTTGTTGGAACGATACAAGTGCATTGCAGCCGGAGGAGATTATTTCGAAGAGAACTAGAGTTTCATGAGTGTACTATCAATAAAAGTGTCCATTAAAAAAAAGTTTGGAAACTTATTTAATGATCCTCGTATATATAATTAGGTTCTTGGAACTCAGTTTTTTATACATAAAAATATATAAAAATATTAAAACGTACGGAAGTTATTTTCTTTTTTAAAGTGATGTTTGTTTGCAAATAAAAATGTTTTGTACAACACAGGGCATTAACAGACGAATATTTAATTCATAATGTGTTAGATTAATATATTTTGATAGTATAGTAAGTTTTTCTTTCTATAAATGTTAATTTATAATTACCCGAATGTCTACCTTAATGTAAAATGTACTCCCCGAGGTCGTGGCATCAAGCCAGGTATTCTATCAGAAGAGGTAATCCTTTAAAAAAAAAAAAAGGATTGTTGAAATAAATTTATAATAAGTCTTACCTGTTAAATTTTACCTGATATATATATATATATATATATATATATATATATATATATATATATATATATATATATATATATTGTTTGTGTGGGGAGGGAATAAGACGAATAAGTATGAATTGGAACCAAAAGTGCTCAATATCAAATTTATAAGAGATCAGATTTACTGTGACATGATGAAAAAAACCCAGATTAAATCATCAATAACAGTAGTTTCACCTTATAAGCAATTATCAGACAAGAAGTTAACTGAAATTATTCAATATAAGTTTTAAAACTACTTTTACATATAAATAATTATTCGGGTACCGATTAGCATGAAAAGAAACCTGTTCTTTCCATTGAATGAATTGACTCATTTTACATATAATTGAATATTAAAATAATTAGTCGAGAAGGCGGTTCCTTATCTATTTTTATTTAGTGTCATTTCATTATCCGGAGACATAGCCATGATGAATTTCTTCATCAAGTCTAGTTTGCGTTTACTACAGCCTTTGGTAAAGTCGTCTTTCTCACCACACACAGGTTGATATTTACTCTACTCCGTCCAGCCTTGCGCAACACAACTAAATATCCAAGCCATACAATACACCATAAAATGAAAAGGTGTGACTCTACAACAATTCTACCAATGAATATGAATAGGAACCATTAGGCGAATTCTCCATCAACACCTCTTCTGTACAGTTATCACTCCTGCACTGATGTCAACCGCTCAATGGGCTCCTGAACTTATATCAAATGCAGTGAGATATGCAAACTGTGTAATTTAAATTAATGATAGATACATAAATGGATCAATATAAGCAACTAAACAGACGCACCGTGTCGTTGGAATGGAATGAATAGTCTCCTTTATATGTAATTGAAGATTGAAATACTTATTAGAGATTTATCTAAAAGACTCTATCTTGTTGCCTTGCATAATGTTAACGTACTCCCGTATCCTTTCTAGGGATACTGCCGTACTTTTCTATTTCCTAATGTATCAGAAGAGTTCATGGAAAAATAGCCTAACCCATTTCTGTACAGTTTCGTGATACTGACTTTGAGATTGATTTTCTGTAATTATAACAGTTTTCAAAATGTAAAAAAGAAGCCCACTGAGTCCATGCTTACATCTCCATACATTTATGGGCCCTTAACTTTGTTATTTTCCTCATCGACCATACAATGCAAATACAGCTGGTCATGGAATAATTTCTTGCCACTTTCTAAGTTAGGTATTGTGCCCATATCTCTAATAAATGTCCACACCTACAGCGACAAACTATTATTATATTCATAGTACATGTTATTCAAGGGGTTAGGAATATAAATACCTTATTTCACAAGCATTATCTGGACACGAAATGTATTTCGCATTGTGAATTATTTGTTTCTACTGCTGATGAATTGAAAATGTTCCAGCTTTGACATGTCCATTTCAATCCTTTGGATTTTAATTCCCTAAAATTGCATGGGAGTCAGATTCACGAGGTGTTTCCCTCATAATCTGTTTTTTTTATATTTCTAAAACAAATTAGGAATTTTGTCTTTATAATATGGAATTATTCTAATTGTGGTTCTGTTGAAAATCCCATACGACTTGTTTCCTTCTGGAAAAAGTTAATTCATTAATTTTTCTATGATT
>OY757928.1:65136452-65148952 GCA_963585895.1 Sepioteuthis lessoniana
CGATATGTTAATTTCTTCGTGATACAAATAATATTAATTTTTATGATAATTCTAATAGTTAGAATCAGTTTTTGTTTATTTAGATCAGCACTGAATTATTATTACCAGATAACTGGAATCATATTATTTGATATTGATAAAACATAAAGATTTAAGCCAAAGTATGAATTTTGTTTATGAATTAAAATGTCGCATACAACTATTTACTTTCTCAAGAATTAGATTTTTTTTCAATTTCATTAATATGTAAATTAGGGGACCGTTATATTTTTATAGCATTGTATAAACATTACTTAAATGAAAATAATAATAGATATAATATCTGCACCATTAAACTTTTTTTTTGATTAAAAAGTACGATAAATTATATTTTGAAAATATTTTAATAATATCTTTTTTTATTTAAAAATAATTATAAGACACTTACTTCAAATTCTATTCTCGTTAAAATCAAAATAAAAAAAGAAATTGTTTAATCTGATGATGGTTTCACAACCAGAAATGAATTTATAATGACCTCAAGGAAGTATTTTTTTTCTTTTATGTATATATATTTTTATATATACATTTATATATATTTATATATCTTTTATATATATATATTTTCTTTTGATATATACATATATATATATATATATATGTGTGTGTGTGTGTGTGTGTGTGTGTGTGTGTGTGTGTGTGTGATTATAAATGGTGAACACTCCAAAGCTTAGACCGGAAGAAAACAATAGCTGATTATTGTTTGTTAAGGAACCCCACTAATACAACCCCACTTAATACAAGAAAAACTTAATCTGATTTTGCCTAGTTTTATAACAAATGATAGAGCGTCGCTACATGAAAAACCTTCCCTCGTGCCGTTCTTTCAAGATGAAAATTAGAACATTTAAGAACCCTTATATATATATATATATATATATATATATATATATATATATATGCTTATGCACATACAGACTGTTTCTTTGCGTCACAACACTTCAGTGTTGCAAAACACGCGAAATGCTTCAAGCTTTGATCGGAATTCGGCCGTCATTATATCAGTCGGATATCTAACCCTAAATTTATCGTCCCACTCAGTGTAAGTAAAGGTATATTTTACGTATATATTCATTTACATCTACGCTTATCGGCTATTGGTGTGCTCAATTCATGAGAAGAGCTTTGCTTTTATGCGTATGTGATAGCTGGCAATTCCCTGCTCTTGGGCTCAACCCGCAGGAGGTGAAACCCATATACTGTCATCCACAAACCGACTCATTGTATCACAACTCTTTGTCGTGGCACGGATTGAATATTCAGACAAATGATAGGAGTAACATGATGTTAAAATATTATACAATAAAAAACGCAAGAAAAATAATTTGTTAACCATGAAATATTATGGAAATCCTAAGTATCTACACTTTCAAATTTGTTAAGTAATTCATGAACTTCTCTATAACTAACAATGATTCTAATTAGAAACATACAAAAAATGTTATTTATCTAATAGATTATACATGTTGGCTGCAATAGTATACTGGAATGGCCGAATGATCATTTTCGTTTAGAGGAAACAATTTCAAATCTAGGATCAAATAGAGAGATTATAAAAACCAGCACCAAAATGTCCACGGAGAAGAATATCTACTCAGCAGATATGCAAAATTCACCTGAATAAAAATGACTGAAAACAAAGCAAAATCTAAAATAGATAAAAGATTATCGAACTTTTTCCATCATTAATCTTAACTATCCTCAAAACTGGCAAGTAATACTATGAAAATGTGATATTTAATACTAGATTCTTAGTAAACAAAGGCTATGTTTGATATTAAAAGAACACAATTACGATTGGTTTAAAATGTTTCCTTTGAGAATGATGAAATCCGCTAAAATTATGACAGCAACAACTGCTTCGTATGGGTCAGGTGATTATAATACACCTTGGTAAACAATCCCCATGTAACGGTAATGGTTAATTGCTCGACGATTTTCTTCTTCCACATTAGTTTTCTAAAAATTAATTAAAATATTATTCTTCCCAAACAATGGCCTAGGATCGATAAGATGATAATATAAAATCAAAAAGGAAGCCATTATGAAGAAACAACGTTTCAGGTTATCGTATATCTTTTGTTCATCTGCAGCTCGATAGAATCAGAGAAAGCAGAGTTTATCGACTGGGGAGTAGAAAACTCACAGAAACGTGGTCTTCTGCTTATGACAGTAAACGGTATTCGATGGGGATCCTTCTGAATTAGAGACCACGAAAGTGGAAAGAATCCTTTTCATTGACCTTCCAAAATGTTCCGCAGTGGAACTACATGATAATGTCCCATCTATGAGTCACATTGACAGGTTTAAAAATTGACGGTATCCTATAATACTCAGAGCCCAAAAAGATTCCTTAAAAAATGTCAATACTGACGTAAAATACAAGGGATTTCCCTAACTTCGAGAACCAACATCACCCGAGACACGGTAACTTCCTAACAATTTCAACGCTTCAATTTATTATTTTTTTATCTTATATATATATATATATATATATATATATATATATATATATATATATATATATCTGGGGACAGGGGTGTTTAGATGTGGTTTTGTCTGTGTTTGTGCGTGTACGCGCACACTCACGTGTGTGTGTGTGTGTGTGTGTGATTGGACACTTACACAGGCTTGTCAGTTGTATTTGTTTGACCCAGCTTTTCTATGTGAAAGAAAAAGGCATTTTTTGGAGGATAAAGGAAGATGTCAGTTGTTTAAAGAATTATCTACTTGAGACTAAGCTTCTTTTATACAGACATTCCCAAAAGCATAACAATACTCTTTCTATAATCATAATACGCATAATACCGTAATCTTGAGGAAAGAATCTATGGGCATTTATTGCACGGATGGCGAAGCATCCAAATATTCTCTTGAGAAAGAAGGTAATATCGACAAAACTGATTTCTTTGTGTGTATGCTTTTAGAACATTCGGTACTTTTTCATTTATAACCTACAAAAAGCAGGAAACGTTTAGTAAGATACTTGTAAGTGATATGCAATAACTAGCTAACTCGCGGCTATACAAACACTTGGAATGAATTAATATTATTTACTCATAAGAGATTGATGGTTTTTCACTGGAGTCTGAGTGACAGCAAGTGTCCTCGAGTCTCCAGGACTCTTGTCTGTATTCTGGTCGTTCTCAATAATGAAGTAGTTTGGATGGTCTCCACTTGCCTGCCAACTTCCAAATCCTCAAGACCTTTTAGTCATCCTTTAGTTTCTGTTCCAAACGCACCAATTACATTTGGTATAAGTGTCACCTGCATGTTCCATAGTTTTTCAATTCCTTAGCAAGGTCGAGGTATTTATCCTTCTTTTCACATTGTTTCAGTTTTATTCTGTGGTCAGCCAAGACAGAAAAGTCGACAATTTTGCACGTTCTCTATTTTTTTGGTTGATTATTATTAGGTCTGGTCTTCTGACCGAGATCAGGTGATCTCTGTGTATGTCAAAGTCCCATAGGAGTTTATGTGTGTTATTTTTTAGGACAGGTGCACATCTCTCAGTGGATCACCTTGCCGACCCAATCGTGTGTAGTCTTATATTCCTTCTGCGCGAAGTTGCTGCATTCGCTTATTATGTGATTGATGGTTTCATTTCTGTCACCGCATAGTCTATTACTATTATTATTTACTCCTTTAGAGTTTTTCACATCAGTGTTAACTGATGGTTTTCACAGGAGTTTGAGTGATAGTAAGTCTCCTCAAGTCTCCGGGACTCTTCTCAGGATTCTGGCCGTTCTTATCGATGAAGTCGTTTGGATAGTCTCTACCCGCCCGCTTACTTCCAAGTCCTCCAGGCATTTTAATAATCCTTTAGTTATTGTGTCTAACGCACCAATCACAATTGGCACAATCGTTACTTTCATGTTCCACATCTTTTTCAATTCTCTAGCAAGTTCAAAGTACTTATCCTTCTTTTCACTTTCCTTCACTTCCCTCCTGTATTAACTGATGGTTTTCCACTGGAGTCCGAGTGACATCAAGAATCCTCAAGTTAGCGAAGATCTTCTTCGTGTGCTGGCTGATCTCAACATTGCTATGGTTAAGATGGTCTTAACACGTGCTCTCAATTTCCAACTCCTCCAGTCCCTGTATCATTCTTTTCAAGAGTATAACAAGCGCACCAATTACAATTGGTATCACCGTCACTTTCATGTTCCATAGTTTTGTTTCCACTTCTCTAGCAAGGTTTAAGTATATATCTCTCTTTTCGTTTTCCTTTAGTTTTACCATATTGTCAGCTGAAATATCAAAGTCCACTATTCGGCATTTTTTTTTCTTATTTTTGTGTGTGTTTTTTGTTTTTGTTGACTATCAGTAGGTAGGTCGTCAAGCCGAAATTAGGTGATACGTTTGTATCTCAAAACCCCTGAATTTTGTGCTTCTCATTCTAAAGGACGAATTAAAGGTTGTATATATACTAAATTTTTGCATGGTCAATTTTAAACTTCTTACACATATCCTTGTGGATACTCTGGCCTAACCAGTCATGTCTTATCTTACACTCTCTTTGACCTAATGTACTCTATTCGCTTATGATGTGATTGATCGTGGGGTCTGTATCCCCACTTCATCAACATCTGTTTTGTTACGGCTTGTCTATTCTTGCTTTGACATAGTTCCTACTTATGGCATTGTTTTATGCTGCTATCAGTTCCTCTTTTAGGTTTTCCTTAGCCTTTTCATTGAACGGTGAAAAACAAAATATGAATTTGATTACTCAAAATTGATATATACGTTTGATTACTTTCCAGCTCTTGAAACTTGTTTTCCCTACTTGTGGGTATTAGAAAACTTTGACTTTACAACTTGGAGAGCAGTAAGGCCCATTCTTCTGAAAAATGAATTTGTCATGGATATGACACAAAACGTCATCAGCTACTGAGGTTGATATATGGAGCTATTGGGAGTTTAGAATACTCCGTATTTGCAATTAGGCCAAGGTCCTGTATGAAGTTAAGAGAGCGAATCTGTGAGGGCCCATCTATGAGGCAAATGAATATTTTGAAAAATTATTAGTATTAGATATGAATAATTGATACGAGATAACTGAAAAAAAATAATATGCATAGAGAATATTTACCGAGAACAAAATTATATGATTATTATAATTACTTACTTGAAATCATAAGAATCTGCAGACATGATTATTATTCAATATGAATAATTGGTTTGGTTTGTTGGGTTTTATTGCATATCCACCTTTGTAGGTTATTCAACGCCAAATCCATTCTTATGTAAATGATCTGTTCTATTTAAAACAATTCAGTTTAGCATAATTCACAATTTAATTGTCAAAGATATTTCTATTTCAAACTATTCAAGCAGTCACATGTAACAATTCAGTTAAGTGTAAATACAGTTTAATTGTCGAAAAACAGTTCCATTTCAAATAATTCAGTTAAGATTGAGCACGCAGTTTAAATGTAAGTACGGTTTAATTGTCAAAAACATTTTTATTTCCACCTATCCCGTTTACTCAAACAAGTCAGCTTAGCATAAGTATGCCGTGAGTTCTATTTAACCTATAGATAGGACCCTAAACAGGTGCTACCACTCCGCGCCAGAGTGGACGTGGGAGCGATGGCAATGAAGGGGTACTCCGTATTCCCCAAAGCTCCAGCATTGCTGGGACCTAACCATCAGATTTTTTAGTGTCATATCAGGACACTCCTTGGCGGGGGTCGTACACCTCTGCAGAGAAGCAGTCGGTGTATTCTACAGCCCCAGCCGCTGGGCAAAATATGAATAATGAATGAACTCATACATATTTTTTTTTAAATTTCCTTAATGGAATATCAAACAGCATGGGTGAGTTTGTGTCAAAACATCATTAAAGAAGAAAATTAATGGCAATATTAAACAATTACTTGGGGTATAAATGGGTTCACACCCATACTATTGTGTACATATTATTCGTATGAGATAGAAATACCTGAATCATAACACATAGAATACACAATATAATAAAACTGAGTACAAAATCCCGTAAGAAATCAATGTATAAGAAAAGTAAATATAAACGAATATTGAGCAGGATTCTCTCACCTCTTAGTATAAAATAAACTGAACAGCTTCCCAAGCCCGGACAATCAATCCCAAAAACCCATATGCGAAAAGATATCAACGGTTAAAATGTCATTTTCTTTCTGAAAGATGCTATGATACATGAAAATGTTGTCATGGGAAAAAATATTGACTTGTTTTTTTTTTAATTGTCAAAGGTATAGATATTTTGAGAAATAAACAATATCTGGTTATTTAAAACTTTAATGGATACCATAGATGTATAGGTGTTTTCTTTTTTGGGATGTCAAACAAAAGTTGTTTGAAATTCATAAACACACACACACACATATATCTGTGTGTGTGTGTTTGTGTAGTTTTGATCGAAATGTGGCTTGGGTGAAGTAAAATGAAAACGTGAGCACAGGTATTACCAATGAAAATTAACGGATAATATTATGTGAGTGATCGTTTCGTCTCTGTCAACATATAGTCAACATCTATATATATAAAGGCCAAGTAATTTTTCTAGACTTCCAGACATTGTCTAGAATAGTCAGAGCAAATTCTTAAAAGTGTTAGATAAACATTCACAGAATGTTTTGTCCAGTAGATTTTGCCGAAGAAAAGCTATTTAGCGATTGACGTCCGGTCAATAAATTTTGCTTTTTGTTTAGAACACTTTCCTGTTTTTAAACATTATTAGAGTCAGCCTACTCTCCAATTACAGCCAGCATCCTGCTCCTCCCTTATCATGCCGTTTTCTCATCCTAATTATCTACTACTCATTTTCTGACACTACACTTCTTTTTCTTTTTTTCAGTAGAGATTGGGGCAAATTTGCAGTTTTTCCTATTTGTTTTACTGTAAGGTCACTTTCTTATTATTCCATTATGTTTTTCATGGGTTATTGAGTTGCTCTCATCTTGATTTTTAACCTCCTGGTGGCCAGTGCTCGCTTAAGATATATATAAAACTAATTTGTCTATAATGCACTGCTTCCTCTTTCTACAATTACTCATAGTTTTTCCTTTCTCCCCTCTTGTTCATAATTCTGTAATATATATATATATATATATATATATATATATATATCACATAGACTCGTAGTTGTTTAAGCATACAAAACAAGTGTTGTATTGTCATCTACATACATGCAGAATGAATCAAAACGACACAATGATAAAGGACGAGAAAAGTCTTCTTTAAAAACATATGTACCTCTCACTTTATTGTAAGGGTTCGAAAGAGGTTACTCAAGGTTTTATGGTGAGAGGGAGTTGGAGACCGAACAGAACTGCAATATTTTGATCCTCACTTTTATGGCTGTCAGCGTTGTGTCTTTCTCGTTCTCCAGGGCTGCTCAACCGGAAGCCCAGAGGCCCACTCTGCTGGGTGATGGCTTTCTTTACTGCATCTTATCAGCAACTTCTCTGGACCCCAACTCATCAGGGGACCCGAGGGCCCCTTCGGCCTTTCGTGGCTTTCCCTACCACAACTTATCAGCAACTTTTCTCCAACTGTAACTCCAAATGACTGACGTCTGTCTTGACTGAGTTATATAGTAGTTTAACGCCCACTCAATCGCCCACCAATCTTTGGAATGGCATGTTTGCTCGTCATCAAGCGGAAATAACTGTCATGCAGTTCACAGGTCACTCTCTTCTGGTGCATCACTCTGTAGTGGCACAGTGGGACCTTCATTTTGTCCCATATTATCAGTCTTAATCCGCCCCCGAAATCTTTTTCGATTACTGGCCATTGGAAAGACTCACTTCCTTCCGGTGCATCAATTTGAATGGCATTTTTGGCCGGATCGAAGGCCAAAATACAACACATGTAAATTATAAGGAAATGCGTAGGTTACTAACTTACATATATATATAAATATATATATATGAATTTAGTTGAGGATAACCCGAGGGCTCCCTTTTCAATAGCTACTTTCACCGAGGTTAAGGGGAGGGTGTTACTTCATTCCCTGGATTGCTCCACTTTACCCATGAACCTTACCTTATAATTTGCAGAGTGTTAAGGAAGGCAGCATTAAGTACCATTTTTTTTTTTTTAGTCTTTTGCATGAATCGATCTGGGATTCAACTTGAGTCTTCCAGACCAAACCAACCTTAACATACGGCCAGAATTAGACACTTCGGCAATTCTTAAGTCACTTGCAGCAAGTCCCATTTCTCGATTTTCCTGCTTGTATACACTTTTCTGAGTTTTAAAAGCCCAGTCTACCCTCCAATTTACCTATATTTAGAAGATAGAATACGTGGCTTCATGCCTTTCCTTAATTCCTTAAAGTAAATTGAAATACAAACCGTCTCGTCCAGAACTTGAAGTTTCACGTTCTTATCATTTCTCGACGATACCTTTGCCTGTTTTCATCGACTTCGTCCAAATTTGAATTGTCACCAACACACACACACACACACACACACACACACACACACACACACATATATATATATATATATATAGGAGAAGAAGAATACTGAAACTAGGTTAAATTATCATTATAGATTTATCTCGGCGAAGATACACTTCTCATCAGATGAGTTCATACCGACTGGATATTATATATATATATATATATATATATATATATAATGACTTATTTCTTAGGCACAGTAAAAAGAGGCAAAATTTGAATGCTGAACGGTGTCTGCAAAGATTCATTTCCTCCTACTGGAACATTTTAAAGCATGACTGTTTTTTCCAGAGTCTTGAGTAAAGCAGACTTTGGAAGTCCAAAACAAAATTCGTTTTTACCACGATTTAGCAGCTGTGAGCATCAAATAATTGTGCACAGCTTATAAATTAAGCAGCTGCCGTATCCTTCGGTAAATTAACCCCTCCCCACGAAAAAGTAATTGCAGAGACAGACACGTACTATTCGATTTACAAATGCAACAAGCAAGAGAAAGTATTCGCTACGGACGCAGCCAAGCGAGTATATTTAATGATTATTTTAGGAGTTTAGCTTATTCTTGCACAAGATCATTAGTTGGGCCACCAGAGAGAATAGGCATTCGTCGTTATGCCACCGACCAGATGAGTATGGCACAAGACCAGATGAGTATGGCACAAGACCTTCTTTAATGTGGGTCTGGACACAGTGTCGATACCTACATACACCCGGGGATTTCAAAAATGTCTTCGACCACATCAGCATACCTCTAAAGCGGCACGCCTCAGAACCATGTGATAAATTCCTCCTCTCCAGAAAGGGTTAAAGTCTTGGGAGACAGCCCTCTGAGGCCCAAGAATGTCAGTATCACCTACAAGACGCGAATGCTAGGCCACACCGTCACCCGTGTTAGGCAGCCTCAACCGATATTCACCAACCAAGACATACCCGGGTAGAAAAGGCGACCAGCCGAGGTACGTCCCGGTCCAGCGGCCAAGCAGACACGACAAACTCGGAAAAAGAAATCAAGTGAGCAGACACTACGCAATGTTATGCCACTCTCTGAAAGAAAATTCCGGGAAGAGTTGGAACGCACTACCTCCAGGAAGAATGAAACTCTTGACTTTTTCAAGTTCTTTGATATAAACTGAAGTACTAAAAAAGTTAAAGACATCATTTGAGAGATCGCTTTTATTTCTTCCAATTTTGGAAATGAACGTACAGATATGCGATATTATGTTCCTGTGTAGCCCAGTAGGTGAGTGGTTTTCAGGTAGTTCGACTGGTGTTTGTACGTTGTTTTATGTCAACATATTTTCTTAATAGAAACAATTTGCTCAGTTATATGGTTTCCTGTATTCCATCTAATATGAATAATATTCAATGATATTCATTTAGAATCATAAGAGAGACCTTAAAAGGAACAAATCTGATCAGGAAATAGAATTGACAACACTAGATCAACTCCTGAAGGAAAATGATTATGCCTCATTTACCGTTAATGCCATTGGAAAAGGTTTCTGTTTCTTCGTGGAAAACAGCAATAATAATATGTAACCAGTAGGTGGTGCGATAGGGTTCAAACCATTTGCCTGGTTTGTGGTACGAAATGGGTCGTAATAGCCCGCCTGGAGTTCGAACTTGCTCATTTCGATACCACTGTCCAGTACTTTACTCATTACCCCACAAGTGATTCCACCATAAGTAAAAGAATGAATTCTTCCAGTGTATGTAGTAGTAGGGAAGACTTGGCTACTCAATCTTAGCAAAGCAACTCGTCGATGAAAACGAAAATTGAAAATTCGCCGATTTGACGACTGCCTTCGATCAGACTTCTCTAAGACAAATGGGACGTGAATTCAAACTTCAACGGAATTTTATTCTTAAATCTACATTGTTACTTCCTTACAATAAGTTGTCGAGTGAGTTACGAATAAAAAGCAAATAAATATTTTGTCGAAAAATACCAAGTTGAAGTTTATAATAGCCTCAGATAAAGTTGTTATCTATTAAGAATACTTCTCTCCAGCGCTGCTAAAGGAAATTGATATCCATAAATTTATTTTTTTCTTAATTTTAAATGTGAACTACATATTATAACTTAAAATTTCAGGTAAAAGAATTTTAGTTGGATGTTTATTTAAATCGCCATTAATAAGTATTCATAAACAACTATGTAATTACAAGTGTAGGGTCATGTTTACATAGGGGAGAGTCCTTCAATGAATAAGACGCATTTTGATCAAAGAGTTGGCAATAATATGCAATGTTTTCAGTCGCAAAATTTTTAAGGAAATCGATAGTGATCTGTCCTTTCATGTCACAGAAATCTGTCAGCATAACTTTTTTTTACTGACAGCTGTTCTTGGATCTTTTTCATTACCGAATTCAATGTGTTTCCACTCCAGGGACTCTCTTTTTGATTCAGCTTCATAGTAGTAAGCCCATTAGTGAATATTTTTTTTTTATTAAAACACGCTTCTCCGTACACATAGCAGATTATTTGGTAACTTTCACATGGTTTGCAATTTTTAACCACAAAGAATTTGATGACATACCTATGTTCACGTTTGGAGTACTTTATTTGATTTGAATAGTCTCGAAATCACTTTTTAGAGATGAAATAGTTTGAGCAGTATAGCGACTGCAAATAATATGAAGCTTACATTCATGGAAAAATGTGAAAAAACATTTTTTTTCTAAGAATGTCCCATCATCTACTAAATAATATGCGTGAATATATACTTATGTGTGCGCCTTTACGCGTATCCTGACGTATACATCTTCACCTAATATATAGTAAGGATGTTCAAAAAGCCTTATCCAGATTTTAGATTGTCAAAAGCCTGTCAAATAGGACCGACTGAATCTCTATAGAGTGGTAATACCCTCCTACCAATGTCCTGGATAATCATCTAATGGTGTGTTTCCAGTCCCGGGGCTTTGGGGAATGCGATGTAGTTCTTCATTGCCATTACTACAAAGTAAACACTGACCTGTAAGGTTAGTATCTGTTATGATCCCATCATTATTTTTCACTGACAGCACGAATTTCCGCGATTCTTTCGCTCCCCATCCGTCCCTATAATCTATCGCTTATTCCAGGTCCCAACAATGGGTCATATAGGACAGTTTAATCGTTTACAACACGTGAAATCTTATAATTGAGAGCAAATAAAACTTAAAGTTAGAAATAAATACTTGATTTGGATCAAATATATGCAGTTACAACTATATTTACCAACCCCTCCGCTCGGGTAGGATATGACACAAGGTCAATTTTTTAAGCGGAGTTTAACAGGTTTGAATTCAGTTTTCCTTTTCCTAGACTAGTTGCTTCACCGAGGCTGAAGAACCTAGTCTGTCCTACTATTTACCCATAGGGAGAATAACTGTATTCATACTTTTCCCAAGGGTATTAGTGCTATGTGAAATGCAATTAGACTGGTCCAGGATTTGAACTCGTGTCGCTGTGTCCATTTCCTACGACAATAACCATTACACCACGGGCACCTCTTGTTACAACTGTTAGTTTTAGCCCTACTAGAATCATTTACCTATATGCAAATATATGAATCCTGATTGGCTTGAACAACTTTTCCGGCAAAATTTTCTTCATCAAATCAATTATATCTAGTATATACGTTGTAATTGGTGTGGGTACAACCAAACCATCGACCAACTATTTAAAACTATTCAAACATTTACTGTGCATGAAAAAAGTTCACTGTGTAAAAGGAAATGATTGATATATAATTGAATTATTCGTATTAGATTGCTCAAGTGGAATGTATGTAACATATTGACCTTCGACCCAGCCGTCAATCAAGAAAAAGGTGCATCCGGTCGAAGATATCAGTGTATCACCTTGACGGGTTGAATTCGGTGCAATTGCGGCGCCCACATGAAGCAGGTGGGTGTCAAACAATAATAAAACCCGGTGCCACAGGCGGTTTGGGTTAGTTGGCGTCAGTTAGTTGGAGTTCGATTTGCAGTTCGAGGTAGGTTTCTAAAAAGGTTCCTTAGAGGTCCA
>OY757928.1:65151452-65261452 GCA_963585895.1 Sepioteuthis lessoniana
TAATATATATATATATATATATATATATATATATATATATATATATATATATATATATATATACTCGTGCGATATTCAACACATTAGTGATTTAGAGCAGAGGTGAAAAAGCAACATATTTTTCTCTTCATTTTCTTTTATGAAAGCACTGATTATATGAATCGGTTTTCTCTAAAAATTATCTTAAACTTGCCATATTTTAAGTCTCTTCAATATGCCGGATTATAAAACACTTTAGCAGTCTTGAACTGATGTCTGTCATTGAATTTTTGCTGACTGCGAAATGGAAAACTGGTGAAATGTATTGAAGGACGGATAATACCTACGGAGAAAAAGTTCTTATTAAAGAAATGTTTGCAAATGGTCTAAACGTGGATTTGCCTGAGTCGAAAAAAAGTCCACGGAGTGAAAAAACATTGACAGTTCGATTAGGAAAAATTTCCAGTTGCAGCAGTCAGTAAAGGTCATGCTGACAGTCTTCTGGAATATAAAAGAACCCATCACTATTGATTTGATTGAAGAGTGCTACTGTAAACAATGCTTCTTATTGCCAACTCTTGAGCTAAAATTCATCTAATTTATTGAATGGCATATATATATATATATATATATATATATATATATGCGCTTTTTGGATGGCTGAGATCCTATGAAAGATTAATCCGTTCATGTTGACCGGTCACTTCACGAACAGAGTGAGGACACTTATCACTTAAGATGGACGTTAGACAGCAAGAATGATTGATGACTGGCTCATGTTCAATTCATGCTGCTGCTCTGGAAAAAATCAGTCTCATTACTTTTTTAACATAAAACTACCTCTTTAATTTCAATACACGCACACAGATGCACGCACACGTACACACACTTCCTTTATCTCTCTGTCTCTCTCTCTCTCTCTCTCTCTGAGTGAACGATTATTTTGCTTTTAAAAGACTATTTATGTTGCACCTGGCCCTTTTACACACTTATTTTTTTTTGTTTTTTGTTTTTTCGTTTGGTGAATATTTGCTTTTCCAAAAAATAAAAAACCCAACTTCTTTAATTTCAAGTAAAATTCAATATTTGTGATGAACCAAAGTAGTTGTAACAAAAAACTAGCAGCACTATTTCCATGTATGGGTAGAGCATTGTTGTTCACGTTGACTTTCCAAGGTAACTATATAAAATAAAGTTGGCCACTGTTGTCGAGGGTGACCCAAAACCTCCTTTTTGGAAAACTACCGAGATGTAAGGGAGGGTGCTACTCCTTTCCCTGGACTGCTCTACTTTACCCTTGATCCGTACCTTATAACGCTGAGTGTTAATCAAGGCAGAATCAAGTACCATTTTTTGAGTCTTTGGTGGAAGTGAACACAGGTCTCCCAGGTCATTGGCGAACACTCTAACCATTAGGCCAATGTCCGTAACTATATAGAGGGAAGAGAATGTAACATGTTACTCATCTGGTAATAAACGTAATTACACAATCAGTCCAATTACTTAATAGACAGACTTTGAATATTCAGCCCTGGCTTATTTTAAAAATGATTGTTTCCCGTTAAAATTTAGCATATTGTATTTCCTTATCCCATAGATAAATACATAAAAAATAAACAAATAAACTAAATTAATCCGATTCACATAGAATTTTAAAAAGCTGCTCAACAAAAATAATTCGTAAGTTGATAGGCAAATAGGATTCAATCTTTTAAAGTTTTAAATGAAAACCGAATACTTGCAAAACACCTGAGATATCGAATTAGAAACGTGTTTTTCAATATTTATAAAATAAATAAACCTGCTGATTATTTATAAATTCATTCTATTTTTTTTGGTCCATTTTTTCGTTATTTTTTTTTCTTTTTGAGTTTTTCTCTTGCAGACCTTTCAAGAGATTGGCTTAAAAATAAGCTGTTCACTCTTGTGTCCGTTTTATCGATCTGCAATTATTTCGATCAATACATACACTCAACTACATTTCAAATATTTTGCGTAGAATTTCTCATGTCTAAAATTGAATATCAACCATTCTACTGTGGAGAGTAAGACATGCTTTCTTCAGAATTCAATGTTATAGCTTCTTTAATCAGAACACAAGCAATTCAGTTGGGACTGTAGAAAGCGGCAACTGCCTTTCTCAGAGGAGTAAAACCATCTCAGGTGTCCGGTGTAAACTGCATCTAATTGTGAGTTTCTTTCCCAGGAGCATTGGTGAATATTGTGTACCCCTTCATTGCCATTACTCCCTGCTCCACTCTGAGCGGGATTTGGAATGCAACTTATGGTTCCGTCTGTTTAATCATTCGTTATACATTAAATGTGTAAATGTATGAATGTATGAATCCAATTATTCTCCCTCCAGCTAAGGGTAAATAGTAGGGCAGACTAGGTTCTTCAGCCTTGGTGAGGCAACTAGTCTAGGAGAAGGAACACTCTGAATTCAGACCTGTTAAACTCCGCTTAAAAATTGACCTTGTGTCATATCCTGCCCGAGCGGAGGGGTTGGGTAAATATAACTCGTTCTACATGAAACAAATTAACTGTGTAGAAATGGAGCAATTCATGTTATTTTGCAATACTTGAAACCGTTTAATACAGTGCAAACAATAGCAATACTTGAAACAATTTAACTGTGTGCAAACAAAGTTTTGGATAGTTTAGAATTTGTCACCTACAGACTATATGTTTACAAATCACACACACACACACACACACACACACACACACACACACACACACACACATACACACACACACATATATATATATATATATGTGTGTATGTGAGTGTGTGTGAAAAGCATTTGGAAATAAATACCTTGAAGGCTTGATTTGCCTTACAACCATTCTAACAGATCTGGCATTACGTAAATATTAAGATCTCCAACTATTGGCGAGCTTAGTATAATTGTTATCGTAATAGCAAATAAAGTCGGTTACTTAAGTTTACATTCGCTCTCAAGCCTATCCAAAGGAATTATTTCAAGGGAGATAAACCTGACTTATAACTCATCTTGTAATAAATTCTAATTTCCTAATGGACAGTATTTGAATATTCAGTGCGGGCTTGATTAAAAAATGGTTGCTTCCCGTGAAAAGTTTACATATATTATTTTCTTAAAGCATGAATCCGTCTTTAACCTCTCCTGCTCGGGGTATATCACTGAGCTGGTTTAGTACTTTTGACTCGTTAATGGGCACTTTACCCACTAGGCTAATGTACTGGTAATTATTGTTCAACTTAATATCGTTTATTTGTTTGTACACTGTTGATTGAGTTCGAGTATTTCTATCTAAACCGTCTCATTGGCCTACTGAATAAAGTATTCGCCAATGGCTCGGGAGATTTGGGTTCAATCTCAGGTTGCGTCATACCAAAGACTTTTAAAATGGTACTTGATACCTCCTTGCTTAACACTTAGCAATATAAGGCACGTAACGAGGGTAAAGTGGAGCAATCTCGGGAAAGGAGGAGCACCCTAAGATACACATCAGTGTAATAGCTATTGAAAAGGGAGCCTTCGGGTCGCCCTCGACTACGGTGGCCAACTTTACTTTTTAATTATTTCTATCTAACATAAATAGTTCTATTTGCTAACGGTTAAATTGTTTCAAGTCTTGCTATTCAACATTATTATTTGTATTTGCAGACTGTATATTTTTCAGTCATTCCTATTTAATACAACGAATTTCAATTTAAAATTAATTATTTGTTTGAACTCAGTTAAACATTTCAAGCACATTAAAAGGTTATACAATTCTAGTTAATCCACGGAGAGGAGACTAACAGCAACAACTAAACTGGGTCAGAGTGGACCTGGAATTAATATCAAGTAATTGGTTACTTCACGTTCCTCCAAAGCTTTAGCATTGGGGTGTCACCATCAGTATGGTTAACTGCCATATCCTTGACACTAGTTTGTTGGTGAAGTATTACTACTACGCCGAGATGAAGTCGGCTTATTCTTCTGCTTAAAAAAAAAAAGATGTATTTCATTGAAAAAATAGAATCTATATTTGATCATCTCCATTAGAACTTTTATGACAGCCTTAATTCTTTTTTGGCCTGAATTTCATGCATTATTCCCGATCTCATAACTTGCAGTAAATGTATCTCCTTTAGTGGATGGACTCTTCTCGTGGGCCACTTAACAAAACCACAATAAATGTTCTCTTGGATTTATATCCAGACTGTTCAATAGCTATCCCATTGATTTGCTAAGCTTTTTTTAAAGAAAAACTTTAATCCTCATTGCTATTGAGCAGATAACTGATCGTCTAGAAAAGTATCTTCATCATCATCAATTCCAATTTTTATGAATGGAATGACAAAACTATCCAAGTTTTCGGTGACTCACGTGCATTGATTGTTGAGGAATTTTTTTTTTTTTATATATACAATGGTTGATAAATAACATTCAACCCCACAGCACGCGCCCAATCGGTTGTGGCTGCATAATACACCCTCTGCACCTCTGCAGAGGGGTAAGACCTCCCAACGATATTCCTGGATATGACACAAAGCAAATTGATGGTGAGGTACCAGTAAGGCTGGAGCTTTGGGGAATGCGGATTACCTCTTCATTGCCATCACTCCCAAGTCCACTCAGACCCAAAATGGTAGCACCTGATAGTGTCCAATCTATGAGTCAAATACAACTAAATTGCGTACTTATGCTAAACTAAATTGTTTGAAATAAAACTGTTTTGACATTTAATCTGCCTACTTATGCTAGAAGGAATTGTTTGAATTAGAACTGTTTGAATAAACTAAATAGCTTAAAATAGAAAAGTTTTTTGACGATTAAACTGTGTGCTTATGCTAAACTGAATTAATTAAAATAGAACTGATTATTTGTATAAAATGTATTTGGCTTTGAATAACCTACAAAGGTTAATATGCAATAAAACCCAACCAACCACAAACTAACCAACCAACCAAATCATTATCACGAATGTATTTTTTCTTCTTGCAGGAATCTGCATACTTTTGAAGCCAAGTAACAAAAGTTCCTGCTAAATCACCTTGATCAATGTAAATTCTTATTGTATCACTGAATATCTATTTCTCTTTCATGACGGCCGAAAATTATGACGCCCATTGCACGCTATATTTGTTTCTTTTTAGGTTACATTTGCCACATTTTCTTCAATTTATGCGCTAGTGTTGGTAATCATTTAGACGTTCTCTGTGTAAATTCTATTTCATTTGGCAAATGTCTTACGGTATTGTTTAAAATACTTGTCCCATCTTCGACCCGTTTTTCTTTTCTCATGCTTTGTTCTTTTTTCAAGCCTTATTGCGTGGAGATTTTAGTCCTGAAACTTTGATGTATTTTCTTATGCTCCAGTTTATTCTTTTCATCAGCCCACTTTTTTTTATAAATGACTAAATTTTAGACACATCTAACTAGGAATAATCAACGTATTTCGTCACTTTCCACCCTGGATTGCCTTCTTGAATGGATTTTATAATCAATTCCATTGTTTCATTCATTTACTTGGAGTAATGTTTCGTTTCAATTAGGAAGATCTAACCGCTTACTAAGGTCAGCAAGTACTATATTTTTATCTAAAACTGATATGCATAATTAGGTTTGTGTAAAATAATTAGGGCCTCCAGTTGATTTTTTTAATAGTCAACCACAGGACTGTGAAAAAGAAAGGAACATAAATGAGAAAGAGAATTGTGAAAACATATATATATATATATATATATAGAGAGAGAGAGACAGAGACAGAGAGAGAAAAGCTATAAGGGAGAAACGAATGGATAAATCGACGCTGAGATAGCAGTGGACACCCGTGTTAAAAATTGAAATGTATCAACAGTGAATCGGTGACAGGTTCTGATTGGCTGGAAGCCGCTCGGGGTATGGACGTGAGATAGAAAAGTGAAAGCAGAGTCGGTTTATTACGAGACGAGACGATATAAAGACAGCAGTTGAACACTAGTCACGACGATGTGATGACGGCCGAAAATTACGACGTCCATTACACCCAATGCGAATCTTTGAAGATATAATCAGTAAGCAAACACGTCTGAGAACTACCACAGAAAACAAGAAAGATAATTCCAGGTATCTCTCTTCTAACGATGTTTTATTTCTCTATCTAGCCAAAGTAGTCCGCTCATTTTTCATACGTTTTTCTTTCTTCTCGACGACTAATAATAGGTGTAGTAGCGAATAAATGTTTGTATTAGTGTACTAAGACCGTGTTTGGTGTGTTCGTCATTTCTTCTTCTTTTCGGTGTAGGATACTACGAAGTTGAACTGAAACGTAAGATGTAATTTTACACTCACAAACCCGCTATAACAATGGTGATACAAGGGTCTATATTACGCTGTAGAATTTCAAACGTCAATTCTAAACCCGTAGATTTGTTCTAATATTTTTTAAGCAATTATTCTGTTTTGCCCTCACCATACATTCTGCATGTCTAAAAAATATATCATTAATTTTATTATTGTATTTTTATTTGTTTGTGGTATATTTCATGAAGTCAGGACATTCAGCTGCTAAATAGAAAGTTCGTTGTGTTTAAACTGTTTTTAACTGATCGCTTTTTTCCAAATGGTACCGGCAATATTAGGTGCATATTTAAGCAATTAATCCCTAAGTCTAGTAGCTTCATTCTTATCATAGACATGAATTGTCGATTCTTTTATACTGACACCTATGCCTTTATAGGTTACGGTTACAAGAAAGATGCAGTCATTAAGAGTTAGATCAGTTGAATATAAAATATAAAATAGTGAATTTTGCCAAAACTACGTATAAAAAAAGTAAGTATTATCGGCAGTGATTCTTCTGTTTGCAATGACTTTATAACATAGAATCGCTCACTTATGTTAACGTCTTATTTAATATAAAATTTAAGGTAGTTCTTATCACGTGGTAATTGTAAAATCATGAAACTGACAGGAGCAATAGATATCTTAGCATAATTTTGATATATTAGTCTCTCACTAATATATACATATATATATATATATATATATATATATACCCACTTTCTTTTAAAGAAAGTAAACTTTAACTACACATTCTATTGAAATTATTAACTGGTTGAAATATAGAGATGGCTTATCAATTATTGTACTTTATTTAATTTATCGAATCAACTGAGGCTGTAGAATACACCGACTTCACCTCTGCGAGTGTCCTAGATATGACACTAAACAATCTGATGAAAAGTTTCCAGTGATGCTAGGGTTTTGGGAATGCGGATCACCCCTTCATCGCCATTATGTGAATAATTTTATTTACTATGAGCCATTTGTTTGCACACAGGTAACATTTTTTAAAATATATATATGTATAACATTTGTTAAATGATCGAACAGTTCTGTTTCGAACAATTTTGTTTACAAAGTTAAAAAAGTTACATCATTTAAGTATTGCAATGTATCAATAACAATTCAATTAAATATCAGTCGTTTGTTTATTCAATCTGATGTTGAGATATCAGGATACTCGTTGGGGGGATCCTAATCCTCTGCCGAGAGACAGTCGGTGTATTCTACAACCTCAGCAGGCTGGAACATGTGTGCATGTGTGTGTGTGTGTGTGTGTGTGTGTGTGTGTGTGAGTGCATTCAAATAAATGTAGTTGCTTACTAAGGATTGTCTTTTGAAAACATTAACAGCTGTCTTCACATGCTCTCTTGATCTTGCCAAATACTTCAAATGTTATTTTTACAGTATTTTTTTAGCTTTTGAAAGACACTTAAATCATAGAAAGCTAAATGAGTAATGTGATGGAAAGATAGACACAATTTATTAATATGATCAAAACTTTAATAAAACTTTCAGTCAGTCTTGTTTATTTTTATTTCAGCGTGAAAATTCAGTTTATATTCTGAATAAAAAAATCACCGGTGATTTATTACATTTTTAGGATTCTAATTTAACGTTAAAACATAAGTAGACGTATTTGTTTCTCGTTGAATCTTCATAAAAACCTTAATCATTCCAATCGTTTTCCCTGAAGAAGTTATACATATTAGCTTATATAAATGGAACTTCTTGCATTCTATGCCAAAATATTTCTGGTAATGAACTCCTTAAAACGTTGACAAAGCTGTATATAAGAACAATTTGCGAATATTTCCGCATATTCTACATGCAGAATGTAATGGGGCATGATCTGTCTCGTACTCCAGAACAGGTATATTTTTGTCCTCAGATAACCTGATATTGGATTAATCATGGCACCACATCCTACAATTCCCTAAGCTTTTTTTTTACACATTCACACTTAAATGTAGACAACCAACAACTCAGGAAATATTCTTAAAAATATAAGTATGAACTTACTCAACCCCTCTGGCACTAGGTCAGTTTTCGAGCAGAGTAACACTTTTTCGAATTCAGAATCATTTTTTCACTCGACAATTTGAATATTCATGGCAGAAAAAAAGTATTCCCTACTATTAAACCATATGTGGAGGTTGGAAAAAATAGATTCTTACCTTTCATAGGAGAGGTAAGTGATTTAATAGATATCGTCACTGAGAATGGACACGAGACCAGAGTTCACATCTTAAACGAGGCTGTTCGAATTTCACATTATGTTAATACGTCGGGGAATATAAGTCTTTGTCCACCTATGGGAAAATTATTTGGGAAAATGTGAGCTTAAACATTGATATGGGAAGTGGTGTTGTAAGAAAACACTGAATTCAAGTCTGTTAAACGCCACTTCAAAATGACCTTTTGTCGTGTCTTTATTGAGAGGGAGTAGTTGTATAAATATATACATTTTTCAAGTACAGTAGCCGAAAAGGGAAACATAAGCCCTATCGTAAGAAATTGAATGGTGTGTCTGTGAACGTATAAGTGAGTGTACGAAGAGAATTGCATCAATACATCGATAGGAAGTTCAAACATACGTGTATATATATATATATATATATATATAAATATATATGTGTGTGTGTGTGTGCGTGTGTACTCAATCAAGAGAAAAATATAAAATTAATCTTATGCACGCATTTACGCGATAAGACTTTTGTAAAAAAAAAAGATCACTCTATCTCTCTCTCTCTCTCTCTCTCTCTCACACACACACACACACAAACAAACAAACACCCCCCCATATATATATATATATATATATATATATATATATCCTTTCACTATTATAACACTTAATTAAACTCAGATCAGGAGTAGTATTGTCTGCTAGGCCCTTTCTATTCGTCATTTATAACTGTTTAATGATTTACTCAGGATTATCTTTACCTCTGTAAAACCTTACAGATGATTGTAAATTGTTCGCACGAGATAGGAATCATCATCATCATCATCATCATCATGTCGTGCCACTAGCACAGATATCTCTGACCATCTCTCTCTACTTCTCCCTATCATTAATCGCCTCTGGCAGTTCTTCAGGGCTACATCCCGTATCCTCACATAGCTGCTGTATGTATGTTCAAGCTAATCGCCCTGCTTTTGCTTGGCCATATGTGGGGTTCCTTGGAGTACGTCACTTATGAGCTCGTCCTTGCTTCTCCAGCAGTGTTGCGTGTCTTGGATAGTTTTCATGATGGGAGGCAGGTGGCCGTATAGTTGATGCCTTGTGGGGTGTTTGCCGCCACGACTTGTTCAATATTGCTCGCAACATTGTTGTGTAAATGCCGTCTAGCTTCTTCTTAAGCCGATTTGTTAGGGTTCAAGTAGTGCATCAATATAGCAGTATCGGTACGACCGCTGCCAGGAAGAAACTGCATACTTGATAAATATAATTACTAAGGTTAAAAATAATAGGTGAAACTATTTCATTGTATATATATATATATATATATATATATATATATATATGCACACACTTATATATATATATATATATATATATATATGTGTGTGTGTGTGTGTGTGTGTGTGTGTGAAAATATATATATGAAGTGAAGTTGATGACCGTAGTCGAGGGCAACCCGAAGTCTCACTTTTCAATAGCTACTACGATGAGGTGTAAGGGAAGGTGCTACTTCTTCCTCCGGATTCATCCACTTTACCCTTGATAGGTACCTTCTAATGCTGAGTGTTAAGCAAACGCATCAGTTACCGTTTTTAAGTCTTTGGTATGAATCGTCCTTGTATTGAACCCTTGTCTAACTGTCTATTGGTGGACACTCTACCCACCAAGACAATGAGCGGAGATTTTATATATATATATATATATATATATGAGGAGCGTTCTTTAATCAAAAAGGCGACATCTCCACATATTATATAGTCATCTACAGTATCATTACGACACAATAAATAAACAGACGCAATGATAAAGACAAACGCAATAATAAAGACTAAGTAATAAACGACGCACACACAAAGACGCAGGATAAAAGACAGACACAGGAAGACTTCTTTATAAAATATTTTACCTCTCACTTTATTTGTAAGGTTCGAAAGGGTTGTTCAAAGTTTGCATGTGCGAGGGAGCTTGAGACCGAAATATTTTGACCCCAAACTTATGGCCGTCAGCGTTGTGTCTTTCTCGTTCTCCATGGCTGCTCAACCAGAGCCCCTTCGGCCGGGTGTGGCCTTCCCTACCACCTCTCTCCTCCAACTGGAACTCGAACTCAACTGTCCTCAACTGTTCAATTCGTCGGCCTTATCTTACCTTCAAACTCCCACGCGGTGATATGGACACGCCTCCACGTCTCCACAATTTCTTCCGATATCTGGCGACCGGGATGTGTCACTTCCGCTACCTTTGGAATGGCCTGTGTGATCGTCATCGAGCGGAAATAACTGTCATGCAGTTCAGAGGTCACTCTCTTCCGGTGCGTCAGTCTACGAGAGTATAATGGGATTTTTTACCTCGTCCATCAGCCAATTTCCGCCCACCAGATTTCCTCTCATAACTGCCACTAGAATGTGTCACTTCCTTCCGGTGCATCACCTTGAATGGCATTTTTGGCCAGGTCCAATACATAACAGTCATCCGTTAATTATTTTTCAAAATTCCACATGTGGAATTTTCTTCACGTTCGTCTCCATCACCCTCACACAGATTTTAGAGAATAATTTACAAGGACAATAAATGGTGTACCACTATATAGGTGGCCCGCCAAGCAGACGATTCCTTTGTCTGTTTTGGCGCGAAACCAGACAAAGGTTTTTTGGACCTGAAATCTCGCGGTATCCGGAGGTGGTAAGGGGACGCGAAAGAGAGTCTGGGGGAGAAAGGAGCTGGCAGAGAGTTGGCGTGGAACCACGGACAGATGCGGTCGACTCCGGAGACAGTAGCAGAGAAGATAGGGTCCAGCGAAGAAAATTTAGTCAAGATTAGTCGGCATTCCAGTTGCTTTGTGGAATTTTCGCTATTAACCCACGCTAGCGTTAGTCCATATATGCTATGAGGAATGCAAAGTGTTGCATAACTCTCCTTCTGCTCTTGAGTTAACCCCAAGCATTGTTCGTGTTTGTTCGTTTGTTTTATTTTCTCCTGTCCCCCCGATCGTATTCTTGTGATGGCAAGAAATGTGCGTTACCCCGCTCGGACCACTAGTTGATCACCGACCGGCCGAGAAGTGGAATGGTTAGAAGAGGATGAATGCGTGTTGGGGCGAGGGCGGTAACGTTACAATGGCTGAAAACACAATAAGAATCACTTGAAACACAGTAAATAAAATCTTACTTAGAAGGCTACCTTCTCTCTATGTAACACTTGCCCGGCTAAATATTATCTAAATTTGTCTTACTATATTTGCGTGGTTGGCCATCTTGACATGCGTGCAACAAGCTAACATACGGATGCATTTTTAAATCCTCCCAACACAACAGGCCTTCCATAATTCCTTGAAGAAATTTCAAAACCCTAAATGGACCATACTCTGGTCCCATATCTTGGTCACAAACTTAGTGACCCTGGTCATTCCAGCAATACATTTCGCCTAGATTCCCCATGACCACACTCCAGTTCTTCGCTCAACAAGTTGCTATCTGGAGTAACCGGAGAATTCCATAAACTATAACACAATATCTTCAAGGCCCAAAGCATTCCCCATAAACTACAAAAATCATGACCCAAAACAAAGTATCACAATACAACCGAATGTATCACAATCTGGCACGCATGCTGTAAACCACCTAAAATAGTTCACGCAAAATACTAATTAGCAATGTGTTACCCATTTTTTTTATTAAGTTTCCGTTTCCATGCCCATTGGTTTGCAAGCCCTAGAGGAAACATGCTTTACCTGATCAAACCCATGCAGGGTTTCTGTTCAGTTTAATCAGGAACCCTCGTGGCTACCAATATATAGGCACCTCACCTTTCCCAGAATCGTTTCGTTTCGCCAAATCACACACGAATCCAAAACAGCATCGTAACTGAAAGACCCAGGCATCATCCACAAAATATTGTAGTAGGCCACGCCTTTATTCCATCCTTAGAACTCCAAACTAAAAAATAGAAGCCTCCATAGGCCCTCAACAGCTTCATGGGCCGGCGAATTCTTCGATAGAATTGCTTTCTTTGCTGTCTACCCAACAACAATCCGTAAATTCATGGGGATGAATGTCTGCCTTACTCTCACGTCAGCCACCGATTCGTCAAAACAGAAACCTAAAAAAAAAATATTTCCTATTCCACGGAAACCCCAAATTCTAAAAAAATTTTTAGAATCAATATAATTACAATTATTAGTAAACCTAGTGTAAAATCCTCTGTTAATGGTTTTCGTCAAATTTCATCATATGAACAGGAAAAAAAATTCAAATGTCGCCTTTAAACTCAAACAAACTCACATTTTTTTCACTTTACAAGTCAAAACAATGTTACAATCACAGTTCACAAATGTTCAGTTTTCTTTTCTCCTTTTTTCAATCTATGTACTGTCTATTTAAAAAAAATGTTCATTCTTTCTTTTTTTTTTTCATATGCTGCGTTCAACAATATTCAAGTTTCTTTTCTTTCTTTTTTCTTTTTTTTTCCCCTCTTCATTGTCCTGTAGCATTTTTTTCTTTTTGTTTTTTCTGTTTTCATTTCCTTTTTCTTTTTTTTTTTTTTTATAATAAATTGCTCATTCAATGTCTCTTTCTTTTGCACAAAATATCCCGGGTGTTTTTTTTTTGTTTTTTTTTTTCTAAACAACACAAACTTTTATCAATTTCAGTCAACAACATTTCCCTATTCAAAATATTTCCTAATCCAAATCTGCGGGTCTTCGCCACACCTGGTTCCGTCAAAATTCTGCGTATCTCTTAATTTTATCCAAAACCCTGCTTCAAAATATCTTCCCCAAAAACAATCTCAAAGCTCAACTCCGGGGGGAACTCACAAAATCCCTATATGCCTCACCAAACACAAAAAAACCATCTGTCTCTTAGTTACTCTGCCTCCACGGCTAGACCATTTTCAATCAACACGGACCATGACAAGTCCAATAATTCGTATCAACAACTTCCACAAAAAAACCCGGCCTGATCCTACCAGCGCCGAAAATATCGATTCTCCCAACTTCATCAATATCGAAAAAGTATATGCGCATTATTCAGACAAACCACCTATGTGTGAGATACTTGGACAAACCCATTAATGCTCCCAAGATTCCATCTCTCGGATTAAAATTCGCATTTCCAACCCACAAGTTCCAAACAAAAATCTTCCCTAAAAGTCTTAACTACAGATATGCGGGATTCCAAATCTCGGACTGAAATTCTAATTTTCAATCAACACTAGTCTGGACCACTGAAAAGTTACTACGAATTTTTTTTACACGCAAAGACCTATTTACGATAAAAAAATTCCATTGATAAAAATATTGTTTACTATAAGTTTTTACTCACAAAGACCCTGTCTATTGTAAATTTTATTTATGACAATATTGTTTATTATTGCTGACTATCAAAAAACGGACAGCAACTGTTCTAGTCCTCTTTTTTTTTCCCCTTCATTTTTCCTCCCTCACTTCCATACAATATTACACATAGCAGTAATCTCTATTTTTATCTAGGGATCACACATTTAAAAAAACATTATTTCCAGTTTTATGCTTCGAGAAAGGTCCTTGTCATTAAAACTAATCTTTCACTATTATAATCAAATTAATCGACAGAGAGATAGAATTGTATGAATGAGCGATGTACTTATTATTTTTTTTTCTTTTTCACTTTACAGTTTTTGGAGCTGGTTTAATTTTGTTTCTTGTTTTCTTTTTTTTCTTCTTTTCTTGCACGTTGCATTGTCTTCCTGTTTTCTTTCTCCTCCTTTTTCTGTCCTTCTTTTCGTGTTAGTCCGTTCCTCTTTTTGTAGCTTGTTCGTTCTTTTTTTTTTTTTTTACTTCTTTCAATTCCAGTATTTTTCTTTGTCCTTTTCGTTGATGTCGTCTTGTGATGCTTCAAACTGTCGTTTACGGTAACCAGGTTCGTTCTGAGTCTTTGAAAAACTCTGCTGGCACAGGCACCAAATCGTGGTTTGTTATATAGTCATCTACAGTATCATTACGACACAATAAATTAACAGACGCAATGATAAAGACAGACGCAATAATAAAGACCCAGTAATAAACGACGCACACACAAAGACGCAGGATAAAAGACAGACACAGGAAGACTACTTTATAAAATATTATACCTCTCACTGTATTTGTAAGGTTCGAAAGGGTTGTTCAAAGTTTGCGTGTGAGAGGGAGCTTGAGACCGAACATAACTGAAATATTTTGACCCCAATGTTATGGCCGTCAGCGTCGTGTCTTTCTCGTTCTCCATGGCTGCTCAACCAGAGCCCCTTCGGCCGGGTGTGGCTTTCCCTACCACCTCTCTCCTCCAACTGGCACTCGAACTCAACTGTCCTCAACTGTTCAATTTGTCGGCCTTATCTTACCTTCAAACTCCCACGTGGTGATATGGACACGCCTCCACGCCTCCGCAATTTCTTCCGATATCTGGCGACCGGGATGTGTCACTTCCGCTACCTTTGGAATGGCCTGTGTGATCGTCATCGAGCGGAAATAACTGTCATGCAGTTCAGAGGTCACTCTCTTCCTGTACGTGAGTCTATGAGAGTATAATAGGATTTTTTTTACCTCGTCCCATTTCATCAGCCAATTTCCGCCCACGGGATTTCCTCTCATAACTGCCACTAGAATGCGTCACTACCTTCCGGTGCATCACCTTGAATGGCATTTTTGGCCGGGTCAACAGGTCAAAACATAACACACATATAAGGGTGGGCCTTTGAAAATCTTCGAAAAGTCCACCTACCTTTGAAGCAGTGTCTCACCAACCGAGAAATACATCAGCACATGACAAGCAAAAGCATGGCGAGCTATTGATAGGCTATCATATGGAAATCAGAAATAACCGATAAAATAAAACGCTTTTCTCCAAGCAGCAGTCATGTCAATACTGCTATATGGATGAACTAAGGCTTAGTGGCAATTACACAACAACTTTGTGAGCTGCATTGAATAAGTCCCGGAGGAAACACCCAATAAAACTGCTGCTGTGCGGCCACCTACCACCCATCACGAACACTATCCAGGTTAGACGAACCAGACATGTAGGCTACAACTGATGAACTCGGGAGTGGATCCCCTTCACATGTTCGAACAAAAGTAAGACGACCAGTGAGGACCTATATACAACAGTTTGTGCCGATAGAGAATGTAGCCGGGAAGACCCCCAGGGAGCGATGGACGATAGAGACGGGCGGCAAGAGAGGATCAAGAAGATCCGTGCTGACTGCTCGACACGTTGATGATCATATGCATTTGCATATATTTACATACATGTACATACTTACACACGTGTAGACATATTGACGCACACAGACACACACACACACACACATATATATATATATATATATATATATATATATATATATATATATATATATATATATATATATAAAGAGAGTGAGACTGAGAAAGAGAGAAAGACTATTCATTAGAGCATACATTGATTAAGTGTTATTCATTTAATTTCCCTGTGTACCGTACTGCATTCATTATACAGTTTAATGTGCACGTGTAAAGTTATGCGAATGCTTTGAGACGTTATATTTATTATTCATGCGTTCATTTGTGATTAAACAGTTCAACAGTATCAGTATCATCTTTATCTCAAAACAATTCGAAACATTACGAAAGAAATTGTAGTTTTAGTACCAACTTTAGGTTTCCAATTTCTATTTCCTACAATTTTTCGAATAATCTATTCCATGCAATAATCAGTTGTATGGAGTTGGATAAAAGTTATCTATTTCTAAAACAAAATGCAGAGTTTTTATACTGCATTTCGATTCCAAAATTAGTTACTTGGAAAGATGGGAAGAAAACTTCCAATAAAGTTGAGATATTTAGAACGTTTCTGTGCAATATCTTGCAGGTGAGCAAATTTGTTTCTTTTTGTCATGAAATATCTGGAAATAATCAATTTCAATTCAAAAGAAATTCGAGAAACAGTGTTGTTAACATGAGGTCATTATTTAAATGATTTATAAAGTAAGCAGCTGGTTTCAGGTTTAGATAATTCTGGAAGAGAGCAATTTATTGTTCGAAAAAAGAAATGATTCGAATATATACGAATTATTAAAATACAGTAACAGTTTCTCTTCAGTGTTTAGTGCATATATATATATATATATATATATATATATATATATATATATATATATATATATATATATTCTTCTGTTATATTTTGTCGGCTTACAAATCTACCCTCGCCCAAAAAAACATCCCCATCGTTGGGAAAGGGGTTACGAAGAACTGCCGGTTTTATGTGGAAAAGTTCTCCCCATCTGCACCTCATTGATACTACCCATGAAATCATTAGTTTTCCATAGAAGTTCTTGAAAGTATCTGTGTAGTAGTCGCTAGAACAACATTAAACTCAGAGGGAATCTTGTTCCAGTTTTATTCCACTCCATAGTAGCAATTCATCAGCCACAGAGTTATTTGGTTTAAATTTTTCAGCACCGTTAGATCGCACCAAAGCAAGAAAGCCCTGGGTCAACACCATTTTTCCATAAGATGATGATGGTTGGGAAAAAGTAAGTTTGTCTTTAAAGCGCAGTGAATTGAAAATAACTCCTAAAATTTCAACTTGGAAAACCGAGTCAAATTCTTTCTCCAATGAACATTTGAATACCAAATGTCATTGTTCGTTATGTTTTAATTCCATCCAGTTCAATAATGATAAAATGACTTGACAAATTACAAAACAATTCTAAATCCTTTTACTAAACTCAATAAAAACCCTGTGTTGTATATCGCTCATACACGCATGGTCATATTTTCTTATTAGTTGAATTATTTTATATATATACATATATATATATTGTCATCCATAGACAGACTGTTTCGTTCTATCAGAACTCTTCAGTGTTGCTAAACACGTAGGACGCTCGAAGCCGAGATCGAAACCCATCCAACCTTACGTTAGACTAAGTCTCAGACGGCTCGGCCAAGAAGCGTACCACGTTTGGCTAACGGAATTGTCAAGGTATTTATGTATAAACAGCAGCAGCCGTTTGTTTATATTTTTATACCCTATCGGCTACCAGAGTGTTCAATTCTTTCGAAGAGCTTTGCATTATGCGAGCGGCGGCCGAACATTCCTTCACCAGAGTGCTCAACCCCCACGAGGGAGCATATATATATATATATATATATATATATATATATATATATAATCCTCATCATGTCATGCTGGTAGCACGGATATCCCTGACCCTCTCTTGCCACTTTTCCCTATCGTTCATCATCTCAGGCAGGTCTTCAGGGCTACATCCCGTATCCTCACATAGTTGCTGAATATATGTTCATTCTGGTCGTCCTGCTTTTGAACGGCCATGTGTGGGGGGCCATAAGAGTACATCACTTATGAGTTCGTCCCTGCTTCTCCAGCAGTGCCCTGTATGTCTGGTTCGTCTAACTTGAATAGTTTTCGTGATACTATTTACCAACCCCTTCGCTCGGGCAGGATATGACACAAGGTCAATTTTTAAGCGGAGTTTAACAGGTTTGAAATCAGAGTTTTCCTTCTCCTAGACTAGTTGCCTAACCAAGGCTGAAGAACCTAGTCTGCCCTACTATTTACCCATAGCTGGAGGGAGAATAATTGGATTCATACCTTTCCCAAGGGTATTAGTGCTATATGCAATGCAATAAGTCTCGTCTAGGATTTGAACTCGTGTCGCCGTGTCCATTTCCTACGACGATAACCATTACATCACGGGCACCTCCAAATAGTTTTCGAGATAGGAGGCAGGTGGCTGTACAGTTGGTGTCTTGTGAGGTGTTGCCGCCAGGACTTGTTCAAGATTGCTCGCAGCATTCTTGTGTAATTGCCGTCTAGCTTCTTCTAAATTTCTGAATTTATATAGCCAACGTCTTTAAATGTTTTCAATTTTTTTTATTTCGTTCGTTTTTATCTTTTAATCATTTCTCCGTATATGTTTTACTGACAATAAATCTGGAGACATGTAGAATCGACCAGAACAATTAATGAATTTCTTTCTATTATAAAGATATTCGGTTTAAAACAAATAAGCCAATCATCTAAAGAGGACTGTAATTTTCGAAATACATGTTGCACAAATATAAACATTTACAGAATGATTATAAATAAAAAATAACCACCTAAATACCAAATTTGAAATCATTTGCTGTCTATTTCATTTTTAAATATTTTCTTTTCCTTTAGTGGAAGTACATCTATCTATTTATTGATATATCTATCTGTGAGAGTGTGTTTTGGTGTTTTTAAGTATGTGTGTTTGTTTTGGTGTGTTTTTGGTGTCTTTGTATGTGTAAATATTTGCACGAGTAGTGTCAACTAAGCTTCTTGTAATAAATCAAATATGTTGTCCGGAAAATTCTGTTCTCTTAGTCCATATTCCCTCTGCCCGACCTGTTTGGCTCAATTGACTAATGAGTTCCTAATATCGACGAATGATAGTGTTGAATACGGCTTGTCACTGGTTTCCCAGGTGAAATGCTATCCACACCGCCAACTGTTCACAGATCTACGGATAGTTCTTCATAAACGTTCATAAAGCGTCGATGAAATGAGTCAATATCGCAATCTGTCGTTGTCTCCCTGTCTCCATCTGTCTCTATCACACTACAGAGATTTTACCCCTTGACACTTTTTTATGAAGAAGTGTTGTGGTTTGTCCCTCATTATGACTATACAAAAACACAGGCCATGTGTCAGATCGACAAAAAGAAAGAAATATAAACGAATTCACAAAGACACACGTATTCTCATTCTTGCTGATACTTTATTGGATTCAACCACGATGCGGTGGGTGTAACTATAAGCCAATGTAAATTGAACCTAACTCTTGTTTCATGGACGGACGCTTCTTGTGACTATCTATGGAGAACGATTGGCGAACCCAACCGTCACTGCCTGTGCTGCCACTATCAGTTTAGATTCAAGGCTGTCTCTAATATGAATGGTTTTGTTTCCAAAAATTGAAACGACATTTAGCAGAGGGATTCCTAGAACTAAAATTTCTTTACAAATAGCATCGTTATGCGTTGACCTCTAACCATTCTTGTATCGAATCTTGAATTACCTGACTTTAAATATCTTACCCTTTAATTTCCATCGAGAATTTCCAAAACTAAAATACACCCCAGCACTTGTCGAGAGAAATTTCACAATATTCTCCAACACCACCCCGGACACCACTATATCTTTACGGATGGATCTGAGGACAATAATAAAACATCGTGCACAGATGTTTTAAACAAAACAGTTCTTAAGAAAGCTATTCCAATGGAAAGCTCTATCTTCACAGCAAAACCCTGCACAATAGACCTAGCTCTCAACATCATCTCGAAGAGTAAGCATGAGAAATTTATTATATTTTCAGACTCACTCTCTATCTTGCTACCATTAAGAAATAAGAAATTTCAGAACCCTCTTATCATTAAACTGTTGAGTAGATTAGACTCAGTGTCAAATTGAAAAGAAATAATTATATGCTGGACCCCAAGCCACATTGGAGTTAGAGAGAATGAAAAAGCACACTCAGCAGCAAAATTGGCCATTGATCTGACGCCCGATAAATACAAGATTCTATATACTAACCTGAAACCAACAATTGATACATTTCTTCTCACAAAATGGCAACAACAATGGAGCAATAACATCCACAATAAACTCTTCCAAATTTAGCCCACCTTAGGATAGTGGAGTCCAGCATCGAGAAAATCAAGAAGAGAACAAGTCGTTATATCCCGATTGTGAATTGGTCATACAAGGCTTACGCACTATTTCATTTTGAAACAGGAACCACGACCACAGTATTTGACCTGCCAGACAACTTGCACGGTTAAACACATTCTTATAGAATGCAGAGCTTTCGCTTCTACCAGAAAACGATTTTTCAAAGTAAATAGCTTATCCGAACTGTTTGAGAACGTCAAAATAGTTGATGTTCTGTCCTTCTTGAGAGAGACATTATTGTAACAAAAAATATGACAACTTAAAACTGGTTAATCTTGTGCAAACAAATAAAAGCCTGCCTATAGAATATTTTACCTCCCTGAGTATTCGTTTTGAAATCTTTGGTTGAATATGTATATATATAGAGAGAGATAATTTGGCGTTAAATGACCAACAAGGGTTGATATGCCATAAAACCCAAACAACCTACAACCATCGAGAAATAGTTTTCTTTCTATTTTATGATATATTAAAATCCAATGATAACTCTTAATTGTTTAGCTATTTTTTAATACTACTATGTACACATCCATATACATGTAGATATACATTAATTATGTTCATCCACACCCATACATATACCATCTCACACCCATTGTCATACATACATACATACATACATACATACATACATACATACCTATGCTGCGCTAGTAAGCCTACATGATAATATAAACAAACATGCACCTGCAAACATACGTATTATTGCACTTACGAATATGAGTCCAGGAGCAGAGGAGCTTATAGTTTCTTTCTCGTTGATGAAGAAAAGTATTCATGCTTTCATTCATTAACCGTTGCTTACCCAACTATACACCGGGTAGTTTCACTTAAGTCCCTTAATATTTGATTTTACTTTTCCAATTCCGATCCAAGAATGTGTACATCTTGAATTTAATATGAATCTCTCAAACCACTGAAATAGCAAACACGATATTCTTAGACTTGTTTCGGTATGACTTTTATGGTGACACCTATCCATTATTCCCTACACAAATGTCTGACATATCTGCCAGTTAGGGAGACAATGATAGGGGGATCATTACGTCACATGTGGTTTAATCTAAAACAACCGTTAAGTATTAAATATCACTTTGATATTTCATCGATTTTTGTTTAGGTTTAAACTTATATCTATTGCACATAATTTGGTACACAGCCCCAATTATTATAAAATGTTAGTTTTATTTTAATTCAGAGATACTAGTATTTTATTATGTCTCGAGGATCGGGTAAATTAATTTCTCTACTTTCAAAGGTTAGTAAAAAAACAACATCCAATTCACAATTTAATTTTGATATAGAAATTATATATATATATATATATATATATATATATATATATATATATATATATATATATATATATATACACATATGTGTGTGTGTGTGTGTGTTTGTGAGTGTGTGTAATGGAATTTATAAAAAAATGATTAAGGGAGATTTGCTGGATTTTCTGAAAGATTATATGATATAACGTACTTTAAAGATAAGGAAATCCTCATTCATAAGTAATTGTTAATTCATGGTTTTAATGTTTCTGATATGATAATTTTTCAATGATCTATTTGGTGTCTATAGAGAAACAAGGAGAATGGTCTCTTTGATTTTGAACGTCTATATACGTATCTCGTTCAAAATTTGATTTTAAAATTAGAATGAGCTGGATGATTCTGACGGACCTTAAACATAAAAAAAATTGGTACTACCAAGTAGTATTTATGTATACAGTTTAAAGCTTTGAAACTAGAAAATAAAATTGCTTTGTTTAGTTTATTTGATTAATGAAATTTCCACCCCTTTAGAGTAACCCATTCCAAAGCTATGCTGGTAGAAAAGCATTAGTATTATTGATTAACCCATAGATAGAGGAAGAAGTCGATTAATAATTTCGAAAGGTATCAATCCCAAATTGAACGTTTATAGCACGATTAGATTTCGAACTTATTTACTACGATATCAAAGACCTGCACGTTAGACACTACGCCTAGAGGATTCCCTACAACAATTAAATTGAGATACATCTGAAACAAAAAACTTACTCGTATATATATATATATATATATATATATATGTTAGGGGTGTACTATTTTTTTGATTTCTACATATTTTTATTTATGGAGTTTGGATTCTGTCAAATTTTGTAAAAAAATAGTTAATTTTATGTTTTTACATTATTAATATTAACATACTGGCGTTTTTGTCTCTGTGGGGCTAAAAATATTTAGAATTCCCTCAAAAATCAAAACGTTAACAAATGTGAGAGATTTGCAAACTGCCTGGGCCTTACAGACGTCTCACTCCTAATAACAAATGGTTTCGACTCCTTCTTGTCTTTCTATCGAAAGGTTACCTAAATGATCACTCGGATAGCTAAAATTTGGTCCTACTTTTTTCACTCGCTTAATTACTTTCAATTAATAATTCATAAAATTTGCGCGAGTCAAGCGCGACTTTTTAAGGGGATGTTTGCACAATTCGAGTTCATGCCTAATAGTTTCGCTTGATTCTTCACTACAAACTTCCAACAAGTTTTGGAGTAGCTGGCTATATAAATTCGGAAATTTAGATTTTTTTCCAAATATCTCTAGATTATTACTGTAATTATATTTCACCACATTGACTTAGAAAGAAAATTCTGATGTAAACATCCGGTCGACTGAGAATGTATACTTGCCGATCCCACTGTAAACGAAGCCACCAATTAGGCGTGGGTAGTGAACTATGATACTTAAGGCTGGTACTCTGCTGATTATGCAGTCGTTGATTCTGAAACTGAGAGGTCAATTTACTTAGAACATTCCTCCTTTGCCCTAACTGGGTAAGGCAGGGTGTCGGGCGGGTTCGATCCGAGCAGTTGGATGTTAGCATCAAGCCTTAGCACCTATGTTTAGTTCTGACCGTATTCTTCATACTGTACATATGGCAAAATCCCAATACTTTTTATCTTAAAGGAAGCTAGAAGACAGTGTCTTTGGTTCAATTGCTTTGGCACAAAAGAATTTTGACCACCGTTTAATGTCACGGCAAAGTACCGACTATAGAAATTCTAAACATGAATGATACTCGAAACAATACACCCAGCCCGAGTATTCTGGTAGTGTCTCGTCTCATCCAAGACGAATGGATTTCCCTCTCGATAAATCCCCCAAACGTGTTGGAATCTGTAGCTAACGGGGCAGCACAGTAGTTGCTAAAAACAAATATTATATATGGCTTTTGAAATAAAATAAAGAAAACGAATATTTCGGTGTTTTATTCGGAGAGAAGCAGTAGACTATCCCTTGATTTATTGTAATTGAATCTTTGCAAGAGACCTGCTTTAAAAAGATAGAAAAAAATTCTACCAAACAAAGATTACAAGATCTCCAATCAGTCCTCAGAAAATAACGAAAGACTGACAAAAAAATTCCGGAAAACAAAAACCCCATCTCATTGACCAATCTAGAAAAATACACATCAACACCGAGGTGAAAAATGAAAGAAAAATAAGAGCATTCAAATTGTCCCCCGGAAAAATAGATTGAAACTTCTCCATATAAAAATCGTAAGAGAATTCATTAAAAATTCAATGCTGAGAGATCGATGAATCTCTAAATAGATCCTATAGTAGAGCAAATATGGATATTGAAACTGACAACGTAATTGCCAAGCTCAGTTTTAGAGTTTATAAAGTAAATATGAATAAAGAAAAATGAAAATGGTAAATCATTAAAAAATGGAATGAAAATCATTTTAAAAGTTACGTTTTAAATCATCCACTTAAAACTCTTGTATAATCAAGATTTGACACTAATTTACCACCAAGTTTTGATATTCCATTAAACCAAATACCGTAAACAACTAACTAATCATATATACTGTATATTTTGGGGGATAATATTTGGCATTAATTAACCAGTATTGTTCACATGCTATAAAAACCAACAAACCTTTTAACTGTGCAAATAAAACCATTTCTGTTAGATTAGAATACTTGAAACTGTTTAACTGTGTGCAGACAAATGAGTTCTGTTTTATCTAGAATGTTACCTACTAAATATTTGCATATATATATATATATATATATATATATATATAGAGAGAGAGAGAGAGGGAGTGAGTGAGAGAAGTAAATAATGTAATAAAATCCGACAATGTTGAGAAAAAAATTGATAACACGGTAATCGAATCAAGTAAAATTTAGCGAAAAACCAAGTCGACCCTATAGCGTTTCGCTTCTAATGAACTATCATCAGGATTGGAGGGATGATGTTAGTGTTGTTAAATCAACGATGTATGTTTAAAAAATACCTATAGAGCATCCATATATCGGGAAAGAGTTGGCCGTTTAATCAGTAAATCAGCGTTTGCTTTTAATATTACGTCTTGTGATATAGTGGGAATATCATATAAAATTTATATGTTCAATTTGTTCATCGAGAAAGATTTCGAATCAAACGGAGGAAGAAAAAGAAAAAGAAGAAGAAAATAGGAAGAAAAGAAGGAGAAGGAAGGAAAAAAGAGAGGAGAAAACAGAAAAATGAAGGAGATAAGAGGATAGAAGAACGGTGGTGGGAGGAGAAATAAAGGGAGGCGATAAAACAGGCTAAACAAATATGAATAGCAAATAACAAAGTATTATGAATGACAGAAATAAAACAAAGTAGATTTATATCTATAAATAAATAAAAAAGTTAAAAAGAATATAAACGATAGATATAAGAAGAAAAGGTAGGTGAAATATTAAATGAAAGAAGGATTAAAATAACAAGATAAATTTTTTTACTGGAGAAAGGTAGAAAGGGAGATGAGTATTGGCAAGTTAAGAGGAACATTTATTGAAATATCTGTGTGAAAAAGCGGAGAGTTTGAAAATAAATATGGAAATTATGGTGCGTGAGGAACTATGATTAATGTGTCATTCATTTAAATTTCTAATATTTCAAATTCAATTTATATTTCAAAATTTAAATTCACATTTAAGTTTTTAGATAATTAAATACAAATGCGGAACCTCAAATGTAAATCTAAATTCTAAAATCTTTTCTTTTTTAATTTTAAATGTAAAATTATGATATGTGTGCAAAATCTTAACTAAAGAAGGTATGTATCGTAGCTATTTAAAATGTATTTGCTCAAATTCGGAGAAATGTTATAAAAAAATAGGAAGAATGCTTAAGTAATGACAAAATGAAGTAGCACCGGCCTTGAAAATTCGTTTAAATCTTTTGCTGTGAATGTAAACAAGCATCTTCACAGAATTGAAATCGAAGTCATGATCTGGTTGAGAAATGTGTTGAAGAAGTGAATTATTAAGGTTATCAATTCTAATTTCTCTTTTGTGTTCTTACAAGCGATCGTGATGGTTCTTAATGTTTCACCAATATATTTTCATTTACAATTCCTACATGGAATGCCATATACACCGGCGACTGAAACTATGTTACGTTGAGGATGTGAGTGTAGTAAATCACGGATTGTTTAAGAGGATAAAGAGAAAGGAATTTAATGGGTAATCCGGTCTCTTTCTCTCTCTCTCTCTCTCTACCTCTCTGAAGTTATTTAAAGACGAAATTTCATTCATTTGCAAATGTTTTATTGAAATCATAATGTTATTTTCAATGTTCTATTATAACTTTTTGGAGGTGCCCGTGGTGTAATGGTTATCGTCGTAGGAAAAGGACACGGTGACACAAGTTCAAAACCCTGGACGCGACTGATTGCATTTCACATAGCACTAATACCCTTGGGAAAGGTATGCATCCAATTATTCTCCTTCCAGCTATGGGTAAATAGTAGGGCAGACTTGGTTCTTCAGCCTTGGTAAGGCAACAAGTCAAGGAGAAGGAAAACTCCGAATTCAAACCTGTTAAACGCCGCTTAAAAATTGACCATGTGTCATATCCTGCCCGAGCGAAGGGGTTGGTAAATATGATTACAACTTTTAAATTGCACTTTCTTCATGATCATTTATTTTCAAAAGTGTGCATGATGTCATCTGTTTTAATCCAGTACAAACATTTGCACACAATTGTATGGTTTCAAGTATTCCGATCTAATATTAATACACTGTAAACAATTATATTGCTTTAATTAACTTTGAATAATGCTTCTTTGCACCAAAAATATGGTTTATGAATTCCTCTCTAATACTAATAATTTTAAAACTTATCGATTTGAGTGTAAACTTACTGGTACAATCACTCTAGTTTAGAGTGAACCTGGCAGTAATGGGAGTTTTGGGTGTGCTCTATTTTGCAGAGGATACTTTCAGCGACATAACTGCTACGTATTCAGTGTATACCTGTTTAAAATGATTTCAAATATACCTGAAACCCTAAAATTGTGTACAAGAAAATTCACTTGATTTGAATGATTTCTCAAAACTCAAACATCTTTCGAAACAATTATTATATAAGAATCGTTGTTTAATAATTTTCGGGAAATAATTGTTGCGTTCTGGCTAGCGAATGCTTTTAATATTGAATAAAGGACAAACCATGATATGAGAGGAAATAGAGATATATTCTCAGGAAAAAAAGTATATACAATAGAGAGACTATTAGTAGACAAGGACATAGGATTAGTGAATACAGAGTAAATATATAGTCCAACGATAGTATTGGCTTCCGTTATTACGGTAGCAAGTAAGGTGATCTAGTGCGATCTCCAGTCTCCTACGCTCTAATACTATTCCTTGAAGAAGCTGCTCTTCACCTTCTAGTCTGCCCTGGTATTAGTAGCTACTGCTATATATGGCAGATGGACTAGTTCATTGTGTGGAAAAAGTGGGTGATACCCAACAATAATGAATAAAATATTTGTTCCAAACCATATTTTTTAGAATTACGAATATTACTTTAAAAATGATTTATTTGTAGTATTGTAAGCTTCATGCACAGCATAAAAGAAGAAGAATGGATGTATATATTTGTACACCCTCTTCAGCATTGGCAGAATGTGACATAAAGTGATTTTTGAGCGAAGTAAAGCTGGTTTGAATTCAGAGTATTCTCTTTTCCTAGACTCCCTTCCAAACCAAAACTAAATACATAAGGCTAGTCTACTATTTGCCAACAGTTTGGAAGAACAAATGAGATTCATATTTTCCCCAAAGGCATTTCCACAAAATGAAACACAAGTAGATTTTAGCTGAGAAGTATGTAAACTATTGAATTAAAAATCGATCAAAAATTTCATAATTTTTTTTTTATCTTAAGTGAAAAGTTTGTTGAAAAAAAGACGTTACAAAGACTTTACAAGTAAAAAAATATTATAGTACTCAAATCATAAATATTTTCCAGTATTTACATAACATGAAAGAAAACTTTATGCATTGCATGTGGGAGTTTGCGCTGTGTAAATACAGTTGATATATTTTGCGAGTGTAAAATATCTTTGTGTGAGTATATGACTTTATAGGAAATAAAATACATGTATGCGGTATGTGATTAAAAACTCATTAGTATGGGAAATATTAGTACGGGTATGTCTATAATCAAATATTTTCGTTCAATTTTAAATAATTAAGTGATGTTGAAATTAAATGCAAACTTGAAAGAAGGGAATGTTAGATTTTAACAGAAAATATATAAAGCCGAAAACCTTTTGTAGATTTACAAAATAATCAACACATTTACTGAAGATTTATCTGTTTTATTACTTATTGATAAGATTTAGCTATGTTTTAGATTTAAGAAAAAGTCTATGTTTTTTTCTAATTAGAGGAAAAATGTATTTTTAACAATGTAAGAGCATAAAGGATCATAAATTGTTTTGACTTTTGATCTTGCAAATTTGGCGTGGCAAGTCAAATATTTCCGTCGGCGAAATCACAAAGAAAAATTTTAAAAGGGCTGGTAAGCGCTAATTTGTTAATAAATGTGAAGATACAATACATAAAGGATAGCATTTCGAGACTATTTTGCACAAAAATAAACTTTTTTTTGGTACGAGAATCATTTAATTTCCAGTACGCATCTCTTCGGTTTTCTTTGACGATTCCGTTCCCTACCTGGATAACTGTTATATTAACTGCGCCTCCAGAAGTTCATATGAATGAAATGGCAATGAAGAAGTGTCCCACATTTCCTAGATATCCATGACTTGATCCTCTGGATACAGAGGATACCTTATCTTCCTAAACTGGTCTTACTCATCTAACGAGGTTAAAGTAAACGTATTTTTAAATCAACCGACTGAGCGAAAAAAAAATGGTAGGGATGTCATAACTTTTTTAGCAATACTGTATAGACGTTAACGTGTGATTTAGAAATAATTGTAATAGAAAACCCTATGATGTATGCGATTGTATATTGCGTATCTATTATTGATATTTTTAAATGACCTTAACTAATTACCAAATCTTAAGAACTTGTTTAATCTTCAACGAGAAAGTAAAATTCGATAATCTGTTATACGAAAAATTATTCAGCTGTCAACATCCTCGTTTTCCTCTTTCACTGAAACTCTTTATCGGAACAACTACATCCTTTTTTCCCGGGTCGTAACACTCCATTAAACACAATCATGGCAAATACAGTTTGAAGGGGTTTTTTTTGTTTTCTTTTATCAGTATCCGTCATGGTGAACTATTGGGAAAATCATTTTCAACTCCTCATTTAACTGCTGATGCACGGACTATTGCAAACAGCTGCTTCTGGGATACGAATGTGGTTTTAAAACCATTTACGCGTCTGGCTATCACGCAACGCTTCTATTATCCAAGAAACCAGTTCGATTATCAGCCTATTGCTGTCTTGAATTTCTCTTAAGTGCACCTACTACAAACATATGTTTATTATCGCGGGGAAATTTTAGAAAGATCGTAAACATTTTTCACAGACTATCAATATCGTTAGATTATTCTTGAATCATTGATTTAAAAAAAAAAGGGAAAATGAAATATAAAAAAGACGTATACCATAAAAATAAAATGAATCAATCAAGACTTAGTTGACGAATTAAGTACAAAGTCACCCGAAAAATGCTCTGATTTTCAACCATTTTCAAAGACAGCCATGAACTACAGAGTGGTAGCAGATGTTGTTTGGTTGGATTTTAAGGCATGTCAACCATTGCAGGTTACTTAATGCCAAATCCATTCTTATGTGAATAATCAGTTCTATTTCAAACAATTCAATTTATTCAAGCAGTTTAAATTCAGTTAACTCAGTTAAGTATAAGTACAGATTTTGTTTATACACAGTTAAATATCAAAACAGTTCTATGTTAAACAATTCAGTTTAGTGTAAATATGTCAAAACTCAGTTCTATTTCAGATAATTCAGTTTAGCATAAACATGCAGTTTAAATGTAAGTACGGTTTAACTATCAAAAAAATCTTAAGCTATTCAGTTTAGTCAAACAATTCAATTTAGCATAAATATGCCGTTAGTTCTATTTAACACATATATAGGAACCTTATCAGGTGCTTCCCCTCCGAGCGAGAGTGGACCGGGGAGCAATGGCATAAAAGGGGTACCCGCATTCTCCAAAACACCAGCATTACAAAGTGCTACCACCCTGGGCCAGAGTGGACCTGGGAACGATTGCAATAAAGGAGTACTCTGCATTCACCAAAACTCACGAATTACTGGAACTTCTCCATCAGATTGTTTAGTGTCATATGCAGTACACTCGTTGGGGGGATAATACCTCTCTGCAGAGGTGCAGTCAGTGTATTCTACATCCCTAACCGACTGGGCAAATCGGTGACAGAGTACCACTTGAACTATCTCATTGTTCAAGAGTAGCCAATCAGTTCATTTGGAGGAAATAATTTATTAAATCTAACGACATGTAAATACTTCAAGCGGTATTTCATGTCTATAAATAGGCACTGTACATTTATATTCACAGATTTGAGTCGTTGTAATCTAGATAAAGTTATATGATATCGAGGGTTTCTATCTAATGCAAATCATTTGCACACAATTGTATATTTAAGTGTTCCTATCTTATACTATCTATACTAATAATTATGTTCATAATTAATAATTTATATTCCTACTTATTCAGTTTATTGCATGCAAATATGTTGGGGCTGTAGAATACACCGACTATAAGACCCTCCAACGAGTGTCCTGCAGATGGTGCTAAACAATCTGATATTGAAGTTCCAGTAATTCTTGAGCTTTAGGGAATTGCATTCGTTCCCAGGTCCACTCTGGCCGGGGGTGGTAGCACCTGATAGGTTCCTATCTATGGGTCAAATAGAACTAAAGTACGCACTTTTGCTAAACTAAATTGCTCGAAATAGAACTGCTTTGATATCTAAATTGCGTACTTAAGCTACATTGAATTATATGAAATAAAACTGTTTTCACATTTGACTCTACGTATTGCCCTGTCAGCTGGTGCTGTAAAATACGCTGAATACACCTTTGCAAAGAGGTAAGACCCCACCCTCCAAGAGTTTTCTGTTTATGACACTAAACAATCTGATGGTGAGGATCCAGTAATGCTGGAGCTTTAGTGAATGCAGACCACTCCTTCATTGCTATCGCTCCCAGATTCAGTTTGGCCCGGCGTAGAAGCGCCTAATAGGATCCAACGTATGAATTAAATAAAATGAAACGATGTTTTGGGGGGTTTACCGGTTTTTGCATTTAAAGTGTGTATTTATGCTAAACTGAAGTTTTTAAAAATATAACTGTTTTAGCAACTGGTAGTGTCCTATTCATGGGTTAAATAGAACTAAACTGTGTACTTATGCTAAACTGAATTGTTTGAATTAAAACAGTCTGACCAAACTGGATATCTTCTCATAAAAATGATATTGACAATTAAACTCTGTACTAATGCTAAACTGAATTGTTAAAAAAAAGAACAATTCAGTTTAGTGTAAGTAAAGTTTCAATATCAAAAACAGTTGAATTTCAAACAATTCAGTTTAGCATAGCACGCAGTTTAAATATTAGTATGGTTTAAGTTTAGCATAAGCACGCCGTTTAAATGCAAATAAAGTTAAATTGTCAAAAACATTTCTATTTCAAGCTATTCAGTTTAGCCAATCAATTCAGTTAGCATAAGTATGCCGTAAGTTCTATTTAACCTATTGATAGGGCCCTATCAGGTGCTACCACGCCTGGCCAGAGTGGACCTGGGAGCAATGGCAAAGAAGGGGTACTCCGTATTCCCCAAAGTCCCAGCATTACTGGATCGTCACCATCAGATTGTTTAGTGTCATATTTAGGACTCTCATTGGTGGGGGTCTTACCCCTCTGCTGTCAGTGTATTCTACAGCCCCAGCCGAATGGGCAATACACAGAGTTAAATATCAAACAGTTTTTTTTAAGAAAATTCAGTTTAAGTACAAAGTTTTGACGTCAAAACAGTTCTATTTCGAGCAATTAAGTTTAGCATAAATACGCGGCTTAAATGTCAAAACAGTTCTATTCAAAACTATTCAATTTAGCATAAATACGCAGTTTAAATGCAAAAATCAGTATTGTGAAGGAAGCACAGTTTAATTCTATCTAACTCGTAGATAGCACCCTCATCAGGTGCTACCAGTCCGGGCCATAAAGGGGTACTCCGCATTCCCCAAATCTCCAGCATTACTTGAATCTCATCATCAGATCTTTTAGTGTCCTATCTAGGAAACTCATTGCAATTAGAACTTCAAGTAACTATTTGCAGAGCTGCAGTCGCTCTATTCTACAGCCCCAGCCGACTGGACAATGATAATTTGTATTAAATGTATTTGGCATTATATAACCAAAAGGGGTTGCTATGGCATAAGACCCAAACAACCAACCAAACAATTATATAGTTCTCAGTTAATTGTAAAAATAATAATTCCTTGTAAACAATTAGAACTTCAAGTAACTATTTGTAATGTAAGTTATTTAGTTTTAAGTCATTAAATATCTCAGTCGAGTGCTAATATATTTTAAACAGATAAAATTAGCTCTAAATGAGGCCTTGAGAAGTTCTAAAAGTCGGAGTGAGTCTGGCACCAAGAGCAATTAAGGGCTACTCCACCCTTCTCATAGCACAATATATGCAACGTCACTATCCATATTTACCAACCCGTCTGCTCGGGCAGGATATGACACAAGGTCAATTTTAAGCGGAGTTTAACAGGTTTGAATTCGGAGTTTTCCTTCTCCTAGACTAGTTGCCTCATCAAGGCTGAAGAACCAAGTCTGACCTACTATTTACCCATAGCTGGAGGGGGAATAATTGGATTCATACCTTTCCCAAGGGTATTAGTGCTATGTGAAATGCAATCAGTCTCGTCCAGGATTTGAACTCGTGTCGCCGTGTCCATTTCCTACGACGATAACCATTACACCACGGGCACCCCCAAACGTCACTATCAGATGCAGCTAAGCATGTATCCAGACCCCCCTTTTTTGAGGGAGGTCTTATCCCTCTACAGGGGCTGTCCTCAGCGTGCTCTAACTGTGCGATAGAGCGATGGATAAAACGAGACTGTGCCAGGGATTTGTTTTTAAAATTTGAAATGGTGAAAAAAAGTTATAAGTGAAGCAGCGTTACATGATAGAGGTGTACAGATGCAAATCTCTCATGAAATCTACCACCGGCAAGGGACAGCCCAGGCTTCTAACATAAATACTGGTTAAAAATTATCTCTCCACCCACCACACAATTCAGGCGTAGTTAATGTAGAGTAAAAAAGGCAGACCCTAAAAATAACAACAACAACAAAAAAAAAAACGAAATAACTCCCACAGAACAAATAATTAATTAGACCCTTCCCTTCAGACGCTCTGACAAGTCCTGCCTATCCCTTATTGACCTTATCAGCAACCAGCTTGTCTGTAGCTATTTAGGACGGTCTTTCTAGAATTTTTGTTTGCGAAACCAAAGCTATATATATGTCAACTCTACTTGTTGTTCTTTTCTGAAACATTATTAATTCAGGACTCATTCGAAACGAATACAATAAATTCTGTCAACAACTATGAAGTGAATCATTAATATAATGAAATTTATTCGGACACTTGAACTTATTCTTGGCATTCTTAGTGTTTTTAACACAACGTTCCGGTCAATCAATACTACAGCCCATGTCAAGTGTAAAAATCAAAGAAAAAATAAAGTTGGAATCTCCATCTATATGTGAAAAGAAATGAACCAGAATAAATGTCCACCATTGTATCAAATGGTCTGAATCCATTATCGCATTTTCAGACACATTAAGTGCTTGGTCGATATCAATCCTGAACCCATGTACAAGCAGGCTTGAACCTCTACTTAGAGCATCGCATACACCCACATTTAAAAAAAAAAAGAACACTATGTTGTAGGAAAATTTACTCGTCTGAATTTATGAAAGAAATAAATAAAAACACCCTCCAAAAATAAAGACACATACATACATACATACATACATACATACATACATACATACATACATACAGAAACAAACAAACAAACAAACAAACTGACTGACAGACAAATAGATTAAAATGAATAAATTGATTATATAAAAACAAAAAAAATAAGGAAAAAAGACAAAAATTAAAATAAATAAGAACAGATAAAAATAAACAAGAATAAAGTATTTTTTTAAATAAATGAATGAATAAATAGATTAACAAATTCTCTGAAAGGACTAACCAGGAAAGAAAAATACAACGCATAAATATATAAGGAAAAATGCATCAAAGAAAGAAAGAAAGAAAGAAAGAACAAAAATTAAAAGAAATTTAAAAAAATCATGAAAAGAAAGAAAGAAAATTAAGAAAAAAAAAATAATGAAAATGAAATAATTGATTAAAAGAATGAATACTATAACACGAAAATAGAAAATTATCTAAATAAATTAGAGGAAAGAAAAAAGGAAAAGAAAGATTATACCAAAGGAAAAAATGAACGCAATAAAGGTAAAAAAAGAAAAACAATGAAAAGCAGAAATAAAGAATTGATGAAAGAAAGAAAATGAAAGCAATATATTAGTATAAAGAGAAAAAAATAATGAAATTGAAAGATAAATGAAAAAAAAAATCTATTGAAAGAAAGAAAGAAAGAAAGAAAGAAAGAAAAAAAGAAAATGAAATAATAGATTGTTTTCGAATTATTGCATGAAAGTAAGAAAATGAAGAAGTTAGACGAGATGAAAGAAAAAAAAGAGTTTATATGGAAGAAAGAATATGAATGAACGAGATTAAAATATGAAAGAAAAAGGAATATATGAAAAAAGAAATGAAAATAATAGATATAATGAAATAAATAAAAAAAGAAAGATTACGAGAAAAAAATATTGAAGGAGAGAAAAAAGAAAGAGAGAAAGATTATATGCTATGAAGAAAATGAAGGAAATATATTAAAAGAATGAAATAAAGAATTCAACATAACCTCTTCGTAGGCTTCATACAAGACTAGTCAAGTAAAATCAAAATTATATATATATATATATATATATATATATATATATATATATATATATATATATATATATTTGTCCAAACTCATACAAAGGAGAAAAGGGGAAACTAATCATCAACATAAATTCAAACTCAATGCACTCTAGAAGGCTAAAACCATAGAGGTGTTGCGGAGAAATCATGTTTTACTGACCAGGTCAAGAAGAACGAATGCATGCAGTATCCACTTCCCTCTGGATCAGTGATCTTTACTAAGCTTAGCTTAATTTTGAATAAATGTCATATATAGAGTACCCAATGAGAATCAAATTCATAAACATTGGTAGGAAAACAAAGACGGCTACTCATATCTATTTAGGAGTGAGAGAAAATTGAAGGAATTTAACGTACTGGAAGTTGCGATAATGCATAAATGAGTTTTGTATAAAAATCTTGTTTTTTTTTTCCTGTAAAATTTCGAATTTTTTCCCACTCTTGGAGACCCTCAATGGTTTTTGCTTTGATTTTTATATCTGATGAGGTTTAAAGGGTATACGTTTCCAAAAGTTGTATTAACAATTACAAAAATGTCATATTAATTTATTATACAAAAAACTTATAATTCTTTCTATGAAAAGTGTTCTTGTTCGATGACGCTCATCGACAAAGACGATTGCTCGTTTATCCCAGAAAATCTTGCCAAGACTCTAAATTCGTTTACTACTCTTTGTTATATATATATATATATATATATATGTGTGTGTGTGTGTGTGTGTGTGTGTGTGTGTGTGTGTGTGCGCATGCGCGTTGATTGGTTGCAGAGTGCGCATGTGTAACCAAAATAAATCAGAAAGGAATATTTCTTCATAAATGCGTAATTTTAAATTTTAAACTAGTTCTTAATTTCGATCTCCTAACAACTTCAGTTTAGATAGCTATTTAATAAAATTAATTCAACTTAAATAAAAGAGCCTAAAAATCTTTGACTTTCATGTTTTAAATGAGGTTTGTCAAACAGGAATAGGGAATATTTAACAGATTTCACGCTAGAAAATAGATTAACATGACAAATAGAAAATAAATTAACATGATTAACGATACTAAATTTAAGAAAAGAAAGGGAAATATGGACCTACACCTACGCAACTAATGCTAAACCACAGATAGACTACGCCTTTATGAATAAGAAATTGAATAACAGCACATTGAAATGCTAATCCTATTCCTTTTTCGTGGGTGTGTCATCTGATCACCGAATTGTCACGGCAAAGATACGACTGAGCCTACGAAAGAATGCGGCCTGAACAACAACAACAACAACTGTACTCTATGACTGATCCCTGCCCAAAAACAGTGATATCAGCGATAGATATACGCTAACACGAAGGAAAAAATTCGATGCGCTACAGGAGATATGAGAAAGATCTACTCCGAATGACGAATATGAGAATTACGTCAATGTCCACGTAGATGCAGCAGCAAAATGCATACAAGCTAAACAAACATTAGTGGTTAGAAAAAAAGCGTGCTGACGTGAAAACTGCTTCCAAATAAAATAGGTTGAAACCCAACCAATATCAATGCCCAGAAACTTAAGAAGGCACAGAATGAATTAGCTAACATATTCATAAAAGTCCAAACAGAATATATACAAAATCAGATCAACAAGATTAGACTCGGTTGAAGACAGACAATCTAGGAAAGTATGGCAGACAGTAAACGAAGTGAGCCTAAGGAAAAAAACAGCGTAAGCTAAACTGAAAGCTACTAGCTGAGAAGAACAAATACCCATGTGGAAACAACATTTTGAGAATTTACTTGGAAAACACCCAAAAGTTATGCATGAACTTATCACAAAAATTATTAGTAATCAACTTGACGTTGAACTAGGACATTTCACGCAAGAAGAAGTTGACTCAGTACTAAGAAAAAATAAAAATAGGAAAGCAGCAGGGCTTGATGAAATACCCCCAGAAGTATGGAAGACCAGGGAACTCAACGACATACTGGTCCGACATTTTAATGCTGTATGCAACCAAAACATAACAGACAGATAGACAAAGGGATGCATCCTCCATTTTTCTTAAAAGGGTGACATTGGAATAGTCAAGAACTACCCATACATCCACAGCAGTTAAGATCTACAATGCTCTATTACGCAACCGCATAGAACCCAAAATTTAGAAGATACTTAGGAAGAACCAAAATGTAATTCGGAGAAATCGATCAACGCCATTACAAATTTTGACTATCCATCAAATTCTAGGTGTACGTACAAAAAACCTTGCGGCAGAAATATCATTTGTCAAGATCTTCAAGGCCTTTGACTCCAAACAAAAAGAGAAGATGGGGTAAATATTTCTCGCATACGGCCTACTCCAAAAAAAACTGTTGCAGCCATAATGATGCTATATAAAAACATGAAAGACACAGACTACTTCGACATTGTAGCAGATGTGCTAGAAGGAGACACATTATCCTCATATCTGTTTATTATGGGATCAGACTACGTACTTAAAACGTCTATTGATTAAATAAAAGATAAAGGTTTCAAGCTGGCAGAAGAAAGAAGCAGAAGTTACCCGACACAAACCATTACGGACACGGACTACGCTAATGACATAGCGCTTCTGGCAAATACACCTATCCAAGCCGAAACATTGCCACATAACCTAGAACGAGTTGCGGCTAGCATAGGCCTCTATGACAACACAGACAAGACGGAATACATATGGTTTAATCAAAGAGGCGACATTTCCACATTAAAGGGTGGGCTTTTGAAACAAGTGACAGGTTCACCTACCTAGAAGGCAGTATCTCACTAACCAAGGAAGACATCAACACGCGACCAGCAAAGGCATGGACGGCTATCGATAGATTATTGGTCATTTGGAAGTTAGATCTGACCGATAAAATTAAACTTTTTTTTTTCCGAGCAGCGATCGTGTTGATACTGGTTTATGGATGCACTACATTGACACTAACTAAACGTATCGAGAAAAAGCTTGACGGCAATTACACAGCAATGCTGCGAGCAATATTAAACAACTTTTGGAGGAAACATCCCACAAAACAGTTCCTGTACGGTCAACTACCACCCATTACAAAAACTATCAAATTTAGACGAACCAGATATGTGGGACACTCTTGGAGATGTAAGGACGAACTCATAAGTGACATACTCTTGTTGACCTTTCCACAGAGACGAGCAAAGGCAGGATGATCTGCTTGAACCTACACACAACAGCACTGTGATGATACAGGATATAGCATTGAAGACCATTTGGGAGTGATGGACGATAGAGACGGGTGGCGAGAGAGGTTCAGGGAGATCCGTGCTGGCAGCTCAACACGATGATGTCCCTCCCATTTAATTTACTTATGAGAAAAATAGAAAGGTACTATTTACCAACCCCTCCGCTCGGGCAGGATATGACACAAGGTCAATTTTTAAGCGGAGTTTAACAGGTTTGAATTCAGAGTTTTCCTTCTCCTAGACTAGTTGCCTCACCAAGGCTGAAGAACCTAGTCCGTCCTACTATTTACCCATAGCTGGAGGGAGAATAAGGGGGTTCATACCTTTCCCAAGGGTATTTGCCCGAAAGTGAACGTAATAGCGCGACTGGAGTACGAACTCGCGTACTACGATTCCTCAGTGCATCGCTTTAACCATTACACCACGAGGACACCCCTAAAAATAGAAAGGTATCGGGCAGAATAAAAAGAAAAATTAAGAGAATTGTAAATCATTAATATTTCATTTCTTTGTTTTATGGCACATCAGTCACTGTGGATTATGTAATGCCAAAGCTGTCCTTGTAGAATTATTGCTTTCCCCCAGAGTTAGTGTTTATAGTTCTGAGGCTAACCTGGTATTCTATGACATTGTAGTGAGCAGGTTCGAAATCTAATCATACTGTTTTGTTTACTTTATCAATAATATACTTAGGAAAGGAATGAACCTCCCTACCCTGAGGTATGGACTAAATAATACCACTATTGTGTTTTTGTAAGAATCGTAATGTCCGAATATTTAATTTAAGAATCATCGACTTTATTTACTATGGTAATTTAAGGCTAATTGTATTTATTTATTTTTTTTGTTGAGATAGCAACTTTATCAATTAAATACCGTTTGGCCCAACCATCTTTGGTCAAATTTATCTTAATGATCCGGTAGATGAAATTTTAGTTGATTACTTTCTATACATATATATATATATATATATATATATGTATATATATATATATATATATATATATATATATATATATATATATATATATATATATATATATATATATATATATATGCAAGTGTGTGTGCACGTGCATATTTTAGTTCGCATTCTTTGTTTTAATTGCGGTAGGTTGTTTCATGCCAAACCAATCGTTTTATGAAAAGAGTAGTTGAACCTTTTAACCCATAGCTGACCGTATAAGGGTGAGTTCATATATTTTCAAGGGATGTTAGTCCGAAATTAAAAGTCATATCGAAAATGCAGTTCGAACTTGCTGACTATGTTGTTGTAGTCCAACAAATTAATTAATCCGTCACCGGAACTTGCCTTCTTTTTTAGTAACATAAAGAATTTCTTCTGGAGGATTTTTCATAAAACAAAAAAGATCATAATTCAGGCCAGATGAACTGATTAAAAACTAAAAGGAATGAATGATCACTCACCTTTTTAATTCATTTTCATTACTACCACAAGTTACAGGTAATTTAAAAGATGTAATCATTAAGCGAGTTTTGTATACTCGCATGATTCAAAGCTCTTCGAACGAATTGAGCACTCTGATATCCGGTAAGGTATGAAATGTAAACAAACGAACGCTGCTGCTGCTGTTGCTACATAATACCTTCTATTTTCTTAGCCAAATTGGTACGCTTGTTGGCCAAGCCGTCTGATACTAAGTCTAACGTAAGATTAGGTGGGTTTCGATCCCAGCTTCAAGCGTGTTTAGCCACACTGAAAAGTTGTGATACAACAAAACACTGTCTGTGGATGACTATATATATATATATATATATATATGTTAGAATATCATACACACACATACATGTATATATGTGTGCTCCTATATATACATATGTGTGCGTTTGAGTGTGAGTGTGTGCGGGTGTATGTAAAAGAACATATGGGTAACAAACTACATAATCGGATAAAAGAGATAGGAATGAAAATAATGTCGAAAGAGGTGAAAGAAATGAAAGACGTTCATAAGAATGTATTGGTAGAAAAATAATGGAGAGAGAAAGGATGAAAGAATGAAAAATAATGAAAATCCGAAAGAAAAAAAATTAAATCAAGATACTGACAAAAGTAAAAAGAGAACCAGAGAAATAAAAATACAAACAAAACGGAAACAACAACAAAAAAAAAACAAAACAAAAAGAAAAAAACACCTAGAGTTCTTTATCTAAAAATTCCTACGTATGATAGAAATAAAAAAAATTCTGACCAGAATCCTTCGGCCTTGATAAAAGCTCATACGATTTCTTTTTTCATTTATCTGGCAAAAAAAAATATTTAAAAAAATAAACAACAACAACAAAAGTAAACAAGACAAAACAAAACAAAACAAAAAGAAAAAAAAATGGAAAGAAAACCAAAAGAGAGAAAACAAAAAGAAATTTAAGTAAATGCAAAAATAAAGTAAAAGCTTATCTTATTCATTGGAATAATATTAACGCGTCAAATTTTTCCGTCTTTTCTATAAATGAAAAAATCTCTATCAACAACTTCGACCCCAGTGGACAACACAACCAGAACATTTCCTGTTTTCTCTGCTTTTTCCATCTTCTTCGACGCACCTGATTGTCGTGTTGGGAGAGTAATGTGTTCTTTTATATTGATAAATAAAAAAAAATGCTAATTCTAAGCGAAACAGGATTTGGAATGATATCGATAACAAGTTAGGTTTGAACTCATCTCTTGAGAATTTGATGAAAAAAAAACACGCGTAGAATCTAACTTTCAGGTCAGTTGTAAAAACTTACAAAATATAAATAAGAATTTTTTTTTTTCATTTGTTTGTGGGAAGAAGCTTATATTCACTAATATTTACCCAAAATGGTGTTAGAGCTTTTTTTTCTCCTTCTTTTTTCTTCTTATCCCTCATGGAATCATTGGTAGGAAAAATTATCTGTTATTCGATAAGAATACTATTTTTTGTTTATTTTAGTGTTCATATACTTGGATGGAAATCAATAATCCGTAAGAGTATGAGGATTTTGCTAAATACACAGCAGTCTTAAAATCTTTGAACAAGTAGCTCAAATAGAATGGTTTTATATCAGAGAATGTCTTAATACAAGATGATTTAAATAGTCTCTGCGCCAAATTTTTCAAAGATTTATCTGAACAGTGGAAAACTCATCACGAAATCTTTCTTTTTTTTTTGATTGATAAATTTCAATTCAATTTCAGACCAGTCGATAGTTAAGCTTGATAATTAGTGAATTATATTAATGGTACATTTATACTTGAATTTGCTGTGTAGATGTTTCTTAATAGTGTATTTCTGCTTACGTTTATGTGTTATCAAATATCCCTATTGAATACGGAAAATGTATTGGATGGTTTTAAGTCACTACTGTTACTAAATTATTATTTATTCCTTTAGAGTTTTTCACATCAGTGTCAGCTGATAGTTTTTCACTGGAGTTCGAGTGACAGCAAGTGTCCCCAAGTCTCCAGGACTCTTCTCAGTATTCTGGCCGTTCTCAATAATGCTCTCGTTTGGATAGTCTCCACTCGTCCGTCAACTTCCAAGTACTCAGGGCTCTTTAATAATTCATTAGTTACAGTGCCAAAAGCACCAATAACAATTAGTATAATTGTCACCTTCATGTTCCATAGGTTTTTCAATTCTCTTGCAAGGTTGACGTACCTATCCCTCTTTAAACAGTTTTTCAGTTTTATTCTGTGGTCAGCGGGGACAGCAAAATCGACAATTTTGCATATTCTCTTTTTTGTTTATTATTATAAGGTCTGCTCTTCTGGCAGAGATTTATTGCGCATTTCCCAGTGGATCATCTTGCCAACCCAGTCGTGTTCACACTTAAACTCCTCCTGTGATAATTTGCTACATTCGCTTACAATGAGATTGATCGTTTCCTCACTGTCATAGCATAGCCTATATTTGCTATTTTGTTGAGTCTTATCTATTCTGGCTTCGATGATTGTTTCTTATAGCGTTGTTTTGTGCTGCTATCTGGAGAGATTCTGTTTCTTTTTTAAGGTTTCTTTTTCTTAGCTAGGTCCATGTTTTCTGGTGTGGGATGGTGTTTATTAGTCATTTAAAGCGGACATAGTGTTGGATTTTTCGCCATTTTTGTTTCCTACTAATTGTCATTCAGTCGTCAATAGTGTTTTCAATATCGTTACCGATTGCTGAAATCAATCCTTGTTCGTGCTTTTCTACGTAATCTTCGAGCCGTTGTATCGATGCATCAACGCTGTCTTCTGGCAACTCCTCTTCCTCCCTCTTTTCTAAATACATATAGTCTGTCAGCGTCGTCTCTGGGATGTAAGGCCTTATGCATTGTTATCATTTTTCTTATTCTTTGATCCCTTTGTTTAAGTTCATCTCTAGTCCACTTGAGAAATGGTCCCAATTATCTAATGAGGAATTCAGCTCAAGTATTTATTCCTTTGATGAGGTTTCTGCTAGAGATTTTTATCTCTTGTAGTTTTCTAGTTCTCCTGAGATATTATTTTTGAATTTTGTATTTCCTTTCCATGTTTGATGGTGTCAGTCTCCAAGATGCCCAAGTATTTGTTGGTTTCATTTTCTCCGAACCTACAGATTTTGTTTTATTTGGTAGTTACATTCCGTCAGTCATATGTCGTTTGCCACTTTTCATTACAAGCATGGCACATTTTACTATGCCAAATTCCATTCCTATGTCCTGACTGTATATTCTAACGGCGTGTATGTTAGTTTCTTGTTCTTTTTCATTTTTTGCAAATAGTTTGATGTCATGCATATACATTAAGTGATTGATCTTTTCTTGCGATCTGCTAATTTTGTATCCGGCTGGGTATTTTCTGAGTATGTGGTTATGTGGCATCATGGCTTTTATGAATAGTAAGGGTGATTGTCCATCTCCTTGGAAGATGCCTCTTTGGACCTTTGTTTCAGCCAAACTTTTACCTCCTGCTGTCAGCTCCACACTCCAGGTTTTCATGTTTTTTTCGATAAAGTTTATGACTTTATGTGATATTTTGTACGGTTTATTTTGAGGCATTTTATTATCCAATTTTGTGGAATCATATCATATGCCTTTTTGTAGTCAATCCAGGCCATAGCTTTATTATTATTATTATTATTATTATTATTATTATTATTATTATTTTCTTGCTAGTTTTTCGAGACAGTATAAACTGATGGTGTTTCCCTGGAGTCTCAGGTCTCCAGGATTCAACTCGATATTATAACTGGTCTTAACAATGGTGTAGTTTGGATTGTCTCGATTCGTCGTCTGATTTCTAATTCATCGAAGCTTTTGGAATCTGTCCAGGCGTTCCAGTCACAAGTGCTATAACCATCACCCTCATATTACATTGCTTTCTTAAGTTTTCTGGCTATTCCAAGTACTTGTCTCTGTTTCCACTTCCTTTTATTTTCATTCTGCGTCCCACTGGGACGGAAAGCTTCATAATACAGTAAGTTAATCTTTTTTTTAAATCATTACAAGGTGTGGTCTTAAGGTTGGGATGAGAGGCATGTTTGCATCTTAAAATCCCAGCGAATTTTATGCATCTTATTCTCCTGGATGGATTCCGGTTTATGAATGCACCATTCGGTTGAATGATCAAATTTTAATTTCTTGAATAATTCCCAGTTGATCACCAATCCCACCAAGTCTGATCTAGTTTTATAATTCCTTTGCGGTAGTTTGATACATTCTTAATGGTTTCGTTTCTGTTGCCATAATAATAATTAATATTATTTACACTTTGAATTTTTTTTTACTTTTGAGTGAAGCAAGACTCTTCAAGTCTTCATGACTCTTCTCCGTATTCTCTTCGTCCTTAGCATTGCAGTAGTTTTGATGGTTCTTCTCGTCCTCTTATTTCCATATCCTTCTGTACCTTTACTTATCCTTCTGTGACTCTACCAAGAGCACTATTTACAATTGGTATAAACGTCACTTTCGTTTCAGTTTATTTTTTGAATTTTTCAAGGTCCATGTACTTATCCTTCTTTTTCAATTTCTTTCAAGTTTATTCTCTGGTCAGCCGGACTTCAAAGTCAACAATTCGGCAAGTTCTCTTTTTTTTGTTGATTATTAAAATGTCTGATCGTCTAGCCGAGATTAAGTCATCCTTTTGTATGTCAAAATCCCAGAGGCGTTTCAGTGTCAACCATCCTTAGTAAATAATTTTAGTTTGAAATGATTATTTCCAATAAAATAACCTTCAGATATAAGGCGTCAAGTATTCTATCAAATGCCACTAATATTAAAAATAGTTCTATTTGATAAATCGATTAGACCCTAACATCTTTTACCAATCCGGATCAAAGTGGACAAGCAGGTAATGGAAATGAGAAGCTACTTGACACTCCCTATTTCTCCAGAAATAGAGTCTCATCATGAGAAGCTGTTTAGTTCCAAAAGCAGAATACCAGTTTGGGAGTGTTTCACTTCTCGGAAGGTGATAGAGTGTTTAATAATCCTCATGGAAAAAGGTTGTTTAAATGAACGTTTTGAAATATTTGAGCACAGGTTAATCCACGCGGCATCGTTTTCCTTTAATGCACACACACAGACAAGCATGAGTGTGAGCGCACGCGAGCGTGTGTGTGTGTGTGTGTGTGTGTGTGTGTGTGTGTGTGTGTGTGTAATTTAATGCTAATATTCACTCTTCACTATTCACAGCAGATAAAGTTTCAGTCACCTTTTTCATGTTTTTATATATAAAACTCACGTTTTCAGCCTGCTCACACCCACCTGCTATATTTCTATAGTCTCTTCTTCCTCTAACGATTAAAAAGATGGAGACTACCGGTAGACTGACAATGATAATTTTTGGGAAGTAAAATATAACTCTTCCTTAAAAAAAATCGAAGCAATGACGGAAATTTATTCCGAACTTGATGGTGAATGTGAAGATAATTTTTTGTATATTAGAGTAAATATTTCCTCCGCATGATAGCAGCGTATCCTGGACAAAAACTTTTTTTTTCGTTTTATATTTTCTGATTTTTTTTACCTCTTGCCTTTCCTTAGTTGTTCTGAATCCTCTTTTTCTTAATGTCTTGCTATAAATTCTCTCCTTAAAATGTAATCTAAAAGAAAATCGTAAATCGGCAGATACTTCATTCGGATTCTAGTTTTTATGTGTCGGTCTTGCACACGGAAACAGAACTAAACAGTAGAATATTTTTTTTTCTTTTTTATATAATTTCTAAATATATCTTAATTGGGTAACTAATGAGATCAGCAGCGGAAATCCCCCACTTTTCTGCCTATCATTTATTATACTTTAATTAATATATGAAGCCATCATATGATATATACTTATTATCATTTCATCATGAATTTTTACCTATCTTCATATGTTTATCGATATTAGGACTTTTTGTAAAACATTCTTTATATGCTGATATAGAATTTCAAGAACATGACCATTTGCTAGTATCCAGTTATAAATGTAATCATAACCGTTTATTTTATCAGCAATCCAAATAATCACTAATGTCAGTGATAGTTCAGATATAGTCGCCTTCTGTTATGTATTTATATCGTTATTAATTTCATGCAATTTAATAACACTAACTTCATAACTAACGTTGACTTTTTGTCTCTCCAATAATCAATATATTTTTCAACAGGCGCAAGTACAGAACTATGACTTTTCTTGAAATTTGAAAAGTGTACTGGAAATGGCTTTTCCAATTCTGAGTGAGGAATTTAGGCGAAGAAAATGCTAATAAACAGTCACAACTGGTTTATGAGAGAATTTTGTCAGCTATCTTCTCTAAGATGGCTGAATGGATAAAATGTTTTAGTAAACCTTATTGAGATGGAGAAGATAAACTTTAAGCGTGACATTGCCAAAAAATCGGGCAATGTGTCGAGGTCAAATGCTCAAACACAAGTATTCAAAGTTGATAGATATTAATTTTCTGAAAGAGAGAGAGAGAGAGAGAGAGAGAGAGAGAGAGAGAGAGAGAGAGAGAGAGAAGGGAGGAATACTTAGCGGGGGGGAGTGTACGTTTTATTTCTATGTATGATACATAGAATGGACAAGGCCTTGAAGTTTTGGGGGGAGGGGAAGGGAGCGGTCCTACTGTTCTATATATTCTAAGGAGACCTAGCTAGCCACATTCGCCGACCCATTCAGCAGTACAATATATAACCATTCATCCATCGCCATGCGCGCTGCTACCACCAAAATACCACATTTGCTCTATGAAAAAAGTCCTACTTAAAACCCCGGAAGTGATGCATGATTTTATTTACAAATTGTGAATTTTTACAAATGAATTCATATGATGGGGATGGGAGAAAAAACCCGAAATATATACAAAAACAAAGAAACAAAGGAAAAATCCCCCGTTTGGTTGCCCTCCCATCCCCCCGTCTATAAAATTAGAGGCCGACTGTTTTCCGGTTCGAAAGTACCGGAAACAAGCCGGACCTTCCCTAGGTGGGGCAGGGAGGGGGGAGTGTACGTGTGTGTGATATGTGGCAGATGATTTGGGTCACAAATTTGTTTATAATATTACTTTAAAAAATGCCAAAACTTCCCTAAATCATTGACATATGTTTGTCTTGTTTCATCGCCCTGGGTTTATTTTTGGTTCTTTTTTTTTTCAGATTTGTCTACTGAGACAAAAGAATAAGATAAAGGGCTATGGATAATTGTTTAGACGTAGAACCCAAATAATTAAACTCACAATCTAGGATCTGAAAGACATGCATCATAATTACAGAAAGATAAAATATTTACAGAAGCAATAAAAACTTTTGTCTTGATGAATAAATTTATATCCCAAAATGTGAGCCATCCTTTAGGAAAGCAATAAACCCTCTCACCCTACAACTATGCATTAAATAACCACTATTCTTCTACAAGGATGACTTTAGCATTAAATACTGAGATCGAAACAGAGAAGCAAACTCTTCAGCTGGGAAGGAACTCTATCTAAGAAGGTCTCAACCATGGTTCATGGCACCCAACCAAACCAAACATGTGCAAACAATTATGAATACCTTAATTAAGTTTCCACGAGAATTTGGTTTTCAGATTTGTATGTAAAATTAGTGAGAAAGGAAATCGTTTGGTGGGCTATCTTTTCTTTCTGAGGTTTTAAATGACGACATGACTTCTCTGCACGCAATAATAAACGTTTATGCAATAAAGAAATAATCGATAAATGATTATTTCTTCAAAATCTATACTTAATAAACATAGTTTGTGCACTGTGGTTTCCGTATTCTTGCTGAATAATAATTACCACACATATATAACAGGTAGGGCTCCGTAGTTTGACCTGTAAGTAATAGAAACGAAAGAGTACTCAATTTTTTTCAGATCTCAAAAACAGGAGTGTCTCTATCGGGGGCGGTTTATAGACCAACCGATCGCACATTTTATAATTGAGACTCAATGTTAAGTGATACCAAGATTACTGACCTTCATTCACAAAAAAATATTTTAAGATATGGCAAACAAATATGTCTGGTTTATTTCGAACAATATGCTGCTCAGTAATTTTTCCAGTTTTTTCTAATGTATTTATTTATTAACTCAAGTTGATTAGGAAACTAATTTTCAATGTCAAAAGGCTTAGATTAAAAAAAAAAAAATAATCAAAATCCTCTCTCCTTGGCATTTTTCTAAAGGGGATACCTTTGTTATCAGAGAAGAACCCCGGTTTCCCCCTTTAAATTGAGGGGGAAAATTGCTTGGAGGAGCAGCGCGCAGAGAGAGAGAGAGTCAAGCAATTGTTGTTTGTATGATGAAAAGTACCAGAAATTGAGATACGTAATTCACTCGATCATTAAATAAAAGACTCTATGGTACTGAATTTATAATATCTATAAAGTAATGTGGGTAGAGTGTTCGCAAATAGTCCGGGAGACCTGGGTTCAATCCCAGGTCGCGTCATACCAAACACTTTAAAATGGTACTTGATACGTCCTTGCTTAACACTCAGCAATATAAGGTACTTATCAAGGGTAAAGACAGGCAATCCGTGGGAAAAAGTAGAGCCCTCCCCAACACCTCGATGTAAAAGCTATTAAAAAGGGAGCCTTCTGGTCGCCCTCGACTACGGTCGCCAACTTTACATTTACTATAAAATAAATCTATCGTTACTTTGTAAATTACCTTGTATTTATTTGATTTCACTTTTTTCTATTCTAATTGAATTTTCTTTACAATTTTTATTACATCATTTTTTTATACAACATATTTTTATGACATCATTTTCTAATAAGTTTTCTAACGGTTTCCTTTTATGCTTTTGAAACTATAAAAAAAAAAAGAAAATATATCATTGAAATCAGCATTCAAAATCGAATACATCAACATTTAGAGTTATCTTCTTTAGGCAGATTTTCAGAACATTTTGACTCAACGTGAACTCATAAGACTGGCATTATTATCATTTTACTCCTTGCGAGTTTTTCACGCCAGTTAAAACAGATATCCTTAGATCTTTGATGTATTAAAGATGATTTTAATAGAGTGCCTGGATGGTCTCAATATTCCATTTCGTTTTCACTTCTCTTTTCCAGGTCTTTGGGCGACGTTCCGTGAGCATCAATTACAATTACTACAACCGTCACCTTCATATTCTACGGCTTTTTCCGCACTCTCACAAGATTTAGTTTTTTTTTCTATCTTTTTAGTTTCTATCATTGTCATTCATAATCTGCTGGAATCTACGTAATGGCAAATCATTTTTATCTATTTTTTTATATTTAACGCAAGGTCTACACTTCTGATCGGGGGTTGGTCACTTGTTTTTTTGACTGATTCTGATTTGTGTGTAAACCATGAGTAAGCAAAACTACTTGTAAGAATTCAATCTCTCTTACTATATATTCCAAACTTGCTTTTTTCCTGCGTAAATCATAAATCAAAACCTGACAATATACAGGAATAAAGTCAATTTAGATTATATTGTAACGGAGATGAAATTCTTAGTTTTGCTCACAAATGGTTTATACACAAATAAGAACTTTCTAAGAATGATAATTTTAGTCGTGCCGTAGCCTCAAATCTTCCTCTGATTTCTATTTTTCCAAGTTTATTTTCCATATACTATGGAATAATTCCACAGACTCCAGCAGGCTCTTATCACTATCATCTCCATTTTCTGAAAAATCTTAAATGACACAACCAATAAAGAGATCAACATATACATTGCATATTGATATTTTGGGTCGAAAGTTGTTGGATATCTCTTTCATTAGAGTGTGTTTTTATAAAATGCATAGTAGCCCTCTACGATGTGACGAAAGTAAACTAAGGAGGTTAGCATTTCATATATATTCAATGGATTAACCAGTCAAAGAACGTTTAAGATTAATTAACTTTAAATATCAAGAAGATAGGTGTATATTTTAGAAAGAGGAGAACAGAAAATCAATGTAAATCCCGGTTGAAGGCGTTTCACAGTAAAAACATTGAGGCTATGAAAAACAAGGGTCACATGTATAAACCACAAGCAACAGCAAGAGGGCATACCCACCCTCAAATGCAAAAATTGTTATTGTGTCGTTGCAATACAAAGAAAAAGTAGCTGGAAAGGTTGCATGTGTCCTTTTCTGTTTCACAAGATAATCGCCTTTAATATTTCTGTTCGTCGATATACGTAATACACACAAACTTACATACATACATACATACATACATACATGCACATATATATATATGTGTGTGTGTGTGTGTGTGTGTGAGTGTATTTATATATATATATATATATATATATATATATATATATATATATATATATGTATATATAATTATACCATATGAATAATAGACACGCTCGAATTCGTACATCTTGCCATACAACATATCCGTTGACATTTGAAAAATTCCATGTAAACCACCGTTTAAAAAAATCAGTTCAATCACGAGATGCATAATTCGAAAGAGCCCTCAGTTTATCTCTGTCTATCTCAGTATAACGCCCAAGTGGCATGCTTAGCGAAATGGTTATCGTCGTAGAAAAGAAAAACTGTTACCCGAGTTCATATCCTTGGAGTAGCTGCTTGGGTTTAACTTAGGGTTATTTCCCTAAAGAACAAAATAAATTGATCAGTTATCCTCAAGCAAAATGAAAATAGTAGGACAGACTTGATGCTTTTGTCTTGATCATACAGCCAGTCATGTAGAAAAAAACACCTGAATTAAACCTGCTTTACTCTACTCAAAAATGACCAAGTGCCAGATCTTGCTTGTTACAGAGAGAGTGGGTAAATATTCACAAATTCGCTAATACATGATGTGCATCAGTAAACAACTAACTGAAATTGATCGAGATGAAGAACTTTTTCTGAATTTTTTTTATGTTTATGGGTTAATTTTGACCAATTATTTGTCGAATATATATCTTATACCAGTTTTGTCTATTTTTTAATCAGAGTTTTGTCTCAAATTAAATTCGTCTTTATTTTTTCAGTCAAACTTGTCGAAAATAACGTTAGTGTTAACAATGATAGAATTGACATTTATTTGGATTGTTATAATTGCTGAACTTCGCAGCAAAAGTAGACAAGACAATCCATGAACAAGATAGAAAAGTACACAGAGCAATATACAGGGCGGGGGGGGGGTTAAAGAGTAACTCCAAATTCTAAGATTTTTAAATTTATTTTCTGACTATACTTTACGAGAAATAACTTATAATAATTTGAAAATAAAGAGTTATATTTTATGTTCCCTGAACAACCCGAATCAAACCTTCTTTTTTAATGAATTCTCGTCTAAAAATCTGATGGTTTGGTTTGGTTTCTTTGTTTAATGGCATATCAACCTTCGTGGGTTGTTTAATGCCAAAGCCATTCTCCTAGAAGAACAGTAGTGGTGCTATTTAACCCGTAGCTGGGTAAAAATCTCAGTATAAGAATGTTTGAATTGTGAAAGCTGTGCAGTAAATTGAACCAACCAAATTTCCATATATGTTTGTGTGTGTGTGTTTGTGTGTGTGCGTGCGTGTGTGTGTGTTTGTGTGTGTGTGCGCGCGCGCGTGTGTGTGTGTGTGTGTGTGTGTGTAAATAGAGACAAACATATCCCCATATATATATATATATATATATATATATCGATGTGTGTATCTATATTTATACACACACACATACATACACACATATACACACACACACGCACACCCATACACACACACATACTGGTATAGACCATAAGGAATTAAGATATAAGTATGTTTGAACTGTGAAAGCTGTTCAGTAAATTGAATCAACCAAATTTTCATATGTGTGTGTGTGTTTTTTTGTGTGTGTGTGTGTGTGTGTGTGTGTGTGTGTGTGTGTGTGTGTGTGTGTGTGTGTGTGTGTGTGTGTGTGTGTAAATAGAGACAAACATATCCTCATATATATATATATATATGTGTGTGTGTGTGTGTATCTCTATTTATACACACACACACACACACACACACACACACACACACACACACACACACACACACTGATATAGACCATAAGGAATTAAGATCTTACCTTCTTTCTCTGGTCTTATAGCTATTGGTTTAATGTCTTCTATAGAAACGACGAAGATTGCTGTGCACTTAAAAACATTAAAAAAAAGAATATAAAGAAAAAGAAGACAATCTTCCAAAGACAATCTTCTAAAGAAACTTGTTTGGATATAACAGACGAATTTGAGATCATAATTGCTTTTTAGTTTTTATACTGTTCCGATGGCCAGCATTTAAGCAGTTTTGGATTCAATGTTTTTCATGACTCTTGATTCTCATATGTTTAGTCATATATATATATATATATATATATATATATATATATATATATATATATATATATATATTATTTTGATGATTGTGCATTTTTCCGTATAATTACGATTGATTGACCACTTATTTTATTTTCAGTCTGATGATTGGTCACGGCACTTGAAACTTTAAGTAACGGACCTCAGGTGGTATTCATTTATTATTTTTTAGCATTTTACTCAGATTAAGCTGTAGTAGCGACGAGCACGTTTTCTATAAAAGTTTATTCGATTGAATTTATCTTTTCTCCCACCTCCATATATATGGCATAATGATTACTGTGTTAACCTATGACCTGGGAGATCGGAGTTCAATCTCAGGTTTAGTGAAAACGAAGATTAAAAAATTGTACTTGATGTCTCTTTGCTAAAGATTCAACATTATAAGGTACATATCAATGGAAAGTGGAGCAATCCAGATAAAGGAGTGGTTCCTTCCCCAAACCTCGATGATGTACCAATTAAAAATAAAGCCCTCGGGTTGCCCTCTACTAATTTTAGCCAGTATATATATATATTCGAAAAGGAGGAGAAAGGAAGAAAGAGAGAAAAAAAGAGAAAGAAAAATGTTAAAGAGAAGAGAGAGATTGACGTAGAGATAGAGAGAGAGAGGGAGAGGGAGAGAGAGATTTGAATTGGCTGAGATACATAGTCACATATACAAATGTATGTTACCACCTTTAGTGAGAGCCGTAGATACAGCTTTTGTTAGTCATGAATCCATCTTTCCCCAGTCCGACTTATGGTTTGATAAAAACAGACTACGGCAACCATTTAAGAGAAAGAAAACTATAAAAATCAGTTGTTCTCTCGTTCTAACTGATGCATAAATGTTTGATTAAATCATATGTAAACAGGCTGGAGTCATGGACTAATTCGACCAGAGGAAATCAAATCATTAGGAAATGTATCTAATCTTTGGTGCATAAAAACAATCAATATGATATTGATCAACAGTCGAAACCTACAACTAACTTGTACCTTGGAATGTGACCAATACAGCACATTTCCCCAATTTAAATGAACTAATTATAAGTTAAAATTCCACTTGTCTTAGCAAGGTTATTGTTGAGCATCGATAAAATTATCCCTACGTGATTTGACAGAATGATTGTATGGAAGGCAAAAACAGAAGCAAATGAATGTCTGATGCATTAGTTATGGCATTTAAATGGGTCAAGAGATTATTTTTTCTCGTTACCTCTTTCCATACTCTGAGCTCAATAAATTCTCCGAAATCATGACAATGAAAAAAGAAAAACGAATAAAAAGGTGGGAAAACAATATAGAATACGCTTAAAGGCATAAAACAAGAAATAAAAAGAACAAAAAAAATGAAGGAGAGAGCTGCCAGCAGGGAATAAGACATTGATAAAAAAAAGCCTGAAAGAAAGAAAGAAAGAAAGAAAGAAAGAAAGAAAGAACTGACACAGCGTATAAAGGACAGATATATAAAATAAAGAGCGAAAATACGTAAGAACAAGAAAGGGAAAGATAGTTTTAAGTGACGGATGAATACTTTGGAAATGATTAGATTTTTTAAAAATGAGAATGAAATAAGGAAAAGAGAACTGCTAAAAGAGTTATTGGAAGAAAGAAAGAAAGAAGGAAAGAAAGAAAGAAAGAAAGAAAGAAAGAAAGAATACTGCTAAAGAGGAATTAAGGGGTGTTTAAAAAGAAAATGATGACGAACTGATAAAGAACTGATGAAAACAAAGGTAAAAAGAAGAGAAAAATGGACTGCGAAAAAAAAAAAGCAATTGAAAGAAAGAAAGAAAGAAAGAAAGAAAGAAAGAAAGAAAGGAAATATATTGTCGAATAAAGAACTGATGAAAAGAAAGAAAGAAAGAAAGAAAGAAAGAAAGAGGGAAAGAAAGAAAGGCTATAATGGGAAAGTAAAGAAAGAAACAAAGAAACAAACAAAAATATATTTTCGAATGAAGAACTGATGAAAAGAAAGAAAGAAAGAAAGAAAGAAAAGCTACGTTGCGAAATTAATAATGAATGTAAAGAAAAAAGAAAGAAATGAAATGAAAAAAGAAAGAAAGAAAGAAAAATGACATAGTCAAATAAAGAAAGAAAAAGAAAGGTAGGAAGAAAGAAAAGATAGAAAAAAAGAAAGAAAATGAGGCCTCCACTGCAAAAGTTGAAAAAACAAAGCAAATACTTATCGAAAGTAATAAAAACGATTGCAATGTCGTTATTTAGTGGCCACGTTGTCTAACACGAAACTCCGAACCCGCATCTTCCTTTTCTCTAAATAACTTGGGCACATATGTTCACTTTACTTTTTCGGTTTTCTTTCTAATATTTTTTCATTTACTCATCCTTTTACTCTCTCTTTAAAAATGTATTTTACTTCCACATACAGTTTTTAAATTTAAATGTACGCGATTGACATTAAAAAAGAAAAAAGAAAAAAATGGAAGTTAGATTTCTTCTCTAACAATTATTTTCTTTATCTCGTCTTTTCAATGTTAAAAAAGGATGAAAAAGACTTTTTTTTTTCGTTGTGAATTTCTTTTCCTTACTTTCTTCACCTCATTATCCTCTATTCTTACCAAAGTACTGACGTCTCAGCGGCAATTGGCAGAAATGGAACCGGACCATCTTAAAAACCAACGCCACCTCTATTTGCATTCTTTCTTCATCCCCACCGCCAAATACCTCTCCTTATTTCCGTTATTCAAAGTGAAATTGATTGTGTGATATTGATGGTGACCCAATCAGGCAGCAAACCCCCGGGGTCATTCAACTTTGGAATAAATTACATTCACGAAATTGTCTTGTCTCTATAGTTTAGCAGTTCGCCGGCAGATAGCTCGTTCTTTTGATTATTTGCATTTTTTTTTTTTTGCTTTTTATTTGTATTTTTCCTTTATTTACTCCCTGTTATTTGTTTTATTTGATGTATTTATCATTTATTTCTTTTGCTAATTTTTACTTTTATTGTTCATTGATATTTCTTTTGAATAATTACAATGATGTGTCTTTCTTTCTCATTTTTTTCTTACTGTTGTTTCTTAAGCTTTTATTTTATTAACTATTTCTAAGTTATTGCTTTGTTCGTTGGTCAGAAACGTTTGTTTAACTGTTTCTTTCTTTCAGTCTGGCGTACCTGACCTTTTATTTACTTTTTATTTTTACATTTTCACTTCTTTCTTTCTTTCTTTCTTTCTTTCTTTCTTTCTTTCTTTCTTTCTGTTGTTTCTTCTTCTTCTTCTTCTTCTTCTTCTTCTTCTTCTTCTTCTTCTTCTTCTTGATCTTTTTATTCTTGTTCTTGTTCTTGTTCTTCTTCTTCGTTTCGTTTTAATTCTCCATATTTCTTTCTTTCTTTCTTTCTTTCTTTCTTTCTTTCTTATTCATTCATCTGATTCTGCCCATTTTTTCTTACTTTCTTTAACCCGTTCATTCTTTCTTTCTTTGTTTCCTTTATATTCCTTTATTTTATCATACCTATTTCTTTCTTTTTTTCTGGTTATTTTTTATTTCCTTTATTTATTTATTCATTTCTTCCTTCATTGATTCATTTTTGTATTTGGTCCATATTAACATCCTTACTTTCTTTTTAACTTCACTCAGATTCTCGTTCATTCTTTTGTCTTTTATTTCTTTCATGCTGTCCCTCTTTCTTTCTTTCTTTTCATCAATTCTTCTCAATTTTTATTATTTTCATTCTTTTCACTTTTTTGTTTACAATAGTTTTTTTCATTCTCCTTTTCCTTCACCTCCTCACCCATTTGTTCTTCGTCCTCAAACCATGTTGCAGTTAGTTACCATCTGCATTTTAACAACTCATTTCATATCACTGTATTTTCTTTCTTTTCATTCGTCTTATTTTCTTATTGTTTTACCATTAGGAACTGTTGACGTCAAGTTTAACGAACTGATTTCACTTATTTAAATCGTGCCAAGATTTGTCTTTCGTTTTTTTAATCCTTTTTTTTACGTAAAAAATCGCCAACTCTTTGATTCATTAGTTAAACGGTATTAGCAATTTGAAAATTCCACAAAAAAAAAAAAATCGAGATATGCACTTTTTTATTGCTTTTGACATACAATGTAACACATTTTGCTTTATAAATTTGAATAAAAAGAAAAAGGAAGACTAAGGTAAATAACGCAGTTAAATAATGCAGATTGTGAGACACACGTAGTTGAAGCACACTGACTTTTTTAAAAATTCTATTTTCAGATTGGATTGGCTTCAATCCTGAGAGGCAATACAATGAATGCAAAATTGGCTTTACTTTCAGAAATTTACAAGACAAACCGCTGCAACATTGTATATTATCATAGAATTTAGATGATTTACTGAATTAAGGGAAAATTCAGTGCCTTTAGACTTGAAATCTATGATAATGGTAAATACAATAATTACAAAGCATTAACAAGGGAAATTTCAAGGCCTCTATACAATCAAGAATTGCTTAATCACAACACAATAACATTAATGTGTTAAGGTAATAATAATAATAATAATAATAATAATAATAATAATAATAATAATAATGACTTGCTAGCATTGAAGACAGTGTAGGCAGCATTGACGCATCGATACGACCATTCGAAGACTACATAGAAAAACACGAACGAGGACTGAATACAGCCACCAGAAACCATAATGGCAACACGATGGCCACAGACTGACAATAACTAGGAAACAAATGTGGGAAGAAAAACAAATCAATGGGCACTTTAAACGACTAATAAAAACCATCTCACACGACAAAACCTGGACATGGCTAAGAAAAGGAAACTTTAAGATAGAAACAGAATCTCTTCAAATAGCAGCACAAAACAACGCCGTAAGAACCAATCATATCGAAGCGAGAATAGATAGGACGCAACAAAATAGCAAATGTTGGTAATGCGGTGACAGAGATGAAACCATCAATCACATAATAAGCGAATGCAGCAAATTAGCATAGAAGGAGTATAAGACTAGACATGACGGGGAGGGCAAGGTGATCCACTTGGAAATGTGCAAAAAATGTTAATTTGACCATACGAACAAATGGTATGTGCACAACCCAGTATATGTCCTAGAAAATGACACACATAAACTATTTGGGGATTTTGACATACAAACAGACCAGATAATCTCGTTCAGAAGACCAGACATTATTATAAAATAAAATAAACGTTTGCAAAATTATCGACTTTGCTGTCCAAGCTGACAACTGAATAAGACTGAAAGAACGAGAAAAGAACGATAAGTACTTCGACCTTGCTAGGAAGCTGGAAAAAAAAACCCTACAAAACCTGAAGGTGACCATTAGATCAATCGTGTTTGGTGCTTTTGTGCGTAAACTAAAGGATTGTTAAAGGAAATGGAGGACTTGGAGGTAGGAGGACGAGTTAAGACTATCCAAATTACAGCATTATTAAGAACGGACAAAATATTTAGTTGAGTCCTGGAGACTTGAGGAGACTTGATGTCACTGAAATTTCAGTGAAAAACAATCAGCTAAAAGTACAGTGAAAAACTCTGAAGGACTAAATAATAATAATAATAATAATAATAATACACTCCTAGTTATCTCAAATTAATTCCACCCCCCACCTCGACAAAAAAAAACAACAAAAAGAAAACGCCCAAACCAAACGCAAAAGAAATTTTTAGAATGGAATAATCTAGAATCAGGTGCCATTATAAATCTTAGGAAAGATATAAAAGCTCAATAAATATCTGAATATATACAAAAACTAAACAATTGTGAGGAAATGCTCGTTGGGTAGAGGTTACTGCAATTTTCTTTTTTAAAAATATAACACTGAAATTTCTATGATTTTTAATATCCGTTGGTGAATTTTTGTTATATTCTAATCTAAGAATCTTGATTTATATAATCGACAAAATGTTTTTACCAGCAGAAATTATCACGAGCTAACATAAGAATTGTTTAAATTTACTTTGTTCCCCTTCACATTGACGACTTTTCCAATCGATATGTTTTGTATTCCCGTATTTTCCGTAAAACCTTCAGAAATATCAATCGAAAATTATCATCACAGCATTTAAATGTATAAGTATTAGTTATTCCCATTAACCTAGAAATAGTCCTTCTGGCCGTCCAATCTAGTTGGATGAAAAAAAAAACAAACAAAAGTAGATCAACGGACTTTAACCAAGTTAAAACTTAGGTCCAGATTTTCTTCCAGAATTTTCACTTTTATATATATATATATATATATATATATATTGTGTGTGTGGCCCGCTGCTTATGAACAGTCTATGATTGTTCGAGGTCTCATCTGTGCCAGGTGCGCAGATCATAAACAACCCCCGAACAAGATATAGCTACATTATACCACCCATAATAATGTCAAATCACAATATTACACAACGTGGGACCCAACCAACAGGCCTGAGTGTCATGATCGGTAGGTGCTCTCCTGATAGCCAACATGGGACACCAGGTCGTCATCCTACGAATGTTTGCTACTCTTTTTTCAGATACATAAAGGACGACGTAACAAACCACAACGAACAGAGACCTAAACGCAGAACATGGACTAGGGAAGAGAATCAACTTGTGCTAGAATGCTATTTCAGGAGCAACCACTCACAAAGAGACTACAGGAAAAGAATGATTGAGATCTGGCAAGAATGTACGACATTTCATACAACTAGCCAAAGGTTAGCGGATCAGGTTAGGACAATAACGAAGAAGGGTTGGTTTTCTGACTTAGAATTACTAGAAATCCATCAAAAAACACTGAAACAAAACTATAACCCAGTACCAGACACACCAAGTGGCGTCCAAAAAAAAGAAAAAACAAAAAAAAAAACAAACAATACAACGAAAAAGAACCACAAACCTCGGTAAAGGAAAACACCACACTCCCAAACGATACACTAGCAAACAACCAGGAAGAAACACTATCACAAGAACAAAAAGTAAATCTAGAAAATGTAAAGAGAATCATGAATAGTGAAAAGACTAGTCTACCTTCATTAAGAAACATAGAATGGAAAATACTTAAGATAGAAACAAAAAAAATAAATCACATACTACCTTACATACCAACGAATAATATAACTGAGTTAAATAAATTAATACATGCAGGAGCGAAATTAATTAGTGTGAATATACGGGATCCCCTCAAAAAGCACGAAGAAACAGCAAAAACCGGGATTGAAAGTTAGACTGGAAAAGCAAATAAAAAAAAAATACGAAAACAAGCCCGAATGATGAAGAAAGGCGCTGAAATAAGCGGGGGAAAGAAGGAACAGGCAACAGGGGTGGGGGGAAATAACAGTACAACTTGAGGAAATAAACCAGAAAATACTAGCCGAAGAGGGAAGATTAAAGAGATGTCAACAAAGGGTAAAAAAATACAGACAAAACAGGACATTCCAAAACAACGAAAGGAAATTCTATCAACAAGGGAGTGACACGAAAACATACCAACAACCGGATGCAAAAGAAACCGAGCGATTTTGGGCTAAACCAAAGAAACAAGAAAATGCTGAATGGATAAACAACATTACAAGAGAGCTAGACGGACTTGAAGAAGGCCCCAAAATGGAAATACACGTCGACTTACTCAAAACAACACTAAAAAGAATATCAAACTGGAAAGCACCAGGCCATGATGGAATACATGGCTTCTGGTTCAAGAATGTTACCTTCATTCACGGAAGACTTGCACTAGAGATGAACAGATGCTTACAAGACGCACACGTACCAGAATGGATGACCAAAGGAAAGACTACATTAATCCAAAATGACCCTAGTAAAGGAACAGCCCCAAACAATCACAGACCCATAACCTGCCTACCAATGAAGTGGAAATGCGAACAGCACAAATAAGGGAAAAGATCTTCTATTCTCTAACAAGCCGCGGATTGTTTCCTGACGAACAAAAAGGATGCCGCAAAGGATCCAGAGGCACAGCAGAATTACTCTTCATAGATCAATACATCCTAAATGAGAGCAAGACAAGACGGAAAAATCTAGCTATGGCCTGGATTGACAACAAGAAGGCATATGATATGCGCCCACAAAGATGGATATTGCACTGTCTCAAAATGTTCAAAATATCACATGAAGTCATAAACTTCATCGAACAGACCATGAAGATCTGGAGAGAGGAGCTAACAGCAGGAGGAAGAAGCATAGCTTAAACAAAGATACAAAGAGGCATCATCCAAGGAGATGTACTATCGCCCTTACTATTCATAATAGCCACGATGCCACATAACCACATACTCAGAAAATGCACTGCAGGATACAAACTCAGCAGATCGCAAGAGAAGATCAACCACCTAATGTACATGTATGACATTAGATTATTTGCAAAAACAGAAAAAGAACTGGAAACTCTCATACACGAATTTAGAATATACAGTCGGGACATTGGAATGGAATTTGGCATAGAAAAATGTGTCATGCTCGTCATGAAAAGTGGCAAACGACATATGACTGACGGAATGGAACTACTAAATCACGACAGAATTAGGACGCTCGAAGGAAATGAAACCTACAAATACTTGGGCATCTTGGAGGCTGACACCATCAAACAAGTGCAAATAAAAGACTTGATTCGAAAACAATATCTCAGGAGAATGCGAAAACTACTCGAGACAAAACTCTCCCGCAGAAACCTCATCAAAGGAACAAATACTTTGGCTGTGCCACTAGTCAGATATTCCGTACCCTTTCTCAAGTGGACCCGAGAGGAACTTAAACAAATGGACTAAAGGAAAAGAGAACTATTGACCATGCATAAGGCATTACACCCCAGAGACGACGTTGACAGACTATATGTATCTAGAAAAGAGGGAGGAAGAGGACTTGGCAGCATCGAAGACACCGTTGACGCATCCATACAACGGCTCGAAGACTACATAGAAAAATACGAACGAGGACTAATTACAGCCATCAGAGTCGATATGGACAACACAATAAACGAAAGAATGACAACAACTAGGAAACTAAAATGGGAAGGAAAACAAATCTATGGCCACTTTAAACGTCTAATAAACAACTTCTCACACCGGAAAACCTGGACCTGGTTAAGAAAAGGAAACCTTAAGAGAGAAACAGAATCCCTCCTAATAGCACCATAAGAACCGATCATATCAAAGCGAGAATAGATTAGACGCAAGAAAATATTAAATGTAGGCTATGCGGTGACAGAGATGAAACGATCAATTAAATAATAAGCGATGCAGCAAATTAGAACAGAAGGAGTACAAGGCGAGACACGACTGGGTTGGCAAGGTGATCCACTGGGATTTGTGCAGGAAATTTAAATTCGACAATACAAACAAATGTTATATGCACAACCCGGCGCCTGTCCTAGAAAATGACTCGCATAAACTCCTATGGGACTTTAACATACAAACGGATCACCTAATCCCGGCCAGAACACCAGGCCTCATAATAATCAACTGAAGAAAGAAAATCTGCAAAATTGTTGACTTTGCTGTCCCGGCGGACCACAGAATAAATCTGAAGGAAGGTGAAAAGAAGGATAAGTACCTCGACCTTGCTAGAGAATTGAAAAAACTGTGGAACATGAAAGTAACGATTGCGCCAATTGTGATTGGTGCGTTAGGCACAGTAACTAAAGGATTATTAAAGGCCTTAGAGGACTTGGAAGTTGGCGGACGGGTAGAGACTATCCAAACGACAGCATTGCTGAGGACGGCCAGAATACTGAGACGAGTCATGGAGAATTGAGGAAACTTGCGGTCACTCAAACTCCAGTGAAAAACCATCAGCTAATACTGATGTGAAAAACTCTAGAGGAGTAAATAATAATAATAATAATAATAATAATAATAATAATAATAATAATAATTGGGAATATTGTAAGCTGGCACCCTCAAGCAAGTGGCAAAGAAAGAAAAATAATTATGTGTATCTCAGGAGAACGAGAAAGATACTCTAAATCAAACAATACAATAAGGACCTTATGAAAGGGATAAATACATGGGCTGTCCTCCTGGTAAGATACTCAGATCCAATATTCAAGTGGACTAGTAAAGAACTTAAACAAATGGACTTGAGAACAAAAAAACTAATGACGATGCTTAAGGCATCACATCCCAGAGATAGTGTTGCAGATTATATGTGTCAAGAACAGAAAGAAGGAGAGGACATGCAAGCATAGAAGATAGCGTTGGTGCATCGATACAACTCAATGACTTTATAGAAAAACGCGGAGGAAGACTGATTACAGTGGAACATAAAGTGACGGTGATACTTACTGTAATTGTTAGAGTCACAAAAGGATTGATACGAGGATTGGGGATCTTGGAAATAATAGGACAAGCGGAAACCATCCAAATTATTGCATTATGAGGTCGGCCAGAATTCTGAGAAGAGTCCTGGGTCTTGAGGAGGCCTGCTGTCACGCACACTCCAATGAGAAACTATTGGCTAAAGGTAATGTGAAAAACTCGAAAAAAAGTAATTAATAATCATAATAGTATGACTATCTCAAGTACTAAACTGGCGTAAACTCACACGAGAAAACTTGGTCATGGCGGAGAAAGGAGAACTTTAACAGAACAACTGAATATCATTTAATAGCAGCTCCAAACAGTGACATAAGGACCAACTATGTAAAAGTAAAAATAGATAAGACGCAACAAAGCAGCAAATATAGTTTATGTGGTGAGAGACACGAAACAATTGATCAAATAATAAGCGAATGCAGGAAATTAGGGTAAGAATATGAGACTAGATACGACAGGGTGGGGAAGATGTTTCACTTTGAATTGTGCAAGAAATTTGAATTCGACCATACAAATAAATGGTACTAGAACAACCCAGAATCGGTACTAGGGAATAAGACGAAACATTATCTGGAAACAGGAAAAACAGATAATTGCTTGGACCTTACCAGAAAATTGGTAACAGCCGTATTCGGGGGTCTTGGAAAATCTTCCAAGAACTTAAAAAAACACTGTTGGACCAGGAGTTCCCAAAACGGACCTAAACATTTCAGACTGCAATATATTGGAAATGGACAGAGGGCAGCTGGGTAGAGTCATGGAGTTCAGGGTAGACTTTCTGTATCTCTGATTTGGGGAACACGTACAATCACAACTTGTGTGAATATTTGCAAATATGATAATCGAGCTGAGTTGGCTATATCATTTTAAAATTATTAGGTATGAGTCAGTGTTAAATACCTGATTCGAGTGAAAGAAGGATAAAATGGCTGGATGCCCATGAAGAATCGACAACAGTCGGTCACAGTGACGCCTCTCATTTGAAAAACGTCCTCGTTAAAGAAAAAGAAAATACTGGAGTAACTGAAAGATTAAATAACATTTCTTTTTTTGAGTGAGGAGTTTGAAAAATTTGGAAGTAACGCTACTCTCAAAATTCAAAGGTAAAAATGAAAGGCGCTAAAAAGAAAAAGGAAGGAAATCAAGAAAGAAAAATTGAAATCATATTCAATACTATAATTATATATTTGTATACCTCTCTCTCTCTTTCTTTCTCCCTTTCGCAAATATATATATATATATATATATAAGTGTGTGTGTGTGTGTGTGTGTGAGAGAGAGAGAGAGAGAGAAAGAGAGAGAGGGTGAGAGAATGCATGTGTGTGCATGCGTGTGTCTTTTTGTCCATTTCTCACTTCCTCTTTTTTTACTATTTCTCTTTCACCATTCTCTCTCTCTCTCTCTCTCTCTCTCTTTCTGTCTCTCTATCTCTCTGAATATGAATATATACATATGTACAGAGAGAGAGAGAGAGAGAGACAGAGACATATACTGAGGACCCATTTATAATGTGCCCAATATCTCTATATATCAAATCTGTTCTGTGTAACGGTCAAAAGAGAACGCTCAAAAATATTTTGCATTCGATGATTGCCATAAATCTAAACGTTTCTGGGGTGGATATATATATATATATATATATATATATATATATATATATATATATATATATATATATATATAAGGAGGCTTTTGTGGTGTAATGGTCACCGTTTTGGGGAATGTATTTTGGAACTCAGATTCACATACTGGACGTGGTTGTTCGCATTTGAAATAGTGATAATAATTTTAGAACAGTCAGAATCTGTCTATTCTCTTTCTATCTACAGTTAAATAGTAGGCCAGACTTTGCTCTTTCTCCTTGGTATGGCAATCAGTAGAGGAGAATGACCTTCGGAATTAAAAACTTTTAAAATCCGCGTAAAAACTGCTTTGTATCATCTTCAGCCCGTTCAGTTGGGTTGGTATATATATATATATACGTGTATTTGCGTGTGTGTGACAGAGAGAGAGAGAGAGAGAGAGAGAGTGAGAGAAAAGAAGAAGAGAGCAAGAGAGAGAGAGAGAGAGAGAGAGAGAGAGTGTGTCTGTGTGTGTGTGTGTGTGTGTGTGTGTGAAAGAGTATATGTTCAAAATTTTGCACCGAATTATATCATCTAAGAAATATACAATAATCTTATTGGAATTATACAAATGTTTAATCTTCTTTTCTTATTGCTATCGGGTTCTTCATCTTGTATATCTAAAATACTGTTGAAAGGAAAGTTAGGCAATAGTCTCACAACTAAGTCTTAGACATGATTAATATCTTGCACGGGAAGGAATATGAAATTTCAAGTCGCATTAAACAACTAATGGCTGCGTAAGTGTAACGGGAGATAACCCCTGAATACATATTGATACCCGCTTGGGGATGTATATAGTGCTTTCCAGAATTACAACGACGTCTCTATTTTCTATCATTTCTTTTATTGAGGAAGTTGAGCGCTAAATATATGCGTACAGGTCGCTGAAACAAGCGCATACTCATACATGCATAGATAACCCAACAGATATAAAAGTATATATATATATATATATAAGTTGACGTATATATATATATATTTTTTTTTTAATACATATGTGGATACGGGAAATTGCTTCCGCACAACCATGTCTCGGTCCTCACCCTAGAGAAAAAGTAAAGGATGGTGTATTTTTGTTATCATCTGAACTTTGGGGAATCACAATTCTAAAAGCTGATTTATTTTTATTTGTTTATCCTTGGGTTCCTGTTGGATACAATTGCAAATATGTTGGGGATCCTTTTACATCTAAGATGTAGTTTTCCGAACATTCCTGAGGAAGCGGAAAGAAGTTTCGAGTTGCACGTTTTAGTAAAGAACTATTCACTGAAATTCCCATGACAATGTGGCAAAAGTTCTCTACTACGATAGCAGAATAAATGAGTTCGAACCCCAGTCATGCAATCACATTCTCTTTCGAACTAATACCCTTGGGAAAATTATGAATTTCCTTATCTCCCCCATCTATATATTAAATAACACGTTACCGTTCTTCAAGAATGATGGCCTTGGACTAAAGAAACCACAAATATCTATATGTCATTAAAATAAAATTTAACCACAATATAGATTCACTATCTTAAATGCAGTGTATTAAAGAAGAAATAAGGCACATTCCTTACACCATTATTTATCATATTTCCCAATCCCTCCGCTCGGGTAGGATATGACACAAGGTCAATTTTTAAGCGGAGTTTAACAGGTTTGAATTCAGAGTTTTCCTTCTCCTAGACTAGTTGCCTCACCAAGGCTAAAGAACCAAGTCTACCCTACTATTTACCCATAGCTGGAGGGAAAATATTTTGATTCATACCTTTCCCAAGGGTATTAGTGCTATGTGAAATGCAATCAGTCACGTCCAGGATTTTAACTCGTGTCACCGTGTCTATTTTCTACGACGATAACCATTACACCACGAGAACCTTTTTTCCAACCCCTCCGCTCAGGCAGGATATGACACAGGGTCAATTTTTAAGCGGAATTTAACAGGTCTGAGTTCAGAGTTTTCCTTCTCTTAGACTAGTTGCCTCACCAAGGCTGAAAAACCTAGTCTGCCTCACTATTTACTCATTATTTATTGACCGAATGGAAAGAAAGGTACAATGATGTTGCCAAGTTTTCTCTCTCTAAGGGACAGGGATACGCCATCTGGATAGGACTGCTTCTGAACAGAGCATTCGATTTTATAGGGCCATTTTATTCTTCTTTTTTATCATAGGAATTATACATACACAGTTGTACACAACATCACCTATGCTTGTATGGCTGAACAACAATGACATTTTTGTTTGTTCTTGAGATAAATCTTTAGCTCGTTTTTAATTCATTTTCTTCTTATCAAGTCATTGAAATGCTGATGTTTATTGGATTTTACTTGATCATACTAATATTCAACAAGCAGTACAAATATTTTGGCAACATATCGGAACTCCTGTCAACAAGGTAAGCCGAAGTGTTCAACAACCAATGATCATATGGCAAAGACGGACTGAAATTCAACTGGCTCCACACCATAGCTTTTGGTGCTAACCCGAGAGAAAAATTAAGTGTCATGAAATATTTTCCGATCTGTATGAAAAGGAGCTGCAAGACCCTCAGAAAAGTCAAATGTGTGAGCAAAATAATAACAAATAAATGAATAGACAATTAGATAAAAGCGATTTGTCTAAGCGAAAAGAATAGGATTCACGCAACTCTCAGAGACACAGAGACAGAGACAGAGAGACGGAGACAGAGAGACAGAGAGAGCATGTTACTACCCACCAAGATAGATGGATACCCCTAACACATGGATATCCTATGTGGTATTTTCCAACAATCAATCTAGAAGTCAAGAGTCTTAGACGAACAAACAAAATCCATATACAAGAATGAAATTGTTTCTCCTTTTCAAACACGCCATGTATTTATTGTTGTGCTTGTTCTCACTCATATCCAGTAAGCGTGTGGTATGCTGCCTCATCAAAGTACATTACTTTGTCGGCTGGGGCTCTAGAATACACCAACTGCTTTTCTGCAGTGGGATAAGACCACACCACCAACAACAATTGTCCTTGATATGGCAGTAAACAATCAGAGTGTTAGGTTCCAATAAGACTGGAGCTTTGGGGAATGTTGAGTACCCCTTCATTGCCATCGCTCCCATGTCCACTTTGACCGGGAGAGTTAGTGCATGATAGGGTCCTATCTATGAGTTGAATAGAATTAAACTGCGTACTTATGTAAAACTGAATTGAAATAGAATTGTTTTGATATTTAAACTATGTGATCATGCTAAACTAAAATGCTTGAAATGGAACTATTTTTGACATTGGACTGTGTGTAACAAAACTATACTAAATTGAATTGTTTGAATTAGAACTGTTTGGATTAACTGAATAGCTTGATATAGACATTTTTTGACAATTAAACTGTGTACTTATTGTAAACTGCATTGTTTGAAATAGAATCGCTTGTTTGCTTGTATAAAAATGGATTTGGCATTAAATAACCAACAAGTGTTGATATGCAAGAAAACAAACAAACAAACCATAAAAGTATATTGCTTGAAGGCCTACTCAAACTCCTCAATGATATAAGCAAAATTGGTCTGGCCGTAATCGAGGGTTACTCGCCCGAATGCTCGCTTTTCATAAACTACTACACCGAGTTGTAAGGGATGTCGCTACTCCTTTCCCTGGGCAGCTCCACTTTACCCTTAATCCCCACCTAATAGCGCTGAATTCTAAGGTAGGAAACATCAAGTAGCATTTTTTTTAGTCTTTGGTATGACTTGAACTGGGACTGAATCCTAGTTTCCAGGGCAAGGTGGAACACTCAACCCACTCCCGCTATATAACTAATATTCAACTCTAAATGAAAGATACATTTTTTTTTATTCACATAACTCCATTTTAATAGATTTCTCGGTTAATTTGCTATAATTCTTAATATTATGACATTAAAAAAAAATAAAAAAAGTTTTTAGGCATTACCCATGATCACGCGAGAATGATGGTTGACGCAGATTATAAAATAGTTTTCTGAAAAAAGCCTAGTTAATTAATAAACCTCGCGATTGAGGACTTTGAAGTTTAAAGGTAAAAAAAAATTGTCATATAATATTGTTCCATAGTTGAGTATGTTAGGTTATTTTTTCTGATATATCGACACTTTATGATTATTTTATCCGAAATACTGTTATATATATTGCAGTCAGTAAGCTTCCAGAATTTTTTGTAGCGGCATTTAGAATTATCGTAGACTCTTGGAAATTCACTATGTTGTTGCTATACATCTTATGAGATGACCGACCAATTTTTATGATTTCAGGTTCAAATAAACGGCTAGTCCAGTAATTTGAATACACCCTACTAAAGCCTGATTGTCTCAGCTGGTTAGGGGAAAATAAATTAACTCTGTTATATAAGCTGCATGCAGACTACTTTTCATTGTGTCAAAGTGTCATTTTGTCAACGTTGTCTCATGAAGAGATATACTTAGATATCTGCAAAAATATGAGGGTTGTACTCACTTTTGTGATATATATATATATATATATATATATATATAATCTGTATGTAAATAGTTTGTCGGTAGGTCTATCAATAAGCGAGTTAAATTTCAGCATTTTACAGAGTGAAATATTTTCAAGTATTGCTTAACATTAGAAGTTCTGTATTTCAAGTCTTCCAATTTAATATTACACTTTTGTTTACATACGGTTAATTATATTAATCTTTTCTTTGTATACAAGTGGGTAGTGACAACAATTGCTATCTAACAATAATAATTCTGTTTCATAGTAATCTTTTATATCAGTATTTACACGACCGCTCCTTGGAAAAAACTGCATTTTATTTTTTCGGATAGGTCTAACTTTAATGTGACTGATACCCTTTCTCCATGCATTTGCTAGTCACGAACTGATATCATTTTCGGTTGATGAGATGCTGCTATATGAATGCACCTCGTGGAAGCTGACAAAGCGTATGGAGAAATTTTGACTGCAATTACACGAGAATGCAATGAGCTGTATTGAACATGTTTTGGAGGCGACACCCCACAAAACAGCAGATGTACGGCCACCAACGACCCATAACGAAAACCATCCAAATTAGAGGAGCCAGACATACCGGATTCTGCTGGAGAAATAAGGATGAACTCATAAGTGAACCCCTTCACATGGACGAGAAAAAATTGGACGACCAGCTAGAAAATATCAACAAAATACTCATGACTAATACAGGATGTACCCTGGAAGACCTACGATGGACGATGAAGACGAATGTCGAGCGAGGGTCAGGGAAATCTATGCTATCGGAACGACATGATGATGATGATTCATCTTTCGTTTTTACGCTCTTAAAACCGTTTCTATTATTACTATTTAAGATTGGTATTTCTGTGTATCAAGACTTCCTATCTAATTCAAACGATTTTCCCACAACCTCATGACTTAAAAAAAATAATTATAATTTCTTGCAAAAAATTTAAAAGTTATATTAGACCCTTTGTAGGACCAGAACAAGTCCGACTACTCTGGCTGAAAATGAACCTCAAAATAATTATAATGAAGCGGTAAATCACAATCCCCAAAATACAATATTTGAGCCCCAACATTAGTCGCAGTTAAATGACATACAACGGTTGATACCGTTCAAACAAATTGTTTGTTTTGAACATTATACACAGGCTACATATTCATTGGCCTAATGAGTACAGTGTTTGCCAATGGTCCGAGAAACCGGGGTCGAGTCATGCCAAAGATTAAAAAAATGGTACTTGATGTCATTACACTCAGCATTATAAGATAAGGATCATGGGTAAAGTGGATCAATCCAAAGAAAGGAGTAGCGCCTTCCCGAACCCTTCGGTGAGCTAGCTATTCTAAAGGAAGCCTTTGGGTCACCCTCTACTAAGCTCGCCAATCTTTACTTACTTACATATTTTTAAGGTCCAAATGAACAATCGTTTATTGTTATAGAAACAGACCGGTTATAATAATCGCTTTAATGTTTGGTTTCTACATTAGTTGAACGAAAATAAATGAGATACTAATTTAATTCCGTTTAACAATTTTTTTTCGTTTTTAATCACATTGTAAAATACAATAATAAGTGAAAATTTTATGTTAATGTATAACCTAAACTAAACTATACTAAATAAACCAGTATCATACATATCAATTTACGTTTGGTTTGACATTTTAAAGGCATATCAAACAAGCTGGGTTATTTGATTCCAAAGCCATACTAATGGAAGAAGATTAAAGGTATTTCTTAACTCTTAACTATTGGTCAAAAAATGAACGTAATAATGAGACCGGAGTTCGTACCCAATTACTAGGATGTTACAATCCACTACGTTTGCCACTAAGCCACTAAGATTCTCCTACTTTAAAAATATGTTTTCTAATAAAGGCTTTGGTATGTACAAAAATCAAACTATGGTTTGGAAAAATTACAGATCACAATTAGATGAATTACAAACAGGAATCCGTGAAAATTATAGGTGAATAGTTTGTGGAAAAGTCCAACATTCTAATTGGATAACGCTTTCACCCATATTTAATATCAGCCAAACAAGGTCTCCCACCTATAAAACAAATCATCTGACACAAACAATTAAAAATCACTGATCTAATAATTATTGAAATACCCTTCAAAATAAGCGTCAAGAAATATACCACTACTTGCCAAAATAATATCATATATGGAATCATATATTTATACTTTAGGAGACTACCGCTCCATTCTAAAACATACATCGAATTTCGATGATGGAGAAATCTCTATTATATCAAGAAACCTTACAAGCTACGTCTCCAATTAAAGATAATTATAAAGAATAACATCAAAGACGTACCATATGAAATTTGCATATGCCTAATTCTTGTATAAAACACCCATGCATTATATAAGATCAATAGTAAATAGATATATAAATGAAAGACTTATTTACGAAACCAAAAAAGAAATAAATCTCAATAAGATTATCTTTTAGGATAGCATGGAGAGTTCTAAATATTTTTGTCAAATAGGATTCTGTTTTTCTGATAACTCTACTGTGACGTCATTTAACGCCTCATTGACCTGCAGCATCTCGGTTGGAAATTTAGCTCTCGTTTGATGTTAAATCACTTTTCAATGAGTGACACCAAATTCGTTTAAATACAAATAACTAAGACTACAAATCTCATTAAAAACTAAGATCCCTTGTCTCAGCCACTGCATTCCAGCGGATATTGCAGGTGTTTGAGAACATTGTTTTGTCTTCACAAATTTCTCAATGAAAAACAAATTCCTTGGAATACTCCAAACGAAACCTTGAAAAAGTCCTGGAGCCAGAGCGGTAAAGTGTCATAAAAGATTACTTGAGACATTGCAGTAAAACGACCATATAGCGCTCATTAAATTTCACCTGCGAAATGTAAAACATCTACTTTTCTTTTACTTTAAAAACGTGGAGGAATAATATACAAATTAAAATCATAAAGCACACAGAAATCAGTCTATCTGCAAAAACAAAATATCATTTAACACTAAATAAGTATTTCTAGACTCATTTGGGACTTCAGAAAATCCAACCAAATACAACAAAAATAAAATGGAAAGTAAAACTGGTTGTACAACTTATCACAACACTTCACTAGTGTGATCCTTGCACAGAAAAAATTGCCATAATCACCTCCAAGTATGACGCGAACTATAATTAAATGATTAAATATATATCTAAATGTAGGCATAAAAGCTAATTCCTAATAAGCCATTAATGTTTAAATGGATACCCATCACCTGGGAACCGCTTAGTCAGATTATTGCTTTGGCAATATAATTGCTGCCATCAAGTTGTGTCAAATATGTGTCTAAGCTATATATATATATATATATATAGCTTAGACACATAATTGCCATAACTTGATGGCAGCAATTATATATATATATATATATATATATATATATATATATATATATATTGCGATCCTCGTCTTGTCATATTAACTCGCCTAAAAGAGTAATTTAACCATATATATATATATATATATAGTTAAATTACTCTTTTAGGCGAGTTAATATGACAAGAAGAGTAATTTAACCATATATATCATCATCATCATCATGTCGCACTGGTAGCACGGATATCCTGATCCTCTCTCGCCACTCCTCCCTATCGTTCATCCTCCCAGGCAGGTCTTCAGGAGAACATCCCGTATCCTCACATAGCTGCTGAATGTATGTTCGTGCTGGTCGTCCTGCTTTTGCACGGTCATGTTTGATGGTTAAATTACTCTTTTAGGCGAGTTAATATGACAAGACGAGGATCGCAAAAACAACGAAACTGTAGTGGACTTATCGTACATTAATGACAGTAGTTGAACCGGTCCATGACTGCTATTTTACAGCAATTCAGAGAAGTGGGACCATAGCGTATGTATTCCTTGACGGGGCTAAGGTGTTAAATATTGAACTGAAGGTGTCTTAGACAAGTTGCATGTGGCATAGCAGGATATACAACTGTTTTTTTAAAGTAAACCGAGGGCAGTTTTTCCCCTCAGCGAAAGTGTCACGTAAGTTACGTTAGTGGCATGCTAGATTGAAAGCGTGTCTACGTACAACGTGTAGATGAGTTGTAAAACCACGAAAATCCAGAAAATATATAGACCAGGGAATATGTTGAGCCAGGGAGAACGAAGCTGGAAGGCAGAGTTTTCAATGAAAAATTACACCGTCGCCCTTGTGTGTGTGTGTGTGTGTACATCTCGACCATCTCCAACTCTCTCTCTCTCTCTCTCTCTCTCTCTCTCTCTCTCTCTCTCTCTCTCTCTCTCTCTCTACAGCGGCAAAAGCATTACACTGAAGAATTACTAACGTTAAATGCTACTCTAACAAGTTATTTCTTCATAACAGACAAGAAATGTAACAATCAAATTTTACATGATGAAGCTGGTGTTTTTCCCTGTAAAATTTCATAGGTTTGTTGAGAAATATGTCATTTTTTAAATAACTTATTCATTGACTGCCGAGAGATGTATTATGTTAAACACATCTTAGTTTGGTAAAAGAGAATAAAACAATTTGATCCTATTTACCAACCCCTCTGCTCGGCCAGGATATGACACAAAGTCAATTTTTAAGCGGAGTTTAACAGGTTTGAATTCAGAGTTTTCCTTCTCCTAGACTAGTTGCCTCATCAAGGCTGAAGAACACAGTTTATCCTACTATTTACCCATAGCTGGAGGGAGAATAATTGGATTCATACCTTTCCCAAGGGTATTAGTGCTATGTGAAATGCAATCATTCTCGTCCAGGATTTGAACTCGAGTCGCCGTGTCCATTTCCTACGACGATAACCATTACACCAGGGGCAACAATTTGATAATTTTATTTACCCAATGTCTCAATCATTTGGCAGAATGTGACACAAGGTCCATTTTCAGGTTTGTGACACTGGTTTGAATTCTGAGATTGTATCAAGTTGGCTGCAAACCAAAGGTAAAAATTACAGTCTGCCCCGCTATTTAGACATAGTTGGGGAGAGAAGGGATCGACTTTTTTAAAAGGAAACTGCAACTGCAATGTATTTAGTTACTGTTATTTTGTTTTTATGACCGTTTGGTTTGGTTGGGTAATTTGTTTTTTAAGAGATATCAACATTGGAAAGTTATTTAATGCCGAAATATTTCTTTTAGATCAGTAGTGGAGCTATTGAACACAAAGATGGCAGTGGATGAATGATTTTCAATCAATACCAAAGTTGAAAATCCGAAAACGTTGGTAGTACCGCGACCATCTTTCGATTTCATTCACAAAAGATACGTAGTCTAGCAGCTTCGCCTTAACGTCAAGATGACTCTCCCCAATAAAAACGCGCAAAATAACCTTTAAGTAAAGGGTTGGTTCCAGAAACATCGAAGTTAATTAGCGGTTATCCTTCTCGTTGCCAAAGAGAATGGCCTTTGAGCGCAGCTGGTACCGTAAGTGGCCGATGACACGAACCTTATTGGATATCGTTGTCTTGATAAAAATATAAGTGGGAATGTTTAATTATGAAATATGAAAATACTTCATTAATTCTATAACTAACGGATCTTTCTGGACACAATTAAATGCATCTTAAAGATATATACCTTTCCTCAATATATTGATAAGTGCTAAAGATTTTATCAGGATGAGAGACGTCATTTTTATACACTATAATTCTTCAGTCAACTAGTGTATATACCAAACAATACATTTTACTGACTATAAAAACACTTAATTTACAGTTATTATGTTATATACTTTTTTCTCTTCGTAGTGTTTTTTTTTTTCATTTTTTTCTCTTTTGCTCTAATTTCTCCTTGTTTTATTTGATCTTTCATTATTACTGTCACCCTATTTTCTCAAATTCAATCGGGCTTTCTGTATTTGCATACGCGTACGTATGTGTGCTTCACTCTTTCTGTCCCTCATTATATATATATATATATATAGAGAGAGAGAGAGAGAGAGAGTACCATTCGGTCCAGTTTAACTGGAGTTTGGAGTACTTCCATCAGGAAAAAAAAAAACATTCTGCAGTGAACATTTAATTTTTCCTGGCAAAGAGCTCAATGTGACTGACATTACAGAACAATAATATATTTAAGAAAAAAAAAACAAAAAAAAAACGGTCACATTAGGATTATATATATATATATGGGAGGGGGTAAATAATACAGACTCATTACGTCCACCTATTCTAACATCGATTGATAAAATCAGAGAGAATGGCTTCGAGCTGACGAAGAAAAGAAGCAGAAGGTACCCCGAAAAAACAATTACCGACGCCAACTACGCCGATGACATAGCGATACTGGCAAATACACCCGACCAAGCCGAAACACTACTGCATAGTTTGGAACGAGCAGCCGCGGGCATAGGCCTCTATGTTAATGCACATAAAACAGAACAGGGACATCTCCACTCTAGACGGAACCCCTCTTAAACTAGTAGACAAATTCACTTACCTAGGAAGCAGCGTCGAATCAACCGAAAAGGACATCGACACACGGCTAACGAAAGCATGGGCAGCAATCAATAGGCTATCGATTTTATGGAAATCAGACCTAACCGATAAAATGAAACGCAGTTTCTTCCAGGCAGCGGTCACATCGATACTGCTATATGGGTGCACTACATGGACTCAAACAAAACGGCCCGAGAAGAAGCTAGACTGCAATTACACAAAAATGCTGCGTGCAATCTTGAACAAGTCCTGGCGCCAACACCCCACAAGACACCAACTGTACGGCCACCTTCCTCCTATCACGAAAACTATTCAAGTTAGACGAACCAGACATGCAGGACACTGCTGGTGAAGCAGGGACGAACTCATAAGTGATGTACTCTTATGGACCCCCACACATGGCCGTGCAAAAGCAGGACGACCAGCACGAACATACATTCAGCAGCTTTGTGATGATACGGGATGTTGTCCTGATGACCTGCCTACGGCGATGAACGATAGGGAGGAGTGGCGAGAGAGGGTCAGGGATATCCGTGTTACCAGCGCGACATGATGATGATGATGATGATTCTATCTTTTATGAGTCACTTGATTTTTGAACGGAATGACAGGTGCCGTGTCTTTTTCACATACTTTCGACTCAAAGTGGAGACATTTTCGAGAGAGCAAATAATGATATGATAAACGCAATGCCATATCAAATATAGTTATATGAAGAGTAGGAGAAAGAAAAAGTGGAAGGAAAATTTATGCAATATTAGTATTTGACTAGATGTGAGGGAGTGAATTGGAAGAAATATTCTATCGGTATTTTTAATGTGGCTGCTATATTAGTCGTTGATCTTCTTTAAGTAAGGTTTGTTAATCTTTTTTTCTAAGAGCTTGAAGACTGTGATCTTTTAATGTAATATGTAGTTGTTTTCAGTACGCTTATTCTTCATCCTAAAAATATATGAAGATACAGACGATTTAGCATAATTAAGACATATATGGAAACGAATCAGACGGGGAATTTCTTTCAATAGTTCCGTTTGAATTTAATGATCATATTCAAGCGTATTTTTCGAAGTTCCTCTGAAACTCGTTGCCAGATATTGTACTGAAATGTGCCATCATATTTATTTAAAAGTCACCCTAATTTGAAATTTTCAACCTACATTTCAGGTAACACGAAAAGTTACACAGAGTTAGGTTTAAAGATTACAGAAAATTGATTGATAGTGTTACATATTGACCTTCTACCGAGCCGTCAATCAAGAGATGTACCGGTGTAAATAAGTGGAGGAACAGCGGAAGCAGGTGTACGTAAGACAATTATATAACCAGGTGCCACAGACGACTTGAGTCAGTTCTAGTTGGAGTTGGAGTCAGTTTGACATAGGATGCCATCGAAAAGAGAACCAGCTCCAGACATAGGGCTTGGCCCCTCAGTGACCCACGGTTGAGCAGCCCAGCCAGGATGCGAAAGAAGTGCTGCTATGGCCAGAAGAACTTGGGGTCAATATGTAGCAAACTGTCCCCGTCTCCAACTCACCTCTCACACACAACCAACATAAACCCTTTCGAGAATTAAGCGTGAGAGATTATATTTTTATAAGAAGTGTGTTCGTTCATTGAAGTTGTCATTATTGTTGACTATGTTTCCGCTTATATTTGTATATATATATGTATGCGGCTATACAACAGTAGTTTGATTGATTGATTGATTTGTCCATTGTCTTTGCTCAGAGATTACGGAGTGCCTTCATTATACATTTAGATTTAAATTTTTTGAGCATTTTTCTTAAGACATTTTAAGACATCAATTATTCCTCTCTAATACAAATGTTTTCCTCAGTTATTCATTTCAAGCATTTGTCTCTGATATCTAAACGCTTTCCAGTAATTGTATCTCCTTTACAATAGTTTTCGCACAGCTACATATTTTCAAGTAACTAACAAGAATCCTTAGTTTACAATAATATCATTAATTAACTATTCCGAAAACAATTAATTTAGTGTGATATGTAATTACCCAACCCCTCCATCCAAACAAAAGATGAAGCGAAGTCAATTTTTAATGGAAGATTAATAAGGGTAAATTCAGAGACTTTCTTTAACTAGATAGGTTGCCATACCAAGATTAATGAGCCAGTATTCCCTAGTTTTGCCCTTAGAGTTGAGGAGATTAGCTAGCTTCAAACCTTTCCAAGGGTATTAGTAATATGTGAAAAGCAAATATTATTTGTTACGACAATAACCATTACACAACAATCGCCTCGTATAATTTACAGTTTATTGCATTAAGTATTCTTATTGAATATGAACAATTTTTAATCAGATCGATTTGGTTCTTGGTGCGATCTTAATTACGCCTAGTCGAGGTCAGCGTTAACCTTGAAGTAATAGCAATCTTAGGGTCCTCCACACTACCAAGATATTTAGGGAACAGACAAGAAACATCCCTCAGTTTAAATACCATGCACTTCTATTTGACCCATACTCTTCCAACGTTAAACATTTCCGTGTTTTATATATCTTCATCTGGGCAATGATTGAAAGTGACTGAGTAACTTTTTGATTATATTCAATTCTTAACAGAAAAACCTCTTTGTATTCTATTGCCGTTAGTTGTTTTCTTTTTAAATATCTGTGATATAATCGATGTGAAAAATTTATTCTTAAGCAGGGAGTATTTGTTATAAATTCTAACTTTTTGAAACTAAAAGAGATTTGAAAAAATATGTGTTGCCATTTGTTTCGTTGGTTAATGGCCTATAAACTTTTGAAGGTTATTTAATGCCAAAGCCATCATTCTAAAAGAACAGTAGTGGTAGCATTTAAACCATGGGTGGGAGAATAAGAGGGTTCCAGACCTTTCTCAATGGTATTTGTCCGAAAGAGAACGTAATAGAGCGACTGAAGTTCAAACTCGCTCACAACAGTTCATCACGTCAACCATTACACCTTGGTAATGTTATTTTAGGAAGAATATAACACAAATATAAATATGAACTCTAATATAAAAAAGTGATCTTGTAAGTTTTTTGCTGGAATTTTACTAAATAAGGATTTAAATTGGAAAAAAAAAACTGTTTTCTTTTATTGTTTAAATAATGATGGACAAAACAATCTTCTATGTTGTTCATTATGCATATTAATTATATTTCAGGATCTTTAAAATTATGTTTTAAATAATAATTCTGTTCAAGACCAATGAAAAAGAATCACGACAAAAAATAAATAAATAAATAAATAAATCAGACGGAAAACAGGATTTAGAAATGAGTCACAATTCTAACTTTAAATGTTACAAACAAGTTTTTTGTTACTAATAACAAATATATATCACGGTATTGATTATACATATATATATATATATATATATTTATATATATATATATATATATATATATATATATATATATATATATATCTTTTTTACCTGTTGTCAGATTTGGAATGAAATCATTTTAAATGAATCCCAACCCTCAAGCTTTAAACTCAATTCTGCTATACAGGAAATGCCTGTGGCAGAAGGCCCGTTGGTTGTAGGCTGATCAACTTAATATCTCAGACTCCGCCAAACGCCATATTGACATGAAAATAGAACACATATATATATATATATATATATATATATATATATATATATATATATATATATGTATATATATATACTAACATTTCCAGATATTCTTGACTGCTTATTAGTGAATTAAAATTGCTTTTTTTAATTCAAAATCACAAAAAGTTTTACATGATTTAGCTAGCTATTACTAATCGCTGACTTTAACCATCATTTTAAATATTTCAAAGACAAATTTATCATACACATTTGTGCTATTTTAATATTGGGATAGTCTTTATTCCGTGTCATTTCATTCTTTCTTTCGCCTTACGTATCCCTGGCTTTTATTTCGTTTTTCCTCGTTTTCTTCTTGTGTACTTTGTTTTTTTGTTTATTTATCCCCCATCTCTTGACCCTGGTCCTCTTCATCATTCTTCGCTTCATACTCCTCCTCAACATCTTCTTGATTTTGTTTTTTGTCAAATGGCGTATAAACATTCGCCAGAATTGAAGAGGATCTGTTAGGAATAAGAGGATTAATACTTTCTCCTAGAGTATTAATCTTAAATTGAACGTAATAGTGCGACGGGAAGTCGAACTCACTTAAGATACTGAAGTCTCGCTCGTTAATCACTCGATAGATCAAATCAGAGAAAACGACTTCGTGCTGAAAAAGTAAAGAAGGAGAAGGTACCCCGCAAAAACAATTACCGAAGCCGACTAAACCGATGACATAGCGTTACTAGCGAAAACAGCCAACCAAGCCGAAACACTACTGCATAGTTTGGAACGAGCCGCTGCGGGCATTGGCCCGCATGCCAATGCACACAAAACTGAATATATGTGCTATAATCAAACAGGTGACATTTCCACACTAGACGGAACCTCTGAGAAACTGGTAGACAAATTCACCTACCTAGGAAGCAGCGTCGAATCAACCGAAAACGACATCGACACACGGCTAACGAAGGCATGGACAGCTATCGATAGGCTCCCGATCATATGGAAATCAAACCTGACCAATAAAATGAAACGCAGTTTCTTCCAGGCAGCGGTCTTATCGATATTGCTATATGGATGCACTACTTGGACGCTAACTAAACGGATGGAGAAGAAGCTAGACGGCAATTACGCAAGAATGTTGCGAGCAATCTTGAACAAATCCTCGCGGCAACACCCCACAAGGCACCAACTATACGGCCACCTGCCTCCCATCACGAAAACTATCTAAGCTAGACGAACCAGACATGCAGGACACTGCTGGAAAAGCAAGGACGTGCTCATAAGTGATCTACTCCTATGTACCCCCGCATATGGCCAAGCAAAAGCAGGACGACCAGCTCGAACACACAGCAGCTATGTGAGGATACGGGATGTAGCCCTGAAGACCTGCCAGAGGCGATGAATGATAGGGAGAAGTGGCAAGAGAGGGTCTCGGATATCCATGCTAGCGGCACGACATGATGATGATGATGATGATGAAAGATTACCATATAAATAACATACGTTTTGTCAAGGATTTATGACTTTTAAAAGCCTTTCGCTCACTGTTATTTAAATATATTATTTCCGAACGCGTGATTTGATGTGAAATAATAACTTTGTTGTAGCAAAAGTAAACAGAAACCTTTAGGAATTCATTCACTACAATAAGAATATTAATTCTTATCGGCAAACTTATCAATCATAGAGGAAATTAAAACTAGACGGAGAATTGGCAGGATAATTGTTTACCAGTTTGAGGAGAGTGTGTCGATACTGATTAAAGGGTAATTGAAGTAAATTAACCTCTATTTCACTATGAAACTGATGTGTTCAAGGTAGATAACTCATTATCTAGATCTTGGGTTATCTTATTTGAAATTTCAATTGATTTGAGACACTACAGAAAAAAAGTTAAATATACAAATACACGCAGTGTTTGATTATAGTAGCATATTGAAAAATATTCCATTTGGCTTTTGCATTTTTAGTTCTTTTTACTTTATTTGCTTTACATTTAGTTTCCATGTTTTATTATATTTTTATTTAATTTTTTTAAACTGATTTTTCTTTTGAACTTTTGATTTTTAAAAACATATTCTTTTTTATTTTGTTTATATATTTATTTATTTACTTTCTGTTCTTTCTTTCTTACACTCTTTTTTGCAGTATCCAGTTGCCCTTATTCTCTTCCTCACTATCATTTCATGTTTCTGTCGTTAGATCTCCTTACTTGTCTCTTTCCTTCTTCAAAAGATGAATGTTCCACTCCCTTTTCTTCTTTTTTTTTTTTCTTTTTTTTTTTTTTGTTTTGCCATTTTTGGCATTGGCATCACTTATAGAATTTGTTTTGACAGTTCAGTCAAATTCGGCTCACGTTGCAAGGCTATGAACTTCATCTGATATTGCTCTAATAAAAAGAGGCAGGTCGATCACCGGATTTATACATTTTTCTAGGTTTTTTTTTTTATTTTCGTGGCAAATGGAGAAAAAAGGCATCAAAGTACTTAGGTAAATAAACGAATAAAAACAGACAAACAAAAACACGATTAAAGCTAGCAGGTGCCCACGAATCCTTACCTATAAGTACATAAATAAATAAGTTTCTGTCATATCCATATTTTTTCATGATTTTTAAAGAAAATATACTTTTCGTGACACGATAGCCTTTTCAAGGAGATCAGTAATTTTTATATTTTTGGTTTAATTTTATTTTTTGTGTATGTGATTTTTGAAATCTTTCTACTTTGGTAAACTTTCGGCAGTGACGCAAGATATAAAAAAAAATAAATAAATTATAAGTTTTAAGGCAAGAAAAGAATAAATAAAAACCTGTACTGAACTTAGTATTTTTATTCAAACGTCTAAGTGAAGATAAATGCGTAGGCGCAATGTTCATAAAGGCAAATATGCTTTTGTTGTTATGAAACTACTGAAGGTAAATAGAAAGTGAGAAAAATTGTTTCTATTTGCACATACACACACACATACATTCATACACACATTCACACACACGCACGCACGCACACACACACACACACACTTATATATATATATATATATATATATATATATATATATATATATATATATATGTGTGTGTACTGATATTATTTATGCGTGGATCAACATTTTTAATCTCTTCCTCTGTTTTGGTCTGTGACATGCGATTATATTCTTCTTCATTTTTCCCTTCCCAGTATCGCCATTTTTCTTTCATTTGTCCAGTATAGTTCTATATCTTTTGGTCCATCCTTTCTTTTTCAAATTTGACTTATATTTACTCTTTTCTAATTTCACTTATTTCCTCCAGTACGTTTTCCTCTTCTTTCTTCTCATTCTTCAATTGTTTTTTTATGTCTTACTTCATTGTAACTGAGTAAACATTTACCAAGCTTTGCTTTTTCTCGCCATCGACTGCGTGCAATGTCTGTTGTTTCTAATAGCTCACCTAATTATATTGTACTTAGTTTGTTTTACCCTATGTCAACCATTGTTGGGTTATTTCATGACGAAAGCCTATTTTTTTCAAACAAAATTCTGGTTACGTTTGTAAACCTGCACTAAATTTCTACCATGAAGGATTACTTTGCCATATTATAATTATTATAGGGAGCACAATACTTACATGACGTCGTACTATTAGGTTATGAGAATTTTAGCTTTAAATAACTCTTCATAATCGTAAGAATTTAAACACAATCAAATGGTTTCAATTAGCTATTCCTGTTAAATAATAATCATTTATTTACTCTGTGCTTTAATCAGAAAGGCGACATATCTACACTAGACGGAACCTCCCTGAGACTGGTTGACAAATTCAACTACCTAGGAAGCAGCGTCTCATCAACCGAAAAAGACATCGACACACGGCTAACGAAGGCATGGGCAGCTATCGATAGGCTTTAGATCATATGGAAATCAAACCTGACCGATAAAATGAAACGCAGTTTCTTTCAGGCTGCGGTGGTGTCGATACTGCTGTATGGATGCACTACTTGAACAATGACTAAACGGTTGGAGAAGAAGCTCCACGGCAATTATACAAGAATGTTGCGAGCAATATTGAACAAGTCTTGGTAGCAACACCCCACAAGGCGCCAACTGTACGGCCACCTACCACCTATCACGAAAACTATACAAGCTAGACGAACCAGACATGCCGGACACTGCTGGAGAAGCAAGGATGAGATCGTAAGTGATGTGCTCCTGTGGACCCCGCATATGGCCAATCAAAAGCAGGACGACCAGCTCGAACATTCATACAGCAGCTATGTGATGATACGGGATGTAATCCTGAAGACCTGCCGGAGGCGATGAATGATAGGGTGACGTGTAGAGAGAGGGTCAGGGATATCCGTGCTAGCCGCACGTCATGTTGATGGTGATGATGATGTTTACTCACATGTATATGGATCCAAATAGTTGAATCTATAAAAGCGTTTTAAGTAACTAACGATAGCAAGAAATGTAGACAATTTCCACGTCTAGAAAGAATTTTTACCTGCTTCAATTATATGATTACAATCACCCCTATAAAATATTATAGATTTTCAAACACATATCTACTGCATCGAGTAAAGAGTACATTTGGAAGTAAAAGCAACGAAATGGGACTTTGCTTTTTGAATAGGCATCATGACAGAGCCTTTCAGTTTTGTAGTCAGTCCGTTAATTCATAAAATATTCAACTGCCTTTAAAATTGGCTAATCTAAAACATTAAAAAATGAAATTAAATGATTCATTAATTGAACACATGTATAGAATAAACACTACATGTTCACAGAAAACTGTTTAAATATAGTTCAAACTTCTTTTTTTTAATCATCTAAATATACATGTTTGATCTATAGTTGCGAACTTGACTGATAATATCACGCTAGGTGAGAACTGACACCTCTGCACTAACGGCAGTTTTTAAAGGGGTTTACTTCTCTGCATAAGGTACTTTGGTTTTTCTTCTTCTTTTTTTGTTCAATGGTATATTAACTTTCGTGGATTATTCAATGCTGAAGTAGAAGGACAGTGATGAAACTATTTAACTTATGGCAGGGATTAGATGTTTATACCTTTCAAAAGATGATTTATCCAAAGGTGAACAAAATTGCAGACCTGGCTTTCGAACCCATTTTTTACAATGTCGTAGTCCATTACATTAGACACTACGTCAGGTGGACTATCGCCATAAGCAACTGAGTTAGCGTACATGAACCAAGGTGACTCATATATTTCGGTTCTGTCGCTGACAGTGGGGAACTATGTGAGTTAAATTTATTTGACTTATAAGAGAGACACACCAGTTGATTTCAGTGTCGGGTGACCTAAAAGGGTTCGTCAGTTTATATTTTGTCGTCAGTTTATATGGTGTTCGTCAGTTTATATTGTGTCTCGTATGAGACTTCCAGACAGCCTAAGATTTGTAGATGGTGCACTGGAAACAATGAAGTTTTCTGAAAACCAGCAAAACCTAGTGAAGAATCATCGGTATATAACTGGCTTCCTAAAACAAAAGGTTATTCATCAGAGTAGAAGACTTCGACATTTATAAGGCCAAATATGTACTGCCGAAGTCAGATTTTTCCATGGTGCGGCTCACTATCTTACAAAGAGGGTATTTGTATCTCTATGAATGATCATCTTTCTCAACATTTCCTTTCCACTATTTGTATTTCTCCATCAATCTATCTCCATCTTTTTATATCTATAGTACATTGCAGCTAGAGGCAGATTTTTAAGTTTGAATTTGTTTCTATAAAATTGTGGCTCAACTTATAAGGTCGTGCTAAAATCCAAATCTTTACCACACAGTGATCAAAAAGAGATAAAGCTTAGAATTTTAGCCATGTATTTTAAATCACTCCTAGTTTTGTTCAGCTTTTTCTGACTTAAAATGACAACCTATACACCACAATCTAACGTATATATATATATATATATATATATATATATATATATAATGAGTGTGTGCTCTCTCTCTCGCGCGCGCCTTTTATGTGGCCAAACTTTTAGTCCACGGGTTGTTATATTATTCACCTTGATAATGCACATACGACATCCAGTAGTTTCTTGCGAAACAGAGGTCTGTTAAAAATGAAAGTATTGTTGATAACATCGCGATTGAAATAATTAATTTATTTGTTTTTGTCGGGAATTTGTATTGCAAAGCGTTTATTTGGTTGAATTTTTGCCTAATTATATTGGCGTCAGATAAGACTCCCCTAATTTTCTTTGAATGTTTTTCAGGCACGCTATTTTCTCACATATAACACATTCTTTCAGTATTTTTTCTTGTCAATGTTTGGAGGCAATAACAATTTAATATGAATGATTTTATTTCAGTGTATCAGATATCTTCGGAAAATAAAATTCGGATGACATTTAATTGATACTCGTGGAAAATTGAATGTTTATTTCCTTACTTGCTTGACATTAAATTACTTTTAGCACTTTCATATATATATATATATATATATATATATATATATATATATTCAGCACCAAAAGCACTATATATATATATATATATATATATATATATATATATATGTGTGTGTGTGTGTGTGTGTGTGTGTGTGTGTGTGTGTGTGTGTGTGTGTGTGTGTGTGTGTGTTGCAAATAACATATTCCCTAACCTATATAAAGGAAAGACAATAATGAAATTTTACTATTTTATTTTTGTGAAGATAACTTTATTGTTTACTGGTATTTGAAGAAATACTGATTACTCGGAAGAATTATTGTTTATGTAAAGCTGAGTAGTAATATTTGGAAATATTTGAAGTACCATCTCCAGTTAAAAGCTCAGCAGTTTGATCATATGAAAATGACAAAAAATATGTATTTTGCAAATTTTAACTTAGAGACTCTGGAGCGATTTTTTTATTATACAATTTGTTTTACCTTCTTGATTTTTAGTTGTGACAAAGCAACAATGCTTTAATACCAAGAAAATTCTGGTTAGTAATAAGCGTAAATGATTATTTCAGCTCGATCAATAGATCATTTTTTTGGCATAGGAAGACAAATCTTTAACAATTAGGTATGCCTTGTAGTGAAATGTTGTCAGATTGATCAGTGTTTCTGTATACGGATATCGTTTCGTGGTAATCTATCATTTCTTCAACACAAATATTTTTGTTTGGTAAAAAGCGCAACAAAAATCTTTCCCTGTGTACAATAAGAGTACGTAGCAAATTTTTTCTTATCTATGTTTTTACACTAACGTCAGTTGGTGATATTTCCCTGGAGTCTATGTGAAATTAAGTTTTCTTAAGTCGCCAGTATTCTGGCCGATCTAAAAAAATGTCGTACTCAGTTTTTCACATCAGCGTTAGCTGATGGTCTTTCACAGGAGTTTGGGTGACAGCAAGTCTCCTCAAGCCTCCAGGACTCTTCTCATTATTCTTTCCGTTCTCAGTAATGTTGTTGTTTGGATGGTCTCCGGTCATCCACCAACTTCCAAGTCCTCCAGTCCCTTTAGTAATCATTTAGTTACTGTACCAAAAGCACCAATCACAATTTGTATAATTGTCACCTGCATGTCCCATAGCAAGGTCGAGGTATTTATCCTTCTTTTCATTATTATTATTAGTATTATTATCCATCGAGATTTTTTCTCATCCACGTAAGCTGATGGTCTTTCTCTGGGGTCTGAATGACAGCAAGTCACTTTAACTCTCCAGGACTCTTCTTCGTATTCTGGCTTATCTCAATTATGTAGTAGTTTGGATAGTCTCCGCTTTTCCTTTTATTTCCAAGTCCCCCATTACCTTAATTAATCCTTTGCTATGGAGGTGCCTGTGGTGTAATGGTTTTCGTCGTAGAAAATTGACTCGGCGACACGATTTCAAAATCCTGGACGCGACTGATTGCATTTCACATAGCACAAATACCCTTGGGAAAGGTATTCATCCAATTATTCTTCCTCCAGCTATGGGTAAATAGTAGGGAGGACTGGGTTCTTCCGCCTTGGCGGGGCAACTAGTCTAGGAGAAGGAAAAACTCTGAATTCAAACCTGTTAAACTCAGCATAAAAATTGACCTTGTGTCATATCCTGCTCGAGTGGAGGGAGTGGTAAATATGATTAATCCTTTGCTGACAGTACCAAGGGCACCAGCTATAATTGCTGTAAACATTACTTTCATGTTCCGGAGTTTTTTCGGTTACCTAGTCCGGTCGTCTGGCTGATTTTAAGAGATCCGTTTGGATGTCAAAATGCCTGAGGAGTTTGTGTGTGTGTCATTCTGCAGTACTCATGTTGGGTTTTGCATATAACATTTGTTCTTATGGTCAAAATTAAATTTTTGGGCACCATTCTCTTCGGATCACTTTACGCACCCTGTCGTATCAAGTGTTATAATCTTTTTTGTGCAAATTTTCTGCATTCGCTTAATATGTGATTGGTGCTTTCGTTTCCATTATCACTTAGTATTATTATTTACACCTTGAGAGTTTTAAAAGAGTGTATTTTGAATTTGAGTGACAGCACGTCTCCAAAATTGCCATGATTCTTCTTAGTACTCCGGCCGTTCTCAATAATGCTGTCGTTTGGATGGTCTCCGCTCGGCCACCAACTTTTAAGTCCTCCAGTTCCTTTAATAATCCTTTAGTTACAGTCCAAAAAGCACCAATCACAATTGGTCTATTGTCACCTTCATGGTCCATATATATATATTTTTTTAATTCCCTTGTACTAATCTTTCTGTTCACTTTCTTTTAGTTTTATTCTGTGGTCTACCGGGACAGCAAAGTCCATAATTTTGCAAGTTCTCTTTTTTTTAATTTTTTGATTATTATAAGGTCTGCTCTTCTGGCCGAGATTATTATTATTATTATTATTATTATTATTATTATTATTATTATTATTATTATTATTATCTCACTCCTTTAAGAGTTTTTCGCTCCAGCTTTAGCTGATTGTTTTTCCTTGGAGTTTAAGTGACAGCAAGTCCCCTCAAGTATCCTTTACACTTTTCAGTATTCTAGCTTATCCCAATAATGCTATGGTCTAGTTGGTCTGCACTTGTCCTCTTATTTCCCAATCTTTCAGTCCCTTAACAAATTTTTAGGATTTTTTTTTTAATCTACCAATTACAGTTGATTTCATCATCACCTTTATGCTCATAATGTCTTTCTCTGACCATATCTAGATATCTATCTCTCTTTATGCTTTCTTTTAAAATGTTACTGCCAAGTCAACTCAACGGCAGGTTCAATTTCATTTTTTGCACTAATCTCGGCCAGACGACTAAACCAAAAACTTCTTGGTCTGGTCGTTTGGCCGAGATTGGGTGATCTGTTTATATCTAAAATCCCATGGAATTGTGTGCCTCTCATTCTCCAGGACATATTTTGGGGTGTGCATATACCACTTGTTGGCTCGGTCAATTGATATATTTTTTTGCAAAATTCCATGTCATATCTAGTCTCCTAATTATTTTATTATTTACTTAGCTTTCCTGTATTTGGATAAAACCTAGACATACTGGGCGCCAGTGAATAAGGAATTTAAAACCTACTTATAAACAATCACCCTACTTGAGGACCCCACTTTCTTATGATTCTTGTCATTTACCAAGCTTATCTTTGTTTGGCTAAAAGCCTAAAAATTAGTCAGTGAGTGAGGACTTCAAGACAAGGTCAATAACTGCTGCACATCGCAAGGCACTAACTCCTCAAGAGATTCTGTCCTTTACTAAGGTTAGCCAAGAGAAGCTAAAATCTATGCATATTGGACACCCAGTAAAGGAGTCTATAAGACATACATATTATTCATACATTTCTCGAACACGCAGCCTTTTGGTGACTCTTAAATTTACTTCATTTGGCTTGAAACCTTATCTACTCGCTAATCATTATACCATACGAGGCATACAGCTTTTTGGTGAAAATAATCTTTGCTTCATTTGGTTTAAAGCCAGATGTATATTTGGTGAATATGTAAAACTGGTTTGAATTCTGAGTGTTCCTTCTCCTAAGTTGGTTGCTATGTCAGCGTTAAAGAGCCCAGCTTATTCCGATGTTTTCACTGCCTAGATACATAACTATTTTCCGTTTTTTTAACTTTTACATTCAGGGAATGACATAAAACCAAAGTTGTTTACAAATCATAAGTATCAAGAGATTATACTAGAAGGAGAGAAGGAGGTACAGGATTGACAAGGATTTATGATTGCATCAATAGAGCTCCTTATGGACGAAAAGAAAATACATAAACAAGAGCTAGAGAGAGATGTATTAATTGACAATAACAGCAAAAATGTATTAACACAAGGAAGAATAAGAAAACAGGAATTATTAAACTGACCTAGCAAGAGAGAGAAAAAAAGATATTCTGCCGTTTAAGTGTCCAAAGAAATCAGTTAAACGAAATTATCACCATTATTAATACAAATTTAAGAAAATAAATTTAGAAAGACACACATTTATTCGTGTTGTACGACAACTATTCCATTTAAATAAATATATGGTAGTGATGAAATTATGAGCAAATGTGTTTCCTCAATGACTACAGCTACACCAACTACTATTACTACGTTGTCCAGTCACCTGGGGCATTAGAATATACCGACCACTTCTCAGCAGAGGAGTGGGCCCTCCCCACTAACGAGGGTCCTAGTTATGGCACTAAACAATCTGATGGTGAAGTTCCAACAATACTGGTGTTTTGGGTAATGCAGAAAACCCTTGCACTTCCATTGTTCCCAGGTCTACTAAGGTCTAAAGTGGTAGCACCTGATAGGATCCTATCTATGGGTCAAACAGAACTAAACTGTTTTTTAACATCGAAACTTTGTACTTATCGAAACTTTGTACATATGTCAAACTAAATTGTTCGAAATGGAACTGTTTTGACATTTAACAGAGTGTAAACAAAAACCTATACTTACACTAAACAGAAACGTCTGAAATAGAACTGCTTAAATGTATAAAATGGATTTGGTATTAATAACTTACAATGGCTGATGTCATAAAACCAAACCAAACCAAACTATTACTAAGACTAGTTCTAATAACTGCCCGTCGTATCCTATGGCGATTTACTGTTTATTTTTTCTCCAGTTTTTCTTTTTGTTTTCAATTTTTAGGCAGATATTGACAATTATCTTAAGATATGTTAATGATCTCCAGTTTTTTTGTATGTTGACTTTATGCCAGAACATTGATCAATATATATATTACGTGACCCTTCTTTAACTTAAGAATATAGTATCTATTTTGGCTGTCTGCTATCAGTAAATCAGCTCAAGTGGCCTTTGCATCTTAGGTTGCGTTGAGCGAGAATATCGTAGATACTTAGGAAATTAAGTATCTCAAGGATGGATCTTTTTTAGATATATTGCTACAATATGACATTTAGTATCTGGCAAACGTAGATCATCATATGGGTGTGAATATTTGGGCATCCGCATTTTATACAGTAGAAGTTTCTGCGCCGTACAGGAATGTTTAGATGACTATGGAACGAAGCACAGAACATTTAGTTTTAATTTCTTCGTTTAATGTCATATTAAACTCCGTGGGTTATTCAATACCACATGTGTCTAAATAGATGTAATATTTAAGGATTTGAGGGTTTATAACTTTCCCAAATGTATTAGTCCGAAAATTAACTTAATAGTGTGACTGGAGTTAGAACTCGCTTAGAACAATGCTACATTCGAGCACTGTAGCCACAACGCCAAGGTACATCTCCGATTCTACGATACCAAATAAAAAAACAATTGTCATGTTAACATTTAAACACAACATGGCTCCCACTATTTCGCATGATACGAAAATTCTATTAGTGGTAGACCGTTTGTATCAGTCACCGAAACGAGATAGAATATATAAAGTGTGTCAACAAGAAAGATTGACAGGCAATTGTTCAGACCTGAAACAAAGTTATAAGGCAGAGTTATATCCCTGCTGACAAGGTTTCTGTGTTTGCGTGATATCCGTCCACTCTTGGGATCTTGTAGGAGCGAGTTTTCTCGTCGCCTGTCGTCTTCAATCCATCTGTATCTCGTTCTCGGTCAGTCTTGGTGGTCTGAGTGGCAGACTCCGTTCCTAAAATATATCTGCCGAAAATTATTCATTACTAAATCTTTTAATCTCACAAAAATCACTAAATCTCTTTTAGAAACATGCTCTGACTAAATCAAAGTGTCCATCTTCGAAATTGCTTATTATGATATTGTCACATCCACGGAAAAAAAATTTACTCGAGGCTTGACCTTTAAAAGCGAAATCTCGTAAATTCGAACTCAAGCTAGAAAAATAATCTACTACTAAAATGATTAATTAAATCCCCAATTGTTTTCCCTAAGTACATAACTAATATTGTAGAAAATAATGACATCACATATTTTAGTTTGATTGATTATATTTAATGACATATCAAACCGACTAGGTTTATTTCATAACTAGATATTAGGAATTCGTGTTCATTTTACATTAATTTTTCCATTTTTTATGTAGTTATTTCAATATCTTATTGAGTTACATAACTTGTGACAATGACAGTGCCAAACAGGCGTGGACGTCGTTCGGTAGCCTAATGGGTTGGGTGTTCGCCAATGGTCTGGGCGACTGGGGTTCAATCCCAGATCTAGTCATACCAAAACTGAAAAAATGGTACTTGATTCCACCTTGCTTAACACTCAGCATTATGAGGTAAAAATCAAGGGTAAAGTGGGAATATCCTGGAAATGGAGTAGCCCCCTCTCACTTCAATATGGTATGGTAGGTATTGACAACGGAGCTTTCGAACGCCTTCGATTAAAGTCGTCAACTTTATTTTATTTTTATACATTTCGTACACGTATCGGTGACTGTTTACTTTTGTGTCTTTAATCAGTAAATATGCGTGCATGTGTTAGAGTTGTGTTTGTGTGAAAGAATCTTACCTTACTGCGTGGAACTTTCTGACTGTTTGTCCGCAGGTGTCTTCGATCCTGCTAGTAAGAGCACATATATCTTAACCCGCTTGAGTCAATCTGCACTTGGCTTGTTTTATTGTTAGTAGTATTGATGTTTATAGATTAACATATTGGAAAGTGAAGGAAGGAATCATTCGGTTGTTTTTTGTTTTTGTTTTGTTTTGTTTTGTTTTTGTTTTTGTTTTTTGTTTTTCTAGTTTTTCGCTATTATCATCGAATTTTTGATAGAACTGGCCAAAGGGAATGCCAGTCCACCAACACACCGACCTAAGCGGGCTCAATTGGACCCATGCCAATTTCCCAAAACGTCCAACCAATCACCACCTTATACATACATATATAAATAATTCAAATGGCCCCGAGAGCCTTATCTTGCAAGCTTCAATAAAAGAACGACACTTACAGAGAAAGTTAAACTAAAACGGCTAAGCAACAGATCTCTGAAAATTTTCTTTTAATTCTAAGAATGTTGAAAACTAGTGATTTGTAAATTTGATGAATTCGTCAAAAGTATATCACCACTATCAAAGACAAGAATACGTTGATTGCTTCATTGGTTGTTGGATGGGGTTTTATGAGCTATCAAATATTGTTGGTTATGTCATGCCATGTCCTGTTTATATATATATATATATATATATATATATATATATATATATACGGAATACGTGAGCTTTAATCAAAGAGCCGATATCTCCAAATGGTAGTTCTCTTAAACTAGTGGACAAGTTCACCTACCTAGGAATCAGTGTCTCATCATGCGAGACAGGCATCAACACAGGACTTGCAAAGGCATGGACAGCTATCGATAGGCTATACATCATATTGAAGTCAGACCTAACCGATGAAATAAAAATCATTTTTTCTAAGCGGCAGTCTTGTCGATACTGTTATATAGATGCACTACATAGAGGCTAATTAAACGTATAGAGAAAAATCTTGACCGCAATTACAAAAGAATACTGCAAGTAGTATTAAATCCTGGAAGCAGCACCCCACTTAGCAGCAGCTGTACAGTCACCAACCACCCATCACAAAAAATATCCAAGTTAGACGAACCAGACATGTGAGACACTGCTGAAAGAACTCATAAGCGACATACTCCTGTGGACCCCTTCACATGGACTTGCAAAGGCAGGACGACCAGCGAGATCCTATTTTCAAAATCTCTGTAACGATACAGGTTGAAGCCTTGAAGACCTGCCGAGAGCGATGGACGATACAGGAAGATGGCTGGAGAGGTTTGGGGAGATCCGTGGTGGCGGCTCCAAATGATTACAATGGTGATGATGTAATATGTATGTTTTATTGAAAATGAATATTTTGTTCGTAGCATTTTAAACTCAGTTTGTACACATTTAATTGGATTCAAGTATTCCTATCAAACATAAACGATTATATTTATCATTTTTCATTTATTTGAACACTTGTTTCAATTATTCCTACGTAACTCTAACAAATCAATTCATATTCAGTATTTTATTTTCATACATTTAAATAGTTAGACAGTTGTATTTGACGCATAGAGGGGACTCACACTGATACTAAAATTCCGGGTCTGAGAAGAACTCGAAGTAATGGCAAAGATGGTGTATTCCACATTCCCCATACCTCCAGAACAGAGGTTTCACTATAAGATGATTTAGTGTGATATCTAGAACGTTCATTGCGGTAGGGTGCCTCCTCTCTCTACACAGGTGCAGAAAACTCATCTTTAAGGGGATTATATCCGCTTCTGCTTGCCCAGTCAGCTGGGGCTGTAGAATACACCGACTGGATGTCTGCAGAGGGGTAATCCCCACAAACCACTGTACTGGATATCACACTAAGCAATCAAATGGTGAGGTTCCAGTGATGCTGGAGCTTTGGGGAATGCGAACCATCACCTCGTTACCATGGCTCCCAGGTCAACTCTGGCCCGGAGTTGTAGCGCCTGACAGGGCCCTATCTATGTGTTAAATAGAAGTAAACTTTGAACTGATGCTAAACTGAAATGTTTGAATATGAACTGTATAACGAAACAAAATAGCTTGAAATAGATTTTTTTTGTCAATTTAACAATGTACTTATGCTAAACTGAATTGATTGAAATAGAAATGTTTTGACACTGAAACTGCGTTCTTATGCTGAACTGAATTGTTTGAAATAGAAAAGTTTTCAAATTGATACTATATTTATGCTAAACTCAATTGTTTGAAGTGGAACTATTTTGACATTTAACTGTCTGTGGATAAAATCTATACTTATACTTAACTAAATTGTTTGAATTAGAATTTAAATTAGAACTGTTTGACTAAACTGAATAGATTGAAATAGAATTTTTTTAACAATTGAACTCTGTACTCATGCTCAACTGAATTGTTTAAAAGAGAACTGACTGTTGGTATAAAAATGGATTAGTTGTTAAATAACCTACAAAGGTTGATATGCCATAAAACACAACCAACCAACCAACCAATCCCTGCAAAGGAGAAGGATCCTTTCAAAAGGCTTCATCTTAGATATTATACCAAACTACATCCAAATGTGATTCTTCAGTTCTGAAACTTCGAGGAATGTGAATATTACTCTTGTATTGTCAATTCTTCTAAGTTCACTTTCAATTGAATTGGTAATACCTGTTTTGTATGTTGGTCAAAAGAGATATTTAAAAATTATTCGTATTTGTTTAAAAAACATCTTAAGAAATTCTTACACCAAAAAATACGTAAATATGAACGGATGATAAAATGTTATTCCCTCACCTTAAATAGTTAAATAACTTTAAACCTTTAAAATCGGTCAACAGCCATTTTGGTAAAATCTTGCATTTAAAGTATTTTAACGGCTCAGGTTTTAGATGTATACAAAAATAGATAATATAGATAATATTAGGTGTACTTTCTTCCCTCTATTTGGAACTTTCTCTTCCCGTATCGTTGAAGAGTCAAACCTAAGTTCACATCACCGCTCATATCTTCAATTTCCCAGTCACTAAAAAAGAGAATCAAAAGACATTGATTCTTTTATCGGAGCTTGAAGAATACAAGGCATTCCCTTTTGTCTTATATTGGTGGCAACATCTTGGTAGCCCCTGACAACCCTTTAGATGCCTGAATACGTCTGCTTATCTCGGAAAACCCTGGATTACTGCTGTTTTCTGTTCGAAGTCCTAGATCAAACAGATCTTGATACACCAACGTACTGGGCAAGATATTGAACAATGTCAACATGTCTCTATTACGGCTGTTGGATTTTCTCATTACTTTCTCTTACCACAGAAATCTTATAAAATACTCAAAACCACTCCATATCTAAGACAGAGTACTTCGATCCAATCACTGCTATCAGTAGCTAGTTCTACCATTCGGCTCATTTATCCGCTCTCTATATATTACTGTCTGAACACGTGACTTCCTAAAAACGTGGCAGTGTTTACTTTACGAGGTATATTCAAAAGTAACCAATCTAAACTTGTATTACCAAAGAGGAACATAAGCAATGAACGAAAATTGAAATTTCCTCAAAGTTCAGACATTTTACACAGTTATGACAATGTTTGTTGTACGAGAAAATTACATCTGATATTCTACGGAAATTGCATCATCGTTTTCTTTTTTTTTAGTTTCCTTTGGTTTGGATTTATGGCATATCAACAATTGTTGATTATTCAATTCCAAATCTTTGCACACACACACACACACACACACACACACACACACACACATATATATATATATATATATATAATTCGTTATGACATTTTGTAGAGAGCATTTTTAAGCGAGACTAAAGTCTTTCTTGCGCACAATTAAATAGTTAAAAGTATTGCTACATGACAATCACAATTTAACATCAGTAGTATTTTGAAGGAAATTTCATTCTTGAATATTTTATGACTAATTTGTTTGCCTCCTAGTATTGCTATTGTTTCTACACATATTAATGGTATCAGTTATTCACCGAGTATTACTTCTTTCTACTGATTATACTATTGAACACTCTTCATTCATTTACACACAATAAAAAGGTTAGACTATAATTATGTAATACCAATAATTCAATTGAGGTACAAACTTAAAGAGACTCTAGTATTGGTATTCACAACTAACAATTTTATTCTACTTTATTAATTTGTTGGCACACAGTTAAATAATTCCAAGTATAAAGATAAGTTTGAGTAACAAATCAATTAAATATCAGTCATTTGTTTTCACACAGTTAAATGATCAAACAGTTGTATCTCTAACGATTTAATTTGGCTAAACGATTTGCTTGCCTTCAGTTTATATGTCAAACAATGCTATTTGACCCATAGATTGAACCATATCACGTGCTACCACTTCGGATCAGAGTGGAAGTGGGATGAATGGCTATGATAAGGTACTCCACATTACCCAGAGACCCAGGAAGGTTGCCTCACCATGATACGGTTTTGTGTCATATCCAGGATATTGCAGAGATGTAAACTATGTATTTTACAGCCCCAGTCTACTTAGCTGTGTATTTCTATAATATATTTCTGTGTATTTTATAACAGAGTGGAAGTGGGAGGAATGAGTATGATAAGGTACTCCACATTGCCCAGAGCTCCAGTGATGTTGCCTCACCATGATATGGTTTGGTGTCATATCCAGGATATTGCGGGGATGCAAACCATGGATTTTACAGCCCCAGCCTACTAAGCTGTGTATTTCTATAATATATTTATGTGTACTTTTATAAAATTCATTATGGAATCAGCACACTGAGAGAATATTTACTGATTTTTTTTTGTTTTTATAGAAAGAAAACTAATTCCGTATATGATACTAAGCAGTTTTTCTTTCACTGCTGAGGATTCTTACTTCACAAAATACAACTTAAAGACAACAATTATGTCGGTGGGTGGGGTCTGTGACTTTGTTGCTAACATGCTGCGCTGTGACATGGTCGTAAGAAATTTCGAAATCCAGAACACCAGAACTCAAAAACTAACGACAGTTGTCGTACCAATAAGCGAGTGTAGTAGATCACATATCCAAAACTAATAGGCTTTGATAAAAGGAAACTCAAACTATCCCCAAAAATTCTAGCACGCTAAATGATATCAAAAGTTCTCGCTTCACGAATAAACACGGTTAGTCAACAATTAACAGAAACATCCTGTTTTAATCAACGTCATGACGTCTCATGAAAGTATTGGTTGGCTAACGTATAATAGATATCTTATCCTTAGTTATAGATATGTTATTAAAAAAAGATTCTGAATATTGGATTATGAAAATTGCGGTCAACTTTCCGCCATGCAGCTCTTGCAGTTCATCCATGTTTCCCTACACACAACTTTAAAATACTTTTAGAACTCAAGAGAGAACTCATTGATATTTAGTCTTCTGAAGTTTTGAAGTTCAAATTTAATGTTTGCTGTATACTTCATTTTGATTCGGGGGTACAAAACGACGATTCCTTAACCCAATCACCAACATCCAATATTTAGGGAACATATTTAGCGAACATATACCCCTGTGAAAAGTGGTTATCCAAGATGAAGTATGCCAAGTGTATACTACGTTCGCCACTGTCAAGTAAACACTTCCCCGATCATATACTTGAGTCAAACTCTATCTTTTCCCTGATATATTTTTATTTGTAATAGAAAACAATATAGATTTAGGAATCATGATTCTTACTGTATGAACTTAGTTGGTTTTATGTTATTTAAATATCAAGACCCATTGAGTTAAGATTTGTGTCACAGCTTCTTTCATCTCCTCAATTCTCTCATAACGACAGCCTCTAAGCTTAGGGAATAACCAAAAGTTACAGGGAGTAAGGTCTGGACTAAAGGGAGGGTTACGAACTTTCTTGATGCCCATCTTGGTCAAATAATCTGTGACAAGGATGGAGTTGTGGACTGGTGCATTGACTTGGTGGAAACGCCACTAACTCGATTTGAAGAGTGCTGGCCACTTCCGACGGAATCTCTTCCTGAACTACCTTAAAACCTCAACATAGTAACCCTAACCGTAACCCTTTGGCAAATCAATTCTGGTGTTCTGACTTCCTTACTCCTCCCACACCTATTATCATCCCTCACAGATTCCCTGCCTTTCTTGAATGTCTTATGCAAACTCAAAAACTGATGCTTGATTCATGCAAGATGCCCCTAAAGTAGTATGAAAAATTCCGTACATTTCTGTGGCATTTTTTCGAAGTTTAAAATAAAATTTTATTGCATATCATTCTTCTAAAATGTCCTCACGCCCAGATTGCATTTTTGAAATACACCAGCTGTGACAATCAGGCTTTAGTAGGGTGTATTCCAATTCCTGCTGTAGCTGTTCATTTGCACCTTAAATCATAAAAATTGGTTTGAGATAATCAAGCGTTATAATACCACAAAATACCCTAAACGTTTTTTTTTGTTTAAAAACTACTGTCTACCAACATTTTACATATATTAATGTAAGATTAGAGGAATTTCTTATTAAAAGAAATCGTTATACGAATAGGTTTTCGTGGAAGAATTATGACATTTTTGTAAGAATGTATTAGCTAGTGTCACTCAAATATGATTTTACATTTAGTGCTATCATTCAGCAAGAAAGGTTTTTATCCAAAGCTAGAATCTTGTGGGTTCTTCTATTTAGCTGTTTTTGTCAGTCATAAGATCGCGACTCGGGCATTCCCGCGTTAAACTCTTGTGTGCTCTGGTTGAAAAGATTGGAGGCCACACTATGAAATATCTGACCTACAGAGGGTGTCTCCGCAGCGTAAGTGGTTGCATGCTGGAATAAGACATTGTAGTAAGCGATCTCAAATTTCAGTGTAGATAGACAAGTTATTTTTGAAATTCTGTAGTTCTGGCTTTCGGGATTGTTCATTATTATGTCACAACCCTATATTTTAACGAAAAGGCCACGGGGAGTTCGTATTTACCTTTTTGTGCTACTGTTTTTTTAAGAGCCTTTGTCCACACAGTTATATGATATCAGGTATTTATATTTAATAAAAATAACTTTCACAGAGTTGTATGGTTGTAATTTACTAAACATTTTACTTAGATGTGGCACAAGGCCATATGAAAGGGGCACCCAATGAGACTCGAACTCACTAGTGTAGGCTTGCTAGTCGAGCTTCCTAACCATTACACCACCAGAGTTGTATGGTTACAGGTATTCTTATCTGATCCTGGGTAAACAAATACTGTAATTATTCTTAATACAATTGCTTTATAGTTTTATCATATGAAACTTACCGAACATTAATAATTTTTTAACCGATGTGTTTGACCGATAGACGGAACCCTAACATGTACTACCACTACGGGGCAGATTGGAGTTGGATTAAAGGAAATGAAGGGCCGCTGCACACTTCAAAGAGTTCTAAAACACTAAAACTAAACACTCAGATGCTGTTTACAGGCAAACCCAGGACACCCCTTTTTAGGCAAGGGATCTGTAAGGGATACGGTCAGTGTATTCTAAGCCTCTCTTACTTGGAAGAGATTTAATTTACCAGAGTAAAGAACAATGGAAAGTCAACAGAGAAGAAAGTTATTGCATCGTGTGTCCCATTGCTCATCTGATTCCATTTCAGAGAGAGAGAGAAAGAGTGGGAGAGAGAGAGAGAGAGAGAGAGAGAGAGAGAGAGAGAGAGAGAGAGAGAGATAGTGGGGAAGAAAGACGAACTCAGACACGGAGATAAGTAAGACAGAGAAAGAGAGAGAAAGATAGAGAGAGAGAGATAGAGAGAGAGAAATAAAGAGGCTGAATCATTTTATATTTTAGGCAAAAGGATTAGTCGATTGTATCCATGGCCGGCTAAACCCGCCCCCATGGTCTAAAAGAAGCAAATATCGGATTTATTTATTGACGCCTAGGGATTAGGATAATGTTTTCATCTGGTGCACAGAATACTTGTTTCCTTAGGATCCCGACGTTAATCTGACCTGTCACATCCTGCTTCTACGGAAGGAGATAGGTAAATACAATTTGAACATTTACAGTGTTTTCCTGATGCCTTTGTGTTCAATTCTTGCCATGAGAGAGACAATAACACGGTGAAATCACTCAGCATGATAAACAAACCTTTGTGTTGATTCTCAAGACAAACGAAGATACATTTTGTCATCTAAAACACAAAACTTTAAAGAATATAGAAAGAAATTAGAATATTACTTTCAATTGAAATATAACAGAGGGTGAAATATTTCATATAGATAACCGTGTGTTAGATATTTCCCATGAATATCGATTGGTGAGATATGATTGATGAATAACACTGGCAAATATACTTCGAGTAAATAACATTAGGTAAAATATTTCAAAAAGATTAGTGTCATTGAGATATTTCATTTTGATATGAGTTGGTAAGTTATTTCAAATAAATAACAGTGGGTGAGATATTTCACAGAAAGAGCTGTAGCTAAGATATTTATGATAAATCCCTGTAGGGGAATTATTTTTATGAGGTAGGTGAGATATTTCCTATGAATAACAGAGAGTGAGATATTTTAACAGTTTGTAAGATATCCACATAATTGAGTGTAGATAATGCATTTTGGTTGGGTTCTTTTTTTAATGGCATAATAATTTGTATGTGTTATTTAATTCCCAAGATATCTTCGTAGAAGAACAACTGTGATCCTATTATTTTATCCATGGTTGGAGGATTAGAGGGCTTATAAGTTTGTTTAGGGTATTAGTTGGAAATTGAAAGCCAGTTGCCGTGCCAAGGTAAAAGAACCCAGTTAGAACTGAATGGAAGCAGTCCTTACCATTCCTAAAAATAGTAGTGCACCCCACAAAAAATGTCTTTTTTAAAGATTTGAAATCACCTAGTCATGTCCCTTTTTTTGACGGTAACTGTTACACAAGTATCTCTCCAAGAGTCGGTATCTACACGAGACAGAACATGCTGCAATCGTTTAAAGAAGCATATGTCAGATTAGTTGTTTCATACCTTGGTGTTAGGATAATGTCTGCAACTGCCACCCCGAAAGGACACCTTTTAGAGTTGACCTTGTTAATCCATGGTAAGGCTTTATGACCATTGCTTAGATATTAGTGAGTATCAAGTCCAAATGTTTTTCAGGGATATACAGCAATTGACGACAAATTAAATTATTATTAATTTTTTTCAAAGAAAAGTTGTTGATCATAAGATCCCTAGACTGTTAAACTAGAAAGTGTATGGAAATATATATACCCAAATTCTCCTTATATTATACTGAATGTAGATTCATCCGTTAATGTTTGATGAAAATGTTTATTAGTTTACTTTTCAATGTTCCATTGCAACCAAATTTAATTGCACTTTTATTTTTTCCATGTCAACCATTTAATTACTCAATTTGGTATTAATGTATCCTATATAATGCAAATAAATTTCGAAATGTTACGTGGTTTCACTTATTCCAATCCAATAATTATAATTTTCAAAAATATTTATTTGCCAATTGATGGAACCTTCAGAGGTACAACGACTTTGGGTAAGAGTAGTCCCGGGAGTAATTGAAATGACGTTTCAATATCGTTCAAACATTAAAACTAGTACTATAAAACAAAAATTATAATCATCTCTCAAATATAATGTGAAAGTGTCGATATTTTAAAAGTTAAACTCTGACTCTAGTATTCATCTTTGTTGTTAATATGATCAAACTGTTGCATCCCTTGTACTCTCTTATGTTTTATAATTGCCTATATTCGTGGTTAGGTTTCTGAGAATTAAAAAAAAGGGCTGAGTATGCAATTTATAAATGGATAATTTAGATTGCTCATGTAATATAATGGCCGAAGGATTTCGTTTTATGCCTATTGGTTTAGTTAGTCTGAGAACCTTTCGGCTCAGTGCATGGGTTAGCTAGGTGCAACATGAACGCAGGCGTTCACGCGTGAGCGCGGGGCGGACGTGTCATTCAGAGATATCAAAATAAAAATCCCAGATAGGGGGATGTGAATGACGTCACACACCGGAAGCGCGCGAAGGATTTGGGGGATTTGAAAAAGTCAGTTAGTTGAGTTGAGAACTGGACACCGAACGAGAAGGGTCGACTTTCGAGACTTGCAGAGGCCAGATGAATTTGCGTGCTACGGGCGCCGCACGAGACGGAGAGCAGATAAAAAAAGCCAGAATAGAAAGAATGTGTATCTTTCTCCTTATGTCGAAGAACCTCTTAACTCAAAGGTAATAAAAGGTTTCGTACCTGAACTAAGAAGTTGTTACGTGTTTTTCGTATTTCGGGATTCCTATGTTCTATGTATATATGTTATGAACATTCTATGTACATTTCGCATATCCGTATCATGGGTATGGTACACTCATTTGTCAGCCGATATTCAGCCAATGCCAAATGAGTAGAGGATGGGTTTGGTTTACCATATTTTTTTTATTATATTTAATAGTATGACAGTCAGATTATTGGATTCCCGATGTGGATAAAAGTATGTATAGGGGACGTGAGTTCAATCCTTATTACAGGAAAGTCATTTACTGGTATTTCCTGAGTATGAAACTAAAATGCACCCAGCTCAACTGCTCTGAAGAGAGCAGAGTTCCTTTTCATAGCCATGTCTACTCAATGGTCCACTTTGACACGGTCAATTGGTCAAATAGATATGTTTGAAAATTGTTAGTATTGGATAGGAATAGATGAAACCAAATGACTGTGTAAATTATTAGTCTAAATATAGTTACCTCTTGCTATAATTCTTTAGTATAAATTGTAATTGTTATCGTCCATTTCTTGAAACTATATAACTGTGTACAAATAAATAAGAATTATTAGATCTGAATAGATATTTTAAACGATGTAACTAGTAAAATCTATTAATATTAGGAAAACTCTATAGCATATAGTTAGATGCATATGATTATTATTGCAAATAAAGCAATGGTAAGAAAGTAGACTTTTTGCAACGGATATTTAACAAAACTTTAATTTTTCTTCTTCTGGTGAATGTGAGGAATATTCATTGAGTTTCAAACACATGTTGTTGCTGTTGTGGGTATAAATAAGCATTGAATGTCTGCTTGTGATATAACTCAAAATGAATAAGAATGAGTTGATAGTACGGTGCCTAATGCATAAATTTTCTTCTGCGATAGACAATGAGGATTCATGTTTGTCAATCCAGTGAGTTTTGTGTTGAATTTTTTAATAAAAGACAGTTTTTGTCACCTGCAATGATATTCTTGAGAAACCGGTCATTTCTCTGCCTTGAATAAAAACTTGTCACAATTTATATTCGATCATCTTTATTCTTACTAAAAGTATTAGGAAGCCAAACGCCAAGTTAACTAATTTTTTGTATATTTTTCCAGTGGCAGGCGATTGTGAACTAGAATATGTTTAAGTCAAGTGTTATCTCTCGTGTACTTGTGCGCAAATTTCATTCCACTAATTCACTTAGGGGGTGTCCTAGTGGTGTAATGGTTAAAGCGATGGACTGCGGAATCGTAGTACGCGAGTTCGTACTCCAGTCGCGCTATTACGTTCACTTTTGGACAAATACCCTTGGGAAAGGTATGAACCCCCTTATCCTCCCAGCTATGGGTTAAATAGTACCACTACTGTTCTTCTAGGAGAATGGCTTTGGCATTAAATAACCTACAAAGGTTGATATGCCATTAAACAAAGAAACCGAAACCACTAATTCTCTTAAAAAATTTTGAACAAGATCTGATGAGTTTCCTGCCCTTCGTTTATATCTCAGTAAAGTATCACCAGAACAAATCCTTGCTAACCAAAGTTGGACTTTACAGTCAGTAATGACACCTTGTTCATAAATACTACACAGTTCCATGATTTTCAGTGGTTTTTTTGTTATTACACGTAGAATATGCACTTTTAGTTCGTCCACTTTAGAGGCGTTAGATCATAAATTAAGTTATAATTCGCACTCATTCACTTCTGAAGTAAACCTGGCCGATGAAGTTAGTCTTTAATCACGTTAATTCCGGTTGCGTTTGAAAGACTTAATGTTCGATATGCGTTGTTAAAACCTGCTTTTATAAAACGGTAATTATTCGTGACTCAACTCATTTTTAAAAAATGATTTGCAATAGAATATTGAAAATATTGATTGTAATCAAACATTTAGGAATGATTCAAATTTTGGTATTTAATAACCCATAAATTGTTTATATGCATTAAAAAAAGCAACTAAATAAAATGGTTTAGGGAAAATAGGAAACAATTGTTATTTCAAAGATTAATTCAAATGGAAGGAAAGTGAAGAATCCTTCAAGCAAAATAAAAGAACAAAATATGAGCAATCTACTTTTGAGGAGAAACGCATAGCTTGATGGTTAACGTCGTAAGAAATCGAATTAGAGAGACGAGCTGAATTACTGGAGGAAAATGGTTGCGTTTCCCTTGGCACTAATGGCTTCAAGTAAGACAAGAATCAACCCACAAGGTTCTTTAACCTTGGTTTTTCAGCTAACCCTAAGAGAAAAAAAAAAACATATATTGAATTCAAACCAGCATTAATCCGCCTGAAAATCTACCTTGTATCACATTCTGCCAGCGGTGAAGTGGTTGGGTAAATATATACCGCAGTGTTTTAAATAAAAGGTTCAGATAAACATTTCTAGAAATTGATGGGATAATAACACTGACCAGAATAAAAGTAGACTTTACTGCAACTAAAATATTTTGATGATAATTACTTGCAGATCAGATACTACTCAGAAGAAATCATTTACAGAAGCGTTATGAATTATTCTTGCATTCTGTTTTCGAGTTTATTTACTTGCTGCCTAATTGTTTTTCGACCTTCAACGTAATAAAAAGCAACGATAATAAAAACGGATGAAAGTCGTTACAGCAATTTTAGATCGACCTTAATGAAATCACGAGTTTGCAGTTGTTTATTTGTTATTCATTGGCAAAGAGTTTGTTAGGCTTCAACAAGGAAGATCTAGGGAGTCATAAATATTTACGAATATCTGATGGGTCGGGGGAAAAAAATTGCGCATAATTCTGGGCATATCAAAATTGGATTAAAATTTTACAATCTCTTTAGCTCACTTTGTGGCTGACTTTATTGGCAAAACTACTACATTAAACATAAATTGTGACATCTAACTCACTGGAAAAGATTTTGAACTTTGACAACGGATCTTTCTTCCATTTGATATCATTTTTGCTTCTTATTTATTCGCACACCGGGACAATTTGATCTCTATGTTAAATTTGTTCATATTTTACATTTATAAGTTTTAAAATAAAACATAATAATGATAGATATCCCTAATATTGAACTATAAGGATAAAAAGAAATGTAGTTATAAATTCATCACGATCAATTATTTTGTCAACATATGAATTATTTCTTGTATATGAGCATAAAAATACCCTCCAGAATTTGAATGATGCAAATGTATTTACGAATATACAGCAGAGTAAACACAGAGCAGTAGTTACATGGAGTGACGAGTAAACTTATGTCTATATCCTGCATAAAAGAAAATAATACTGACACCTGACTTTATAAAAAAAATCTTACCAATATTACATGAAAATATCTTGAAAATCAATTGAATAAATTTAAACAAATATTACCATAACTACCATCACGGCTTCCAGAAGTCTTCAGAATTTCCATCAAGCTTATTTACAACGGTGATTTCGTTTAAATTTGTAAATTTGGCCGTTATCCTTGACCTCAGTTCACGTTTATATACATGCGCTGGTCTCGCTTTAAACCACGCCCTACACATAATAATCACTGGAAATACGATCTTCTTAATAAAGTAGCCAAATAAATTTTCTTACAGCAAAGACTGGGTTCTCTTGCAGGTGGGATGTGCCGCAGAGTTGTATTGACATACTATACTTTTTCGACAGCAACTCTCTTGATACTGAGAAACATATCTCCTCCGGTCACTTAATATAGCATTCCTTGATGAGTACGAGACTATGTTAAGCGATTAATGAAGGCATAATTTTTATGACAACTTCAAACACTATGATAAAAAATATGAGCATTTGTTTTTGTATATATCAATACATATCTGTCCTCAGATGGATCTCAAGTATTCTGAAATCTGTTGTGAACAAGGAGTGCGTAGGTAGAATTTTTGAACGAGCAAATGCTCATTTATTTGCAAATATATATATATATATATATATATATATATATATATATATATATATATATATATATATATGCGAGGTGCATACGATAGGTTTGTAGCCCTTTTTTGTATGGGCATTTACAATTGTCGTAGACTCTTGAAAATTCAGTATGTTATTGCTATACATCGTATGAGATGACTGACCAAATTTTATGATTTCAGTCTCAAATGAACAGCTACAGCAGCAATTGAAATACAGCCTACTAAAGCCTGATTGTCACAGCTGGTGAATTTCAAAAATGCAATCTGACAGTTTAGAAGAACGATATGCAATAAAATTCTGTTTTAAACTTGGAAAAAAGCCACAGAAACGTAGGGAATACTTCAGACTGCTTTTGGATAATCTTGCATGAATCAAGCATCAGTTTTTGAGTGGCATAAGAGATTCAAGGAAGCCGGGGAATCTAGCCCAGAGTAGTAACATCTGATAGGGTCCTATCTATTGGTCAAATAAAACTAAACTATGTACTTATGCTAAAATGAATTGCTTGAAATAGGGCTGTTTTCAGATTTTAAACTGCGTACTAATTCTAAACTTAATTGCTTGAGACAGAACTGTTTATTTGTATGAGAATTGATTTGGCATTGAATAACCAACAATTGTTGATATGCCATAAAACCCAAACAAACAAACCAACAATTGCATTTGTATAACTATTATAGACTAAGTCTGAATATTTGAAAAGGCAAGACGAGATACATTCATATACACGATCATAAAATTTGCCAAGTACATAAATAATATTGCAAACGTTATAACAATTAACAACGTGTCCCAAAACAAATGAATAACGTCTTACTACCATAACGTATATGCATGAAGAGAGACAGAAAGAAAAGTAAGATAAATATTTCAATTGTCTCATGGTTTTCCGGCTGATGTAAAATAAATTTTCCCGCCGGAGTTGAAGACAACGTCATCATTTTGTTCAATGAACAAAAACAATATCGTATTCATTTTTTACACCACAGGGGCAGACTAAAAATACCTTGTCTTCTCCGTTTGAAGAACGAAATAAAAAGAAAAAAAAAGAATTAGGATTCTAAATTCTCAAGTGACCAACGGACATAATAACGTAGTAAGCCACGAGCCCAAATCAAATGAATGCAATCATCGTTTTTTTCCCTAAAATCGAATTTATACGAAAAAAATCTAATAGAAGAAAGATAGAGAAATAGTCCAAAGTCAATTGGTAGTGGCATATATTTGAAAGGAAAAATACTAAAAAAAACACTCAGATGATGTATACAAACGGGGTTAATATCACTCAGCGTTAAGGAAAGAAATGTATTTTTTATCATTCATAATCCGACAAGAATGAAGTAATGCCTATAAATCCTCTAAAGTACAAGAGTAGCGCTAAATAGGATTTTCGAAGATTTACGCAATAACAAAATTTACATATATATATATATATATATATATATATATATATATATATATATATATATATATATATATATATATATATATAATCTTATTGAGACAAACAGTGAAAAATATTTTTAAGAAAATATATACTAACAATCATAAACAGGAAAAAACACTGGTAAAAATCATCTAATAAAAAATATATGAAAATATATGTGCATATATATATATATATATATATATATATATATATATATATATATATATATATATTGGGGTGCGTGTGTGTGTGTACGAAAGTAAAAATACCTTTTGAAAACTTTGAGTAAAACAAATTGGTTGTATGTTGGGTGACAGCGTGGTGTACAAAGTAAAATAATTCTGCTGTAGTCATCCTTCGCTCAGTACATTATTAAGATTTTTATGGTTGAAAAGAAAAAAGAATAACTAGAAATATAAAATTCGTAGACAAGCCGTAAAATTTTACATGCTTGAGCATGGTGTTATTTCATTTGCTTTTAAAACATATAAAACAAATTGTAACTGCATAGGAGGAGAACATATATATATATATATATATATATATATATATATATATATATATATATATATATAACTGCATTAATGTGATTAAGTTCCTATTATGCCATTTTCCGCAGACTAATTTGCGTAATTCGCAGCAATTTTTGAAAAAAAAACATGTACAGAAAAAAAATTGATAAAAGCAAAATGAAGAGTAGAATGAGATAGAAACAAAATTTTCTGCATTTCTCTCTTTTTCTACCTCAACTGAAAAAATTCAGGCTTGTCATACAAAAAATACGCATAAAAGGTGAACAGCTTCTAAAATTTTAATATCTATCTTATAACCGTTTTGTCTGAATGCTTGAAAGTTGGAGTAATGGACAATATTTACTATTATGAAGCATTTTTTTTCATTCTAGGTTTTAGACAGCCTCTGGTTTAATAAAAGCAGTGAGCACTGAATTTTTAAATATATATATATATATATTAATGAATTTTATGTAAATGGATATCCTCGGGTAACCTTAATAACCAGAAAATCAATATTATACAGATTTACTCACAAGCATGCACACACACACACACACACGCGCGCTCGAGCTTACTTATCTACGAGCACATAAGTGAAGGTATATATATATATATATATATATATATATATATATATATATATATATATATTATTGTTAGGTTCTTGAACGAGGCTCGTGATGGTGTTGGTCCTTAGGGGCTGATGGCATGTTCGTGTTTTATATCTGTGAAATAAAAGGAAACTGGGTTTGGTTGGAGTTTGATATGCTAGTTTTCCGGTTTTCTCCCTGAGCCTTTTGTCTTCGAGTTTGACCTTGCATATTTTTTCAGAAGAGTGGTCGATATGATTAGTGATGAGAGACCAAGTGCCACGGTTCGAAGCTGGACTTGACCATCGGTGATAGTCAATGTGACAAGTTAATTTTCAAGCAGCCCTCCCATTATTTCTATGATGGTTAGTGGATAGTTCAAATTACAGTGTGATCTTTGGTAAGTGGTAACTTCATTAAATGTTTTCCCCAGCGTAGCAGATATTTAAGGGCCTTAATGCAGGTTATATTCGCCTGCTCAATATTACTGATGAAGTCAGTCTGGATTACAGGAAGAATGTTGAGAAAGAGCTTTTGGAACATCTCATGGAATCCGTAAGTGACCCAGGACACTGAGCATATAGAAAGGTGGCAAGGTCAATGTCTCACAAGGTTTTAAATGGTCTTCTTAAATGACACACGTTTGTACAGTCTCTCAAAATGTCTGTTTTCTACTTCATTGCCGGTTTTGGCTTTTGACGTGGTGGCTAACCCCAGATAGGTCTACCGAAGGACACTTTCAACTCAGTCTTGCCAATTGGGTTGTGCGATCGTTGCTGCCGCTCTCTTCAAAAAAAAAAAAAATGATATCAATAATTTTTCCTTGGAAAGGGGAGCAGATTAATCCCTCGGTAATGGGAGCAGTTTGGAAATTTCGGAGTTTGCTCTGCACTTAGCATCCGTCGACGAGCTTTCAAAGCTTTGTTCATAACAGTAAACATCCATGTTTCCAAAACTCTGGTAGTTTTTGCTCGGCTTCGGTTGCTTTCCACTTTTCACCTGTTCCATGGTTTTGATTGCCAATTATATGATGTTCTGTTTTTACTGGATGTTCAGGAGTGCAGTGAAGCGCTGAATCCTGTACACTTATATAAGTTCTAAACGCCTGAAATACTCCTATCAACGGCTGAGGATGGATTTCTTGTCGGTGCACAGCGTATGACTGTCTATCCGCAGAATAAAACATAGGACGAGATTCGAAAGGCCGTAGATCATCTTTAATGTTTCATAAAAGCCTTTGATATATGAACAGTCTCTGTATAGCTTTGTCCTTTCAGCTAGGTAGTCCAACAACTTATTCATGATCTCTCGAAGCATGCCTGAGAGAAGACGGCATAATAAAGTGAATGCAGAATATCTCGCTGACCATCGCCTCATTCTATCAAACTAAAAGTCCACTTTAACCACCCCCCGCTAAAAAATGGGTTCTCAGAAAAAATTTAAGGCTGGCAGGTTAAAGACAGCTGAAGCGATACCTAAGTCGTGACTATAAATTTAAAATTGACAAATAAATGGCATTGTCTTGTATATGAATATCATCATCATCATCATGCCGTGCCACTAGCACGGATATCCCTGGCCCTCTCTCGCCACTTTTCCCAATCGTTCATCGCCTCTGGCAGGTCTTCAGGGCTACATCCCGTATCCTCACTAGCTGCTGAGTGTATGTTCATGCTGGTCGTCCTGCTTTTTCTCGGCCATATGTGGGGGTCCATAGGAGTACATCACTCATGAGCTCGTCCCTGCTTCTCCAGCAGTGTCCTGCATGTCTGGTTCGTCTAACTTGGATAGTTTTCGTGATAGGAGGCAGGTGGCCGTATAGTTGGTGTCCTGTAGGGTGTTGCCGCCAGGACTTGTTCAATATTGCTCGCAGCATTTTTGTGTAATTGCCGTCTAGCTTCTTCTCCAGCCGTTTTGTTAGCGTCCATGTGGTGCATCCATAGAGAAGTATCGATACAATAGTTGCTTGGAAGAAACTGCGTTTCATTTTATCAGTTAGGTCTGATTTAAGAAAAATAAACTCGGCAAAATTTAAATTCCATAAAAGTACATCAATTTATGTAATCAAAGAAAATGACACCAGCTGTGCTTCTGCTTAAAAATGACGCCTCCATTCACACTGCACTACTTGCAGAGCCTGAAACATCCAACTGAGGCTTTAAATTGATTTATCTTTTCCATTTCTCACCAGGCTTAGATTTATCTAACTTCTTCCGATTCCTTACTTTCAAATCCAATCGGTATGGTCTCCATTTTGAAAATTAAGATAATGTCATAATTAGTGTGGAGTTTTTAGAGGAACAGAATTTCACCTTCCTCTGCGATTGATTTGCAATAATTTAGAATCGCTGGAATATCGACTTACTGATGATTGGGGACTATTTTGAAAAATTTTGGGAAATATTCTAGTTTTTTTTTCGATTGCATCCAGGTGAGGTTTATAACTTTTCAAAGAGCTTTATATATATATATATATATATATATATATATATATATATATATATATATATATAGTCATTCACAGATAAATCTGTTTCGTTCAATCAGAACTCATCAGTGTGGCTAGACGTATCAGATTCTCGTAGCTGGGATCGAAACCTGGTTGACTGAAACGCC
>OY757928.1:65266452-65338952 GCA_963585895.1 Sepioteuthis lessoniana
TATATATCACAATAGTCATCCACAGACAGATATGTTTCGTTCTATCTGAGCTCATCAGTGTGGCTAGACAGTATCTTCCCGTAGCTGGGATCGAAACCCGGTTGACTCAAAAGCCAAGCCAAAGCTCCTAACCATTCAGCCACGAGGAGATATTAGCTTTGAAGTAAATTTTAAACGGTTATGAATCACAATTAATATTGTTTACATACATCCGTTCAAATGGTTGCCGAGACCGCAATTAATCTACGAAGAGGCTTGCCATAAACGCTAATGACAACACGATTACTTCTTCGCCAGAGAACTCAACCCTACGAGGGTATATATATATATATATATATATATATATATATATATATATATATATATATATATTCACACGCACACACACTTCTTTAAAAAAAGAAAAAAAAGAGAAATTGGGCAAGTAGACCTTTGCAATTATATGACAAATGATATATATATAATTCATCATTAAATAACCTACATGTGTTGATTTGCCATAAAAAAAAGCCAACTAAGCTAAGGTATTGTTCATTATAGAATATTTTTTAAACTTCATAGCCTATCTTATTTTTCATCCTTACTTTATCGTACCATGAATGGAAAACATCTCCTTATAGTCTTTACCTAAACAAACCCTATTAGTTAATATGATTAAGTTTTTACTGTACATCATTTACTATTCATGACACTGTGCATATGACACGTACAAACAGTATAAATATTAAAACTACTCATTAAGAATTTCATTATCTTAACTAAAATAGGCTTTAAGCCGTCAGGCGATGCTATAGTTTATTTTCGGATTTACCTTTGTTACGAAAGTATTAATATGTATTTAATATTTTCTCTTTATGTTATTGTATTTTTTTCGGGTAACATTGCCTAAATATAGACTAAATAGATGATAGAATCACTTTTTGTCGCAAACAATTAGTGAACTATCATTAAATTTAGTCGTTCATTATGTTAATAAAATATAGATCTTAATTAACACATAAGGAGATGATATGCTGTTAAATAAATATACCAAACAAAACAATCTTATCGTAGTTCTTAATAAAAATAATTATATGGAAAATTTCGTATAATTAAAAATAATTATATGGAAAATTTCGTAGAGTATAATTAGAAACACATTTTCTATAATTGGATTAAGTGTAAGACGTAAAGTTATTTAAGCACAATTTTGTTTAATCTTCGGTAATAATATCTAATCAAATAAGATGAAGTTTACAGGAAATATATTCAACAGAAATTTTATTCTTAAATTCATAAAATAAATTACTTTAAAAAATAAAGAGACCTGGTAAGGGATCCCTAAGAAAAGACATTTTAAAGAAAGAAAAGACAGGCAATTGAGAATAAACAGATGCATTTACAAAGACCGGTTAAAGAAGTTAAATGCGTCAAACTTGAGTTGGCTGCTGCGATATATTTCCAGAAAAATCCAGATGGCGTCAATAGACACAATTATATGAGCGTTCAAGCGGCATTATATTTGATGCAGGAAGAATTCCCGAGTGGCAAAACGATACAGAAATCGTTATAATAGAAAATCTGGTGCTTAAGGAAAAAAATGATGGCATTTATTGCCTCTAACTTACGATACTGAGTTGCTCATTTTTATGGTTGAGTAATAAGAAAATTCGTTGTGCCCAAACTAATCTGGTTAGATTAAGATATTGACTTCAGGTTATATTTATTGCAGTGGAAATAAAATATTTGAGGAAATAGAGAAATTCTTTGTAAACAACAGTAAGAAAAAGAAAAGAAAACAAATGCAGAATAAAAGAAAAAAGAAAAACGAAAAATAAATATATATATATTGGTGAACAATACTAGTCCAGTACATATACAAGAAATTTTAAGTCAATCCTTATAAAAGTATATAGTCAAGATAACAAAGTTATTGGGATACCAACTGGCTATTATCTATTTCTATATAAGGCACGTAATTTTATGATATTGGTTTGGTTTCTTTGTTTAATGGCATATCAACTCTTTTTAGGTTATTTAATGCCAAAGCCATTCTCCTAGAAGAACAGTAGTGGTACTATTTAACCCATAGCTGGGAGGATAAGGGGGTTCATACCTTTCCCAAGGGTATTTGCCTGAAAGTGAACGTAATAGCGCGACTGGAGTACGAACTCGCGTACGGCGATTCCGCAGTTCATTGCTTTAACCATTACACCACGAGGACACCCCCTATGATGTTGGTAGCACAGTAACAATCTATTAAAAACCAGTAGATTTCGTTTTGTTTTCACTTAGTCACTTACTATTTCTCACAAGTAAAGATTGATTTATTTCACACTGAAAAGGCAAGAGGTAAACAGCATCCAGCAGAAACTATTACTGAGGCAGATCACACGGATTATCGAGGGCTTCTTGAAAATAAACCAAGGCAAATCACTGTCTACATAACCTTGATCCGGCCACAAAAGCAATTGTTTTCTACGTGAACTCAGAAATTTAAAAAGTTTCCATGAGTATTGTGCTATGTGCTCATAAAATGACGGACCAGAAATTATTTGACCAGTCCAAATACCTCGCAAGCACTATCTTTTCTTCTGAAAACGATGTCAGCATAGGCCTAGGAAAGGCATGGACTGCTATTGACTGATTGTGTACCATACGATAACCTGATCTGTCAAATAAAAAAAAAATCAGGAAATCTTTCAAGATATAACCATGTCAGTACTACTTTATGATTATATTACATAGACATTTAAAAAACACCCGGAAGAAAAGCTTAATGTGAACAGCACAAAAATGATTCATGCTGTTTTGAAAAAAAAAAAAACTGAGTGAAGCACCCTACTAGCAACTTCTGTAGTATCAATGGGAATTGATAAAATTGAATAAAAATTAATAAAATTGATGAAATTGAATAAAAATTAATAAAATTGATGAAATTGATGATAAAATTGATAAAATGGATAAATTTAATAATGACTGATAAAATTCATGATATGAAATAAAATTGATGATAAAATTAAAAAGATTGCATAATAATAATCATCACCATGTCGCGCCGCTTGCACGGATATCCCTGACCCTCTCTTGCCACTCCTCCCTATCGTTCATCGCCTCTGGCTGGTCTTCAGGGCTACATCCCGTATCCTCACATAGCTGCTGTATGTATGTTCTAGTAGGTCGTCCTGCTTTTGCTCGGCCATATGTGGGGCCCATAGGAGTACATCACTAATGAGCTCGTCTCTGCTTCTCCAGCAGTGTCCTGCGTGTCTGGTTCGTCTAACTTGGATAGTTTTCGTGATGGGAGGCAGGTGACCGTATAGTTGGTGCTTTGTGGTGTGTTGCCGCCAGGACTTAATATTGCTCGCAACATTCTTGTGTAATTGCCGTCTAGCTTTTTCTCCAGCCGTTTAGTTACCGTCCATGTAGTGCATCCATACAGCAGTATCGACACGACCGCTGCCAGAAAGAAACTGCGTTTCATTTTATCTGTCAGGTCTGATTTCCATATGATCGATAGCTTAGCGTGTCAATGTCTTTTTCGGTAGATGAGACACTGCTTCCTAGGTAGGTGAATTTGTCTACCAGTTTCAGAGAGGTTCCATTCCCTATTGTGTGGAAATGCAGCCTGCTCGATTAAAGCACATATATTCCGTTTTGTGTACATTGACATGGAGGCCAATGCCTGCAGCCGCTCGTTCCAAATTATGGTGTAGAGTTTCGGCTTGGTTATGGGTATTTGCCAGTATCGCTATGTAATCGGCGTAGTCGGCATCGATAATTGTTTTTGCTGGGTACCTTCTGCTTCTTTTCTTTGTGAGCTCGAAGGCGTAGTCTAGGCAGATGATAAAGAGGTATGGGGCTAGCGTGTTCCCTTGTAGTAAGTAAAGTTGGCGACCATAGTCGAGGGTGACCCGAAGGCTCCCTTTTCGATAGTTACTACACCAAGGTGCTGTGGAGGGCGCTACTCCTTTCCCTGGATTGCTACACTTTACCCTTGATCCGTACCTTATTTTGCTGGATGTTAAGCAAGGAGGCATCAAGTACCATTTTTAAAGTCTTTGGTATGACTCGACCTCTCAGGCCATTGGCTAACACTCAAAGAACCATGCCAATGTCCTTGTAGTACTCCTGCTACAAAGTTGATTATTCTGTGTCTCCATCCGGTGAACCTACTTTCACTTTGGTGTTTCTGTAGAGAATCATTATTGCTGCTACGGTTTCTTTTGGTATGCCGTATGCTAGCAGGATTTGTCCCATCTTTCCTCTGTGAATGGAATCGAAGGCCTTGGTAAAGTCAACAAATAATAATGTCACCTGTAGGTTTTTTGCCCTTACGCCTGCTAGAATTCTACGGATGGTCAATATTTGTGAGGTCGTGGATCTACTTCTTCGGAAGCCATTTTGGTTTTCCCTAAGTATGTTGTCGATTTTGAGTTCTATGCAGTTTCGTAGTTGGGCATTGTAAACTTTGGCTGCTATGGACGTAAGTGTTATACCTCGGTAGTTCTTGGCTAATCCGAGGTCCCCCTTTTTAAGGAAGGGGATGATGCATCCCTTCATCCATCAGTCTATCGGATTTTGATTTTAGACTGCGTGGTATGTCGGAGCAGTATATCGTCGAATTGTCTGGTCTTCCATACTTCTGGAAAATCTTCTCAAGCCCTGCAGCTTTCCCATTTTTAATTTTTTTTAAAGAACATAGTCGAGTTCTTCTTGCGTGAACGGTCCTTGTTTAATGTCCAGTTGTTTACTAATAATTCTGGTGATTGATTCATGTGTAACTTTCGGTGGGTTTCCTAGTTGATTTTCGAAAAGTTGTTTCCACAGTTTTATTCTATCCTGTTGGTTTGCAGCTTTCAATTTTGCTTTAGTTGTGCTCTTCCTTTTACTCACTTCGTTTATGATTTGCCAGGCTATCCTATATTGCTTATCTTCCACTGAGTCTCTAATCTTACCTATCCGATTTTGTATGTATTCTGTCTGTTCTTTTAGGTATATGCCTGTTAATTGGTATTGTGCCTTTTTTAGTTTTATGGCATTTGTGTTTGTTGGGTTTTTCCTATATTTGTATTACAAAGAAAAGACAATAGGGTTTGCTTTTTTTTAATACCATGATCAGTTTCATCCTTTACAAAGAGAAAATTATTAAATAGATGTATATAATTGTACTAGTACAAGCAAAAAACTGCTAGGTGAAGAGGTTTTATTTGCCTGGATATTGCCTTTGGTGGAGAGATTAACCCTTATTCAGTTTGAATTTCATCTTGGACCCTTGGCTAAATTAGAAAGATACACTATCACGATACACAGCTATTTGGTGTATAGTTAATACACGTCCATCTCAAGAAAAGGCCATTCGTTTCTTGTAATGTTGCGTGATTTTCGGTGTGGTAAGTCAGAAAAGGAACATAATGAATCTCTATACTAGTTCACACGTGTTATTCTTTTCTTCTTCGACTTACGGACTGAGTATATATATATATATATATATATATATATATATATATATATATATATATATATATAAGGATGAGTAAGCATAGAGTTGTTACTGAGTCAAATTGATACTTGGTGACTCATACTTCGAGCAATGTAGCACATTTAAACTATGCTTAATATATGCATATATCTTTATGTGTATGGCGGGTTTGTGCGTGTGTGTGTGTGTGTGTGTGTGTGTGTGTGTGTGTGTGTGTGTGTGTGTCTTTTCAGTTTCTTCGTGTCAACAAGTGTGTACTGAAGGATTTCACAGACATCTAATGAAATACGAATCTAATCCTCCAACATTACGTTCAGAAGTAAATTTGGAGTTTCATAAATTATTACTGTCTTTCTGTATTTTTTCCGGACGCAATACCGGCAGCGTTGAATTCAAAAGAGTCTATCTTTCATAGATGGACAAAATGTTAGATTTACAGATGTCCATTGATTATCTTCATGACATCTCGTACATTAACTGTGTCTATCCTCACTATCAATAATATGCAACTGTTCTTGTTGGGTCACTTGTTACTAAGAACATAATCACTAGTAGAATGCTACTCGTACTATGAATCCAAGCAATACCTCTTGCAAGGTTCAGTGATTGGTAACTAAGCTATTATTACCAGGGCAATAGGCTGCCTCGATACCCAGCTGGACGAAAAATAAGGAATGGCTGAAAAGGTATGAACCCTCTTGTGTGGGCAACAAACATCTAGTACACATGCATGTTTACGTTTGCATCACACTTGATACGCCATTTCGATCCCAGAAAATAACCAAGGTCACGTTTAGTCAGTTTTACTTTATAAGAAAATTTCATTCTTTGAAATGTAAATGCTTTTTATAAAGTTCTCTACTTATTTTCTTTTTTAATAACAATGAGTTATTAAACACTTCTATGAATCGATTTTAAGAACTGTCGATTACAGCTCTGAAGTGGTATCGATAAAATAGACTTTGACTGAGCATTCTCATTAAATACTTCAAAAATCCTCCATATCTTTGGAAATTAGATGATGTATTTCTCACCTTGCAATAGAAAAATACCTGGAAAGGCCGAATTTCTTTAGCTTTGGTATGTCTAAAAAATCGTCTCGTTGTCATTTGGTTTGGATATATAAATACTTACGTATATATTTGCAGTCATATACCCAGAGAAGAAAATAATGTTTATAATAACCTCTTTATGGACGAAGAAAAGTACGAATATAATCAGGGGTTTATAGAAAAAGTAAATGATATATGTAATAAATACTTCATAAACGAAGAAATTATGCATATAATAATATATCTATTGAAGAAGAAAATGATGTATATAATAACCTATTCATAGAAGAAAAGTATTATTTATATAGCTTCCTTATGAAAGATGAAAATTATATATGTATATTATCAAACCCTATGCACAGAAGAAAACATGTAGTTTGTAACCTATTTATGGAAAGATATTATGCATATAATAAACTATTCTGGCAATAATTTTTGAAGTATTAATGTATCCATCCAAAATTTCTACCTTGACAAGATATCATATCTAGTCAGTTTCTCAATGTATTTTAAATTCAGAGCTTTCTTTCTACACTGGATTTTTAACCAACCCTGACGAACCGATTCCGTCTAAATATTTACCTACAGCTATGACAGAGACATGGATTCGAAGCTTTCTAAATGGTATTTGCGAGAACAAAAATGCAAACAGCTTCATCCAACAATTAAAATCAGGCCACCAATTACATTTCTTTTCCCCAAAACCATCACCGTAAGCATGTCTATATTATCATTTGTATGTAAGATGTAGAAGTTGCGAAGGTTACATTTGACCTTTGTCAAGTCACGACTGACTGCGCATAGTTTCATAAATTTCTTGCAATACATTTCTATCTTCCATCCTTCATAGCAGAGTTTCAAGGCTGCATTTAAGTCTTTGCTGTTAACACAACACTGGCACGTCCATGTGCGTGAGTCCACAAGAGAAAATTACTTATGTGTTCGTCCTTGCTTCTCCTGCAGTTTCCCGCATGACTTGTAGGTCTAACTTGACCGTCTTGTGAGATTAGAGGCAGATAGCTGTACATCTGTTGTTTGATAAGGTGTTGCTTCCAAGATTTCTTGTGTTGTTCCCGATTAGTGTTTTTTCTATTCTTTTTTTTTTGCGTCCATGTGACAACGAATTAACGGAGATACAGTGTGAGAGAAATCCCATTTTATGTTATCAGATAGATCAAACTTCCATATGATAGGTAAACAGTGAATAGCATTCCATGCCTTCGCCAGGCGTATGTTGATATTATTTTCATTAGATGAGAAGCTGTGCCAATGTAAGTGGACAGGTCTACTCAATTTGAGAGTGGCTCTTTTTTTCCAAACGAATCTACTAGTTTGCTTTTGTAGTTTATTTTTTACATTCACATAAAGCCTAGTGTCTCCTGCAGCTTGCTCTACAGGTTGCATTTAATTGGCTGTTTTACAAACCTTACGTAAATCTTAATTTCATTCTGGTAACGTTAAGAATAGAGTGATGAATAAATGCGGATTTAATTTTTTTATTTTTAAAGTGAAAGAATTTAAAATTTACATGAAAATGAATGCATAGTTTGTCAACTTATATAATAAAATATTGATACTTCTATCTAGATTGCCCAGTTTGCTAGGGCTGTAGAATGCACCGACTGCACCTCTGCAGAGGGGTAAGACCCCCCCAACGAGTGTCCTGGATATGACAGTAAACAATCTGATGGTGAGGTTCCAGCAATGCCGGATCTTTGGGGAATGCGGAGTACCTCTTCATAGTCATCGCTCCCAGGTCCACTCTGACCCGGAGTGGTAGCACCTGATAAGGGTCCTATCTATGGGTTAAATAGAACTAACGGCATACTTATGCTAAACTGAATCGTTTGATTAAACTGAATAGCTTGAAATAGAAATGTTTTTGACAATCAAATCTTACTTACATTTAAACTGCGTGCTTATGCTTAACTGAATTATTTTAAATATTACTGTTTTTCGACATTAAAACTGTATTTACACTTAACTGAATTGTTACATATAACTGCTTGAATAGTTTGAAATAGAAATGTTTTTGACAATTAAACTGTGTACTTATGCTAAACTGAATTGTTTTAAATAGAACAGATTATTTACATAAAAATGGATTTGGCGTTAAATAACCGACAAAGGTTGCCATAAAACCCATTAAACCAAACCAAACCTTCTACCTAGATATCTGGAGTTTATCTAAATTCGCTAGAGCCAAATTGAAAAAATGCTTGATTGATTGAATGATTGGCTTTATCGACATTTCAACTAGAAATTATTTCATACCTCTAGGTTCATTGTAAATTTATATTTACATTTTCGTATTTTGATTTCTTAAGATTTTTCCACACAATTATATGATATCATACGTTTAAACCTAATAAAATAATTTGCAAACTGTTGTATGGTTTCAATTATTCCGATCTATTACGAATAACAATAACCGGGACATTGGCCCAGCGGTTAGAGTGTTCGCCAATGGCCCGGGAGACCTGGGTTCAATCCCAGGTCGAGTCATACCAAATACTTTAAAAATGGTACTTGATACCACCTTGCTTAACACTCAGCATTATAAGGTACGGTTCAAGGGTAAAGTGGAGCAATCCTGGGAATGGAGTAGCGCCCTCCCCTACACCTTGGTGTAGTAGCTATCGAAAAGGGAGCCTTCGGGTCACCCTCGACTATGGTCGCTAACTTTACTTTTTACTTACGAATAACAATACGGTTTCATGTAATCGCTTCTATTTAAGGAAACTAATTTGATTGCACTCAGTTATTTTGTTTCCTTAACTAAAACTAAACCTTTGTAAACAATTATAGTTTCAAGAAACCATTCTTAATACAAATAATTTGAAGATATTTGACATTAAGCATTCCTATCGAATAGGAATAGTTCTTATGTTTTGTTCGGGGGTAATTTTGGCCGAAAATTTATTATTTCTTCACTCTCGTTCAATGCCGAACGCAATATTTAGAATAGTGACACGCCATGCTACATCGTACGAATTCTACAGGTACAATGCAAACCTTCAGACTTCTATCTGACTGATTTTTATATTTACTATTTCTAGTCAAATTACTCCAATGGCGCCAGCCATTTCACCAATTGGGTTTGTATGTGGAAGATCCGTATTCAACCACACGAGTCGTACTTGACACCTTCTTCTAACGTAACAATTGATTGGACCCCAGCAGGTACTATCTCTCCGGTTGAGGGTAGACTGAAGAGTTATGGAAATGAAGATAGACTCTACATAAATCTCTCGCTCCGGAGTCTGACTTTCTGATGCAGTTTAACTTCATAGCAAGAAAATCCTTTTTTTTTTTTTCGGATGCTGCTTACTCTTCTGCTGAAGATCCATTCAGCGAATCCTAACATCCACCAACATGGCGGGAATAGAAAAAAATCTATCCTGTTGCGAACACCTGAGATGAATTGACTATTGCAGATATAAAACCAATTAAATGTTATTTTATTTATTTGTAGTTAAAGGGCAATGTGGAATTATGTCGTTAAAGAGAACATAAAGCTGGATCGTGGCATGGATAATCGAATCAACACACCGGCATTACCATCTCATTCCTAGTAAAGCTTGTAAATTACAGAGAGCACATAGATATTTTGAATCAAGTTAATGTTCTGTCGATGCATATCAACTGAATTAGCAACTGTTTATTTTTTATAGATATCAAGTAGATTCAATTCATTTCTCCATTTCTAAAAATAAAATCTGTTTACTCACATGTAAAAAAAAATGTCTCGTCCAACTTTTTAAAAAATATATTAAATCGATGCAAAATATTTCTTATAATTTAAGTTTGGTATTTCAATTAGAAAAAAAAAATTCGTGAAATACTTTTTTATGGGAGCCATAAAATACAAATGGAAAATTATATGATTCAATAAGTTTATTTCAAAACAACCACTATATTTTTTTTCAATTTTTTATTAAAAGAAAAAAAAAACATTGCACAAAAAAGCTAAATTGTTTTCATAGAAGTTATTTAGATGTAAAAAAATAATTTACTCTTATTAAATTTGAAGTATGCCCATCAGATTCATAGCCATGTGGTCTGAGTTGTCCGATTTGATAATAAATCAAACAAGTTAACCTATACTGATTTGAAGACATCTTTTAGATTAGATGCAATATAAACGTGCCCAGCGTAAAAAAATATTGTTCTATGATTAACTTTCTTTCCCATATTTAATGTTAATTATCTTCGACAAGACATGTGCTAAATATGTTTTATCCAAAAATTGAACTATGAAAAGAATGTAATTCCGAGTAGTCTTCCAGTCATTTTACGCTTAAAAATATTAGTTCCCTGTAAGACATCGGCGATAAACAGCAATGAGAAAAGTATCTGGTCCTAATGGAAGTAACCTGAAGTTTGTCTCGAGTCGTAACTGACGGTCTGCTGTATCGGTGACGGCTAATCGTCAGAGGGAAACGAAAAGTGCAAAAAGACAACTTGACATTAAGCGTTAGGCCATTCCGCGTGTCATTCTCTCCATCTAGTCTCTTGGACCAAAGAGGCTGAGAGAAATAGCTAACAGAAACAGCGTGGAAAATAAGGTTCTATTCAGAGAAAATGACGCTTGATGCGTCTTTCACTTTGCGCATACACTACACTTGTCCACTCACATACAAGCTACGAAAAGAAAATAATGCCACTAAATAATCAAATACCCTCCGCTCGAGGTTTGAGCACGCGAGCGAAGGAATTAAAGGCTGCCACCAACGTAATGAAAAGCTCTTCTATCAAACTGAGCTCATCGGTATCCAATTGCGTATAATGTAAACAAATGAAAATTGATACAAAATGCGTTAAATTCCTGAGCTGACGTAGGTCGCCGAAACGGCTGAACGGTAAGTTATCGGACAAATGTAAAGTTAGGCGGTTATCGATTCCAGCTTCAAGCGTCCAACGTGTCTAGCCACGTTTTAGAGTTATGATTCCGCACTCTGTCCGTGGATGTCAATGCACACAAAATGGAATATATGTGCTATAATCAAACAGGCAACATCTCCACACTAGACGGAACCTCTCATAAACTGGTAGACACATTCTCTTACCCAGGAAGCAGTGTCTCATCAACCGAAAAAGACATCGACACTTGGATAACGATGGCATGGGCAGCTATTGATAGGCTTTCGATTATATGAAAATCAAACCTGACCGATAAAATAAAACGTAGTTTCTTCCAGGCAGCGGTCGTATCGACACTGCTGTATGGATGCACTACATGGACGCTAACTAAACGGCTGGAGGAGAAGCTAGACGGCAATTACACAAGAATGTTGCGAGCAATATTGAACAAGTCCTGGTGGCAACACCCCACAAGGCACCAACTATACAGCCACCTGCCTCCCATCACGAAAACTATCCAAATTAGATGAACCAGATATGCAGGACACTGCTGGAGAAGCAGGGACGAGCTCATAAGTGATGTACTCTTATGGACCCCCACATATGGCCGAGCAAAAGCAGGACGACCTACTAGAACATACGTACAGCACCTATGTGAGCATACGGGATGTAGCCCTGAAGACCAGCCAGATTGATCAACGGTAGGGAGAAGTGACGAGAGAGGGTCAGGGATGTCGTGCTGGCGGCAAAACATGATGATGATGATATATATATATATATATATATATATATATATATATATATATATATATATATATATATATTGCCGTTATTTGAAATTAATAGACAAGCTTTAGTGCGGCAGCAGTGTCTCATTTACTGAAGTCGATATCAATATATCCCTAACGAAGGTTGGCCAGCTATCAATAGGCTATCGATCATATTGGAGTCTGATCTATCCTTTGAAATAGAATGACATTTGTTTGAAGTTGGGTGGTGTCAGTACTACAGTACAGATTCACCACATGGACTCCGATGAAACATCTTGTGAAAAAGCTCGACGGAAACTGTGCAAGAATAATACCAGCTATATTGAACAAATTCTGGAAGCAACATTCCACGGAACAACATCTGTAAGGCCACTTGCCTCTGATCCCTGAACCATCCAGATGAGACGAACAAAATGTTTTGGACACAATTGGAAAACTAAGGATGAACTAATCAGTGACAATCTCTTATGCCCCCCTTCATATCGACGTGCCAGTGTTGCCGACCAACAAAATCTTACCCACAACTTATCTGTGCGGAGATGTTGTTTGGAAAACCTGCTAGGACCAATGTATGATTCAGAAAGATGAATAGTGAGAATCTGGGAAACCCATGCACGTTGTGTGACTTGATGATGATGATGATGATGATGATATATATATATATATATATATACTGGAATTCATCCGGCTCGGGTAGATCATATTTTCCGCGCCCCGTCAAAATTTACAGCGGCTAACTTCGGTCCAAAGTTGGAAATTAAGCGTATTTTGCAACACAACCCACTGGAACAGATGTTGAAGTTGACCAACTTGTCTTTTGGCTGCCGGTACAATTAAATTAGACTTTTACAGATGTTGGTTGGACTACGTAAAGCTTAGTAACATTTAAGAACTTCATTCAGAGGATCAAAAAAATCCGTACGGTATATTTCGGGATGGTATAATTGTTTGTTTGCTTTTTTTGCTGCTGCCCTTGGTGAGCAGCTGACAGTGTTAAGAAGTCTGTAAAATATTAGTTTGTAGACTTCTTTCAAAGTGACGGCGGAAGCCAACTATTAACATTAGTATATGTTCATAGCCAAATTTCCGGAAAAAACAGCTGAAAAAAGTTGCATGTGCCCATTAATATCAAATTATGGGTCAAAATCAATTAATATTCAAAGGTGATTACCAAAACATTTTGGTATCTATCTGTCTAACGTTCTAAATATTTTTCTATCTATGTAACTATCGAAATCAGATTACATAAATGGATATGCAAATCTATATCAGACAGGCTATATCGTTCTTTGTATGACCAAACTTGCATGTATACGTGCTTATATACCACAGTATATGATTATAAAGAAAATTTGGCTATGTTAAAAAAGAAAACACATGAAATATATATATACATGAAATATATATATATATATATATATATATATATATATATAAAGGGAGAGAGATAAAAATTGAGAGAAAGAATCAGCCTGAAACATAAATAGATCAATTGATATGGAAAGTGTGAGATAGATAGATAGATAGATATATTCATTTATATTTCTCGTAAAAGGCATGAATACTCACATCAGTGATTGTTCGGATCAGAAAAAATAGTTTACGCGAGAGATAAACACCTGTAATCCAAGCCGGGTGATCTCTGAAAATTAACGGCTCATGTTCTAGGGGGCTTGCTCCAGGGCCAAATCTAAAAGGGGTAAAAAGTAGGGTTGATTACTTCCCACCTCAGATACCTATGGCGGTAAATGCCGGCGGAAGTGACATTTTTTTGCTGACACCTCCCATGTAACTTACTTCCTGCACGTCTCTACACATTAAAACTACTATGTATCATATCCAAACACCGATTGTTTTGCGGGGTAGGGGTGGGTATGCAGAGTAGAACAGTAAGTATCAAGGTAAGTTCACAAACAGTTGGGGGTGTTCTTTATTTAAAATATGCAATTGATACGGATAATCAAGACAAATCTTTCTTTCTCTCTCCCTCTCTCTCTCTCTCTCTCTCTCTCTCTCTCTCTCTCTATCTATCTATCTATCTAAGTATGTCACGATATACCTTAATGATAGTTGTTTCCCTAGTATTCGAAAATGGTTAACAGATGAATAACTTTTGCTATATTACAATTATATAATGAATGCGTATGTTTGATGAGGACGGTTCAGCCTAACAGTTATCATTGTAGGAAATGGAATCGGCTATTTGCATTTCATTTCTTACAAATGCTCTTGTGAAAACCTTAATCTATATATCTTCACACCAGTTATGGGTGAATATTACGACAGGCAAGGAACTTTCACTTTGGCAAAGGTGAATTAAATCCTTGCGTATGAATAAGCTTTACTCCAGTTAAAATGTGATGGAGTAACACACACACACACGCACAAAGACACAAAGACATATATATATATATATATATATATATATATATATATATATATATATAATTTTAAGGTGAATTCATTATTCATTATCCGAGTTCTTGAATGATAATATCAACATAAATAATTGAATAATGCAAATAGAATTTATTAAGATTCAATAGTGTGAACTTTCTCGAATTTGTTATATCTCGTTTTGCAAGTAACGCTTGGAGGTTAATTGTAAAATCAAAGACACGAAAGAATTCTCTTGACATTTCGAAAGTAATATGATGCTTTTAATTTAATTTTGAATTATTGATAATTAGTAAACCAGTAATTATTTCCACAGTGTGGCTTACTTGCTCCAGTATATCATTCAAAACATATTTTTAATGAGAATATTTGACTAAGTCGTTTGCTTCATATAACCATTACGTGAATTGATAGAGCAACATTTTCTTGAATATAATTAAACCGCCCAAATATCTATCTATCTATCTATCTATCTATCTATCTATCGTATGCTCAATCATTTTCTAAGAACAAGAGAAATTATGTTGATTATTATGTTTCGTATGTAAAGTCATTTACCTCAAATATAAGTTGGTATTGTAAATTGAAATGCCATGCAGTTCACTCATCAACATTTTATATTATATAGAAAAATAATAATGATAGTTTTTTGTAGAATACGTCCAACTACTTCATACTCTATCACCGGATATACTATTAGATGAAAGAATTCTGATCAGAAAAATGTGACCTTCTTTCAAGAATAAATAAAAGAACAATCACACAACCTATATTATCGTCTGAGCAGAATAAATAGCAAAGACAATAGATAAAGAAATGCAATTCAGAAAGTGTAAATTAAAGTGTTTAAGTAGAAATGCCCTTATGACACTTATGTGCGAAGTTGCTCAGAGATATGTCAGTTTGCGAGTCTTGCAAATTCAAGAAAAGTTCTGTAGTTGTTTGGTTAGGAGAATAATAAGAAATGCTTGTGCGTAAAAAAATTAAACTGAGGTCAGTATATTATATGTTATTTTTATTTTTATTTTTTTATTTTTTTTGGAGTGTCATGCTCTTTTTCATTGTAATTTATCTAAGAACAAAGGTTCCTGAACAGGAGGACGAAACATTTCTCCGTATGCTATTCCAAAAGTTAAGAGGGGATGAGATTTTTATGCTCTTTACACTATTGGTAGACTCTGCTTTTTTTGAAATACCATCTAACGATCATTAGCTGAATTAACTCGAATATTGTACTTACAGATTATTTAAATCTGAAATTTGATTAAAATAATTTACATATGTTTTATAGGTTCATACAAATATAAGCGGAGACATAATCTAACATAATTTACGAATTTCAATGAACGAACCAACACACGTCTTTATAAAAATATATCTCTCACACTTAATTCTCGAAAGGGTTGATATTTCTGCAGTGTGTGAGAGATGGGTGGAGAGACTTCTTCTTCCCATATCTTCTTCCAGGAGCCAGTGGGTGCCAACGCTTGCACCCTTTTTCAAGCTCGTCAGAGACGCCTCTGATCGCTTGCGTATTCCGCGCTTGACTGCGATTCTCTGCACTCTGTCCAAATCTGACCGAGTGGTTCTCATCACGTGGTCTCCTTCCGGTTACACACCTGTTCGACCAGAGTGCCCGGATCGTGCTGTCCTGTTTACTAATCACAACGTGATAGCTTGTCAAAGTATATGGGGTCACGAGGAACGAACCGAAAATCCATGGCAAATGTTATATAACATATGCTGTTATATGATTTCAATTATTCCGGTTTAATAATTGTAATTCATACGCAATAACATGATTTCAAGTAACTGTTCCTACGTCAACCTTGCTAGGGATTTGAAAAAATTATGGAACATGCAGGTGACAATTATACCAATTGTAATTGGTGCGTTTGCAACAGTAACTAAAGGGTTACTAAAGGGACTGAAGGACTTGGAAGCTTGTGGCCGAGTGGAGACCATCCAAACGACAGCATTATTGAGAACAGGCAGAATTCTGAGAAGAGTCCTTAAGACTTGAGGAGACTTGCTGTCACTCAAACTCCAGTGATAGACCTTCAGCTGAAGTTGATAAAAAAAACAATAATAATAATAATAATAATAAAATACAAGACTGGGTGGTCAATGTGTTCCACTGGGAATAGTGCAAGACATTTCAATTTGACCATACGAACAAATGGTATATGTAAAACCCAAAATCTGTCCTGAAGAATGATACGCACAAACTCCTATGGGATTTTGACATACAAATTGATCACCTAAACTCAGCCCGATGGCCAATCTTTATAACAATCAACAAAGAAAAAGAGAACTTGCAAAATTATTGACTTTGCTGTCTCAGCTGACACAGAATAAAATTGACAGAAAGTGAAAAGAAAGATAAATACCTCGAGCTTGCTATGGGATTGAAGAAACTATGGAACATAAATGTGACAATTATATCAATTGTAATTGGTGCTCTTGGTACAGTCACCAAAGGATTATTAAAGGGACCGCGAGACTTGGAAATAAGAGGAAGAGCTGAGACCATCCAAATTACTGCATTATTTTGATCGGACAGAATACTGAAAAGAGTCCTGGAGATTTGAAGAGACTTCCTCTCCCTCAAACTCCAGTGAAAGACCTGCAGCTGACGCTGATTTGAAAAACCCAATAATAATAATAATAATAATAATAATAATAATAATTCTCTGGTATTTTGAAATGCGAAGACACATCTAATTTCGGCCAGAAAAAAAGACAACCTGCCTAATAGGCGATTTGTTCGTCCCTGCAGACCACAGAATGAAAATAAAAGAAAAGGAAATAAAGTAACATGTACTTGTGCTGTATACAACCGCTGGATCTTGACAAACAGCGAGAACCACGTAAATATAAAAAATATAATCTAATGTTTTTTATTCTTCAACAGTGAAGATTGTGTGAAGCAGCAGAGTAATCCTCGAGGGTTCACATACACAAAAGAGCTATCGGGAGTCGGAGAAGCCAACGGTGATTGATTTCAACCCAAATACTAGATCTTATATAATCTTAAAACTCCCATGTGCCCACTCGGTCTCGCCTCTTCCCCCACATAATGCTTGTTTCTTTTTTATTGGCAATGGCTTACACTCATGCAGCGTTTGTTCTCCACTGATCCTGGATAACACCTACGCATTTTCTATGTCTCGGGTATCACGCCCATGCATTACTTGTTTTCCGGTATTCATTTTTTGATTTAATCTATGGCTTGACGTATCTGTCAACTACATCCACCGGGTTCATCGCAGTTTAAGGCAATATATGACACTTACACCCTGCCAAAGATTTACAAAAGCAACGGAACCTGAGAGTGAATGTGATAGCTATTGTGCTTGCTAATATTTGGTAAGGGGGTTGGAGGAGTAAGTGATTGGAGTAAGAGTCGAAATTATCCAAAATATGACACTGTTGAGGTCGGCCAGAATCATGAGACAAGTCCTGGAGACCTGAGGAGATTTGCTGTCACCCAGACGCCAGTGAAACCCCATCAACTCACGGTGGAGTGTAAAAATGGCAATAAAGAAGAAGAAGAAGAAGAAGAAGAAGAAGAAGAAGAAGAAGAAGAAGAAGAAGAAGAAGAAGAAGAAGAAGAAGAAGAAGAAATTAAAATGATAAACTAATACCTAGACATTGTAAAAGAACTGAAAAAGCTGCGGAATTCGAAAGTGACGGGGATATCAATTGCAATTGCCTCCTTTGAAAAAGTTTCAAAAGGACAGGAAATCCTTGAAACCTGATGAGATTTACTTTCACTTAGATTTTATTGTAAAGCTACAAGTTAAAACTGATACTGATTAGAGAAACTGGCAAAAATAATATAATTTCCACGGATATATAATTTCAAGAGTTTCTGTCTAATGCTAATATTTTTAACAGGTGATTGAATTTGATGTCTTCCCTAAGAGAGGCGTCTTTGGGGAAGCTCTGGCTGTTATATATGTACGTAATCAATGTCATACCCACAGGAAGTCCATTTTTTCACATGTAAATGATCAAATAGTATTCGGAGAATATTCGGGAGGAAAATCAAAATTCTTTCAACCTAGAATATATACATGTGGAACTTTAAAAAAATCATTCACATCTTTTCTGATAAGTTCATAATTTTCATCAGATCAACGATGATATCTTTTAACTATGACAATCAAAACTTTTAGGATGCAGGATTAAAATCGGAGAATTAGAAAACTGCATACCGGGGATGTTTATCATTAAGGGCTTTCGGACTATTGCCTTCATTTTTTTTTTTGTCATTTCCACAACATTTCGGCTGATATATTCTCCGATATGGGAACCGATAATTAAAAGGGTACATAAAAAAATCAGAATATGAGCACAGGTAAAAAAATCATACATAACTGTAGGAATCCTAGTCAAGTAAGAACATTAAGTTTATGAGTCCCAAAAATAGGCTTTGTACTGTCCAGCAGGGCACATAAGGTAACGGTTATAGGCGTTGGTTTCCTAAGCTTCGAAGAAGATACTAATCTGGAGGTTGCAGGTACAATCCTGACTGCAAGCGAGTAACAAATAGGAATACTTATCACTTCTACTCGGTTATGCCTAACGGAATAAGAACAGGCGAACCCCGTGGATTCAATAAAAGACGTAGTTCGAAGTTCCGTGAAGGTTCCCGGGTTGGACAAACAACTGAAGAAGGCCAGAGGACATATCGGCCAAAACGTTGTGGAAATTACAATAAAGATGAAGACAATAGTCTGAATACCCTTAATGATAAAAATCATCAAGCTTCATCTCAGAAATTTAGACAACGAAATACTGGCGGTGGGGGGGATATGAAATTTGAAAAAAATCTCCATCGTCTAAGTAAGAACTGGGAACCATGTAGGTTATATTTGGAAGTAGAAATCTCTTTTGAGATGATAATGTTCCCTTCCCGGCACATGCCCTTGATGTTGTATTTACTTAAAGTTTTCAGTACATCGTTTAAGCGATGACATTGATCATGGTAATGTCCACTTTCCAGACATGCCCTTGATCAAGAATTTGGCTAATTTTCTCAGCACATCGTTTAAGCGGTGCTCGGAACTTGAAGAAAAGCTTTACATGATATTTTTTTTTTTGCTGCCGTTGATAACGTCTACGTCCATCACAGACAACATAAACTTTCATAACGTCTTAGTTAGATGACTTTCCAGAAGTAGGGCATGGCAATTTCTTAGTTATTTTTATTGGTTTCTACTATCACGTGCACGGTCTGACATGTCAGTTTACTGACAGATTGTTGATGCTCTCGGTAGGTTTGAAAGTGTAATGAGAATGTTTAAATTTGGCGCATGACCGAAAGATTATATGAGGCCATCTATTTCTTTATTCAAATGTTTTCTCAAATTCTTGGCGCTCCGTATATAGCAAAAGTTGATAATTATTCAAATGAGACTAAATATAGGTTAAGATTGTGAAAGACGGATATAATTCGACAAGTCTTGTATCGACAAACTTCATTACGGATGAAATATTAATACTAGCTGAAATATAGCTATTTGTTTCTACCCACCACGATACGAAGACATTCCCCGCAAAAAGAAGAGTTGAAAGAATAATGAAACTGGCTAGAAAATGTTTCAAAAATAGTGTTTATTGTCTCACGTTTGTATTAATGATATCTAAGTAAAACTTTGGCAACCATTCAAAAAGGAGAACTTTATTTTTCATTATTATTTGAAGTAGTCACGTAAAATAGAACAAAAAGTTGTCATTAGGGAATAGCCACAGATTTTTTTTATGTTTGTGTGTATATTGACTGTAGAATTTTATGACATTATTGACCACTCAACAACCCAACGACATATCTCTGTCTTATACGTATCAGAGTATATTTGATTACAATCATATATATATATATATATATATATATATATATATATATATATATATATATATATATATATTGTTCTTATATACGTGTACGTTTCTAGATTAATGCTTTTATCGGAGAACGTGTAGGGTACAAGGCCTTGTAAATGGAGTATTCAGTGAGGCATGAACTCACTCGTGTTTGTAATTTTAGATTCAAACTACAGACACTAGTGAGTTCAAGTCTCATAAAATACCCCATTGACCAGACATTGTTCCATACATGTTCTCTGACGAAAGCATCAAGGTGGAAACATACACGTATGTTAGAAAAAAATAAATTCTAAAAATTCCAAATGTCTTCGAAGACCAACTCGACATTCTCTGATAGAATTCACATAGTCATGCCAGTGTTGGCTGACCAGGAAGAACTTACCTGCGCAGACACAGGATATAATTTGAAAGACTTGATGGGAACAATGGATGTTAAGGGTGGATGGAGAGAGAGGGTCTGAGAAATCCGTGCTAACAGTGCGACTTTATGGTGATGATATAAGAATACTTGATATCGTAACAATGAGAATTATTTGTATTAGATAGGAATACTTGATATTATATAACTGAATGCAAATTATTTGTATTAGATAGGAATACTTGATATTATATAGATGTATGCAAATTATTTGTATTAGATAAGAATAGTTGATATCATATAACTGATTGAACTTATTTTTGTCCTTACGTACCTATCTACCTAAGATAATTTTAGGTAACTCTAACGTAATGGCCAAGGGATTTCGGTCCATGCTTTTGAGTTTAGTTAGGCTGAGAAATTTTCGGCTCAGCATATGGGTTAGTTAGGTGAAACAGTGAGGCAGGTGTTAACATTAGATTGTTAATTTATATGAATATAAACTTGAATGTAAACGATTTACATGTTTCATATATGGCTGATGTCATTCTGATTTAAGAAAAAAAATTACATGTACTATACACAATTGGAGTAATGGTCATGAGAGTTTTTTGAATATATACATGCTGGCTTTATTAGTGTACTCAAATGGCACAGCATTTTAAATAAAGTTTACTTGAAGGTTATTCTTTGATGATAAGCCTACTATTAACTGATTGTATATTTGGAGATCTACCTTTACAACAGGGATAGGTCTAAGCTAGAATTTTGAGCTCAAAATCTTGTGGTTGAGTTTTATCCTGGATCAGCTAGTATGCTGCAATTCACAGTAAGTCTGGTAAGTCCCAACTATTTTGCATAACCGAAGTTAGGTACTTGTTATTTTCCCAGTGTTTATCTTGTCTAATTTTAAAATGTATTTCTGTTGTTGAGTTTTACTTATAGATTGTTGTATAGTCTTAAAATTCACAGATTAAGGGATTTTTTTAAAATTTTTATTTTTGTTGTATAAAAAAATCACTGCTGGATTATATGTATATGAGAGAAAAGCATAGCTTAGTTTTGCACAAGGCCAAGAGTATGGAGCACCTAATGGTCTGCTAGCCTAGCTTGCTAACCATTATACCAGCTCAGTTGGGTGGGACTGTAGAAGTAGGAAAAGTTTTAATTCAAACCCAGTGTAGATATGGTTCATGAGTAGCATCACTACAACCAGAGAACCCCGTCAACTTGGGCTGTAGATTACACCAACTACATCTCTGCAGAGGGCTAAGACCCTCCAAAGAGTGTCCTGGATATAACATTAAACTATCTGATGGTAAGACTCCAGCCTTGGTAAGTTGGGGAATGTGGATCACCCTTTTATTGTCGTTGCTCCCAGATCCACTCAGACCCAGAGTGGTAGCACTTTATAGGGTCCTGTCTATGGGTCAAATAGAACAAACTGTGTGTTAACAAATGACTGATGTTAAATTGTGATTATTATATAGCAATTTGCGGACTGGCTCATTGGCCTAGTGGGTAGAGTGTTCGCCAATTGTCCTGGAGACCTGTGTTCAATCCCAGGTCACGTCATCCCAAAGACTTTTAAAAGGGTACTTGATGCCTCCTTGCTTAACACTCAGTGATATAAGATACAGAACAAGGGTAAAGTGGAGCAATCCAGGGAAAAAACTCATTTGAAAATATTTCATTTCTCTCTTTGGACCTACAACAATATATATATATATATATATATATATACATATATATATGTATATAAGTGTGTGCGTGTTTGTTTGTATGTGTGTGTATGCGTGTGTATGAGTGGATATGTTTATTTATATAAAGTGATAACATACATCTAGGAAAGGCGTGGAATACTATTCATTGGTTGTCGCTTTATATAAAAGTCAGATTTTTCGGATAAAATGAAACAGGATTTTTTTTCAGTGTATGTGTATTTTTTACAATATCGATGCACTAAATAGATGCTAAAAATATAAAGAGAAAAATCTTGATGGGGACTGCTCTAGAATGGTGCGTGCTGTCTTGAACAAATCTTGAAGTAATAACCAACAAAAAAGCAACTGTACAGCCACTTGTTTTCATCTCATAAACCATTCAAGCAAGACAAACACGACAAGCGGTGCACTTCTGGGGAAGCAAGGACGTACTCATAAGTAGCATTCCCTTATGAACATGCGTGTGTTGGCTGCCCAGCAAAAGCATTTTTACATCAGCTCTGTGGGGACAGAAGTACCTAAAGTGCTAATATAAGTTTTTGCTGGTCAAAATGCTGATCCAGATACAAACTAGAAAACCTGCGATGAGCAATGGATGATAGGAATGAATGAGAAGATGGATAGATAGATAGATAGAGAGAGGGAGAGAGAGAGAGATAGTTTTGTCGGCGTGCTTTGATGATAATGTTGGTCGTGTTAGTATAAACACCAATCACCCTGATGGTGGTAATTAAAATACGCAAACAACCTTCCTTACCGTGGGCTAAGACACCCATCCCTAGCAAAATAAACCCATGGTGTGACATTACACTGCATTACGTTCTAAGTTTCCCAATGGTGCAGTGGGCAAGTATTTGTTAGGGTCCCGTTTATAGTTGTTGGGTTTTAGAATACACCAACTAAATCTGCATACGTTTAAGAGGCCTTTAAACCGGATATTTTGAATATGACACTAGATTGAATCTGGAGATGACATACCAGATTTAAAGCTTTGTGAAGTGTAGCGTACCTTTTCATTTTCCTTACTACAAGGTCCACTTTGAAACGGAATGTTAATTTCTTTTATGTATATTCTATGGGTTACAAATCTCTTTCAAATTTTAGTCTTGAGTTGTAAAGCTTGGAAATATATCAATTGGGAATAGCTTGTGGAAATTATGTAATAGTTCATATAGTAATAACCTTAGAAAATATTAGATGTTAAATATTCAATATTGAATCCATCCTGATTTAAAAAGCCATAAAAGAAATTAACAAAACAGAACCAGAGCAGAAGCACACATGCCTAGAGTGCTCGACAATGGCCAAGAAGACCAGAGTTTAATTCGAAGTCAAGTTATAGCAGAGACTCAAAAAACGGTACCTGATGCCTCCTTGCATGATATTTAGCATTATAGGGTACAGATCAAGGGTAGGTGGAGCAATCCAAAAAAGGAATAGCGCCATCCTCTACACCCCTGGGTAGTAGCTTTTGAAAAGTGAACCTTTGGGTCATCCGCGACTGCCATCGGCCAAATTATACAAGTAAGAAAGTAAAGCTGGCGACCATAGTCGAGAGAGTCGAAGCCTCCCTTTTAAATAGCTACTACATCAATATATATATATATATATATATATATATATATATATATATATATATATATATACCTAATATTTGCTATACTTTGTATTGATCACTTTCTTCGTTTACTTAATCCAGTGTCATATTTTTTTTCTCTTGGCTAGACATTACAATATTCTATGATTTTTATCAGACAATATGTATGATTTTCGTTTTTTTTAATGGAATTTTTATCCAAATATGAATTCGTGTATTTGTTTAATCACATGTTGGATCATTTTTTTTCTCACTCTGCCAAAGTGAAAGTTAGAAATTAACCTAAAATGGAAATACATTTTATATATATATATATATATATATATATATATATATATATATATATATATATATGCGTGTGTTATTGTGTTACAAACCTATATAGAATATTCATAAAAACTTCATAAAATGCACATATATGCATAAGTTGGAATATCTATACAAACTGAACCAGACCAAATAACACTCATACTCATATGTTTGTGATTGTGCGTGTTTGTGTGTGTGTGTGTATGTGAAAAACCAATATAGCCATGAACTAATACTTCATTACGTATCGATCTTATATATATATATATATATATATATATGGTGCCATCAAGAACCACAGGGGATTTACTCGTTGTGTAATGTTTAGCAATGGACTAAGTGAGTTCGAACACCAGTCGTTCTATTTACTTTCGGATAAATACACTGGGGAAAGCTATGAATCCTCCCATATATGGGTTAAATAGTAAAGCTACCTTTTTTTCTAAACGGATGGCTTTGGCATTAGATAACCTACAAAGTTTATTGCCCTTAGATAAAGAAACCAGTCCAGAACCAGAGATTTATGGACTTTCATGAGTAACATATTTTGGGAAATGTAAATCTTTTGTTATGTAATTTCTTTTACAAATGCCACGTGCTTTTTTGCGACAAATATTATCAAAGTAGATTTGCCGTATATCTGCAGATGTCAGAAGTTCTGCGGTGAATCTATACGTAAAACATCTTTTTAGAAATTAACTCGTTGAAATAGTAATTTCAGATTTATATATGATACATATTCAAAGTACTGGCAAAACTTTCCTTTTTATATTCAGTTCATCAATGGCAAATCTATTTTATACATGCATCTAAAATTGACGAAATCAGTTATTGTCAAATATACGGGACTGTGAACATACGCATCAATGAGGCTATACATAATGAAAAGCGAATAAAAATGAGAGATATAGAAGGAAGCAGAAAAAATTATGATATATATATATATATATATAGAGAGAGAGAGAGAGAGAAATAGAGAGAGAGAGAGTGTGTGTGTACTAGTCGAAAGGATTATCACCTCATGTCATGAACAACATTTTTGATAAATATTAGAAACCAACTATTTCTCAACGCCTTATTTCCAGTCAGACCTAAAGAGCGAGTTAAGGTATGTTCACCTAAAGTCAGCAATGATGAACTTCTTATTTCTTAAATAATTCACTACTTTGTAATAACAGACAATATATGCACCATAAGACCATTATACCACAGAAAGCTTAGTAAATAACTACACTTTGTCGGCTGATACTAATATTCTCTATTGCCAGACCCTTCAGTATGTTTACTTAGCATCTCATCAACAGGAATCATACGACACTTGCAAAACAATTTGTCTGAATTCAGTCTTCGGTTTCTTTCATTATATGCCATAGCAAGGCTAAATAACTGTATTTGTCCTGCTATTTACATGTAGTTTGGGAATTAAGTCGCAGCCAAAAGCTAAAAAAATCCTCTTATCTTATAAACACCAACTGGCAAGTTTCGATGTACATTTTCGAAAGTGGTTCAGCAAATGAAAGTTAAACCGAGTTTTTGGTAGAGCTCTTCATTCGAGTCATAGGGGACTAAATTCAAAAATCTATCTATCAAGCTAGCTAGCAATTATGTGTTTACACGCCCCTTCATCGATGTCTTCATCCTATCTATCTATCGAAGTCTAATCTTAACTATCTACATATCAATATAAATCGTCCTATTTGATTAAAAAATGTTCTATCTCATTCATGACGTGAGGATTTTTTCGACTGTGGCAATATCACGATCTATTAATGAGATTGAAAAGGCAAATAGCATTGTTTTTTGTAAGAGTTGTTAAACAATAAGTTAATTGTACCACTTTGTTAACATTCCAAAATGTGGCCTTAAATCTTAATCGGGGGTGTCCTCGTGGTGTAATGGTTAAAGCAATGGACTGCGGGATTGTAGTACGCGAGTTCGTACTCCAGTCGCACTATTACGTTCACTTTCGGGCAAATACCCTTCTGAAAGGTATGAATCCCCTTATCCTCCCAGCTATGGGTTAAATAGTACCACTACTGCTCTTCTAGGAAAATAGCTTTGGCATTAAATAACCTACAAAGATTGATATGCCATTAAACAAAGAAACCAAACCAAACCAAACCTTAAATCTTAATCGGCAAGTGCTATATTCTGTTCTGGTATAAATCCTCAAGAGCAGTGATTTCTCTATCAGAGAAACTATTTTCAACAGAATTAAGATTTATTCACTTTTTAATAAATGTGTTTGTATATAGCTTTGGGCACAATAATCTATGAACATAACTCGTAGTCACTAGGAGCATACAGAAAGGACCAAATTCATAAATTCGTAACGACTATTGCAAATGGACCGGGTAGAACTGAGTCCAAATCCTGCAAGAGACTGGGAGAATAGTTTGAATACAATTATTCTATTCACCGCTATGGGTTAATTAGTAGAGCAGTCTGACCTCTTAAATTTTGGAACAGTAATCTACCTTGGAGAAGGAAAAAGCATAATGCAAATCACTTGCACTATGCTTGCTGCATATATGTATTTGAAACTTCTTGAGATGTGTAGGAAGTTTGACTGAGGTTTATGCGTTCAACCCTTCTATTGCGCAGTAATTAGAAGTGATATTCAGAATTAATTCATATGAATTTATTCAAGCAAAATATCCATAAGCAATGAGAGTGAATTGCAAAATGTGTATATTCCGGTTTCAGTTCAATAATTCAGTGGTTATAACTGATAGAGAAGGCTGAAGGCAATGATGATGCTATGTTTTTTGTGGGCGATCGTAGTCAAGGACGACCAGGAGGCTCCCTTTTCAATAACTAGTACACCAAGGTGTAGAGGAGGGAACTACTCCTTTCCCTGGATTGTTCAACTTTACCCTTGATACGTACCTTATACCACTGAGTGTTAACCAAGAAGGAATCAAGTGCCATTTTTTGAGTCAAAAAACTAGGATGAACCTAAGTCACCTGGACCATTGGCGAACACTCTACCCGCTAGGTCAATGACTGGGCCGTCAGACATTTGTGCCGGCTGGTGTATCCAGATCAATGTCAGATTCGAGGTCGTATGGCCTGCGGCTTCAACTTGGCCACCTTTGGGTTGGCGAACTACGTTAATAGTACAAATTTGCAATAGACAATTCTGGTCTAATTTAAGCTATGAACACGTACCGGATTCATGAAATATCAAGTGTCCACGTTCAGCAGGCTGATCTGACTCACATTGCACTTAGTGAGCCCATAACAAGCGCAAGTCCAACAAGTCACGAGTCTTGGCTAGTGTCCTATCTCCTCTTCCTTTAACCTCCACTGTAAAAATGACCTAGTGTCAATTCCTGTGTGGTGGAAGGCAGAGACAAATATCACCAACAATTAAAGTAAACACTCCATAATAATGATCCGTTGCCATCACAGAAATAAACAGAAATTTTGAATTCATCAATTCATTGACATATTAAAGAGAACGAAAGGATAAAAAAGAAAAAAAATATACACACGACAGTCAAATGAAGAAGCATAGAGAATTCAACATCCAAAAAGTGTAACTGTAACCACCAAGATGAGGATAACTCATCTAATAACCCAGAGTATGATAATGATAATTCCTTATCTAAATAATTACACAAAATTTATCATATAAGAAAGATTACCAGTTTTTCATTACAGTGCATGTTCTCATTAACTTTATTGTAGAAATCTATGATGAAATAGTTTAATTTTAAAAGTTCAAGACTAAACAGTCCCTAAAACTATTTCCGTAATTGAAGCTACTATTGTAAATGGGCCTCTGTAGAAATATTCCAAAGAAATTCTAGATATTAATAAAAGGGATTCTTTGAACTGAAATTTATCTTCCATTATTGATTTTTAAAAATTATTTCAGAAATGCTAAGTTTTATGAGTTTTGATTAAAGAATTGAGATCAAATATAATTAAAATCTGTTTTAAACTGTTTCATTGATTTGATCTTCCGTGCATTTTTCTTAACACTTTCTTGTATCGATAATAAATTTGATTATATTTAAAAGTTAACAAAATCATAAAATACCTTCTTTCCTTTATTCCTTTTTTTAAACACACTTCTTAAATTTTTAAATTCTTTCAATTTTATTTCAGAACAGATTATGATATCAGGTATTGTACTAAACTGTCAAAAAAAAAAAAAGAAAAAAAAAAAAAGAAACAAACAAACAAACAAACAAACAAACAAAGAAGGTAAAGAAGTGTGCCAAACTAAAATGCTCGTAAATAACATTAGTAAATTTGTCACTGTCAAGAGATATCATTGAAATATTGCTGAGAAAATTAGATCATGTCTTAAATTTATGTTTACACTAAATTAGTTTATTCTCGCCATATTGCTATCGCATTTAATGTATACTCTTGTGTACCCGAATTTCTCCACTTTATCCACAGCCACATCAGCAACCTATGTGGTTGTGGTTAAAGTGTTGAACTATGACATTGAAGTAAAAAGTTACAACTATAGTCATGCTATTACGTTCATTTTCAGATCAACACATTTGGGAAAGTTATGATGTTCTTTATCTCTCACGAGTTATACACAGTACATCAAATATTCATCTATACGGGTGGCTTTGACATAAAATAAACCACAAAGGTTGATATGACATTAAACCAAATGTAAAATCAAACCAAACGAACACGCTTGAACCTACTCCTTAAAAACATAGATAGGAATATAAGTATCAATTTTTTTCAATATTTGAATCTCTTGTTTTGTATTTACATAACCGAGCAGGGCAACACGATGAGATTTAAAACAAAAAAAAATGTATACTAAAGCTGCTGATCTAAATTCAGGAGGCACGATTAGCAAAGCTGTAGTCATAGTTGAAAAAAGAATAGGAGCCTTAAGTTCTAATCATAGAGAAAGGGGTTAGTGTTTTCCTTCACATTTACACACTTTGGGAAAGCTTTGATCTATCTGTTATCACTATTTATCAACAGTTGATGGTGATACAAATTGTATTTGGTGACCTTTGAATAGAAGACTGGAGGAGTTGGAATAAGAGGAAGAATGAAGACCATCCAGATAACAGCATTGTTTAGATTGACCAGAATACTGAGAAGAGTTCTGAAGACCTTGGAAGGCTTGCTGTAACTCACACTCCAGTGAAAGATCATCAGCTAACACTGGAGTGGAAAACTTGCAAGAAGTAATAATAATAATTAATTTTTTGGTCTCAGTTGAGCAAAAAATATAGATGGATATCACTGAATTTAAATCTAGTTTAAAATTGACCCTTGCCTTATCCTGCACGTGACAGAAGTTGGGTTGAATACGGACTGCTAGTCTGAAATGTCCTTCTCCTATAAAGGTTACCATGCTTAAGGGATTTGTATGTCCTCCTTTTTATCCATTGCTGGGTGGGGGGGTAGCTAGATTCTTAACCTTCCTAATAGTATGAGCTCAATGTAAAATAGATGCATCCTCGTTTCGGCTTTAAATTTAGCTCATCAAATCCTTTTTTTATTCGGCTATAACCATTACGCAACGAAAGACCCTAAATCCCATTTTCACGCAGAGCATGAAAGTCATATATTGTTTCAGAAATTCAATGAGATTAGTGATATCTCAAAGACAAAGTATGAAGAATTATCTTTTATAAGATGTCATAGGCTCCTCAATTAGAATAATACATATTTGTTGGTTGAGCAGAAAGTTCGGTTCCAAATGTTCAACAGGTTAACAACGACAACAAGCATTCAAAAAAAAAAAACCTTAGGAGTCTTATTAGAACAGATACGATGACGCTAATCCCAAATATCATTCTTTAAAAATGATTGCTATTCATCCCACGAATTCAAGCAAAACTATACCAGTCTTTGTTTCCCACACTCCTTCGAAATGCTTATGCACTCATATCCACAATGTAATCCTTTGATGATTATGATTGATTGATTGATTGATTGATTTGAGCGGCATTCTGATCCATCAAGATGAAAGTCTGAATCTGCATGTCTTTAGTTTGTGTTTTTTGTATAATCTAGTTGCGAATTTTATTCCAAAATGAAGGGTACCGATTTGGATTAAAATTCGCAACTGGATACGACAAATTCAAACCTTAAGGACAGGAAATCGCATATATAGTACTGTTCATACTTACATGTTTGAGAAAATTTAGAGTTTTTCACACTCAGATGATATCAAACATTCCTATCAAAAAGGAATACATTAGAAACATAACCATTTTGCCTATAGATAAGACTTTAACAGGAATTGTTACTCGATTGATATGGGAAGAAGTTGTAGTTTTCGTTAGATGATTTTCTGTCGAACCTGAACACTCAGTTTAGTTTACAAGAATTGAAGCCTAATACTGGTTTTCAAATATCAGATGCTGACAGCCAATATATGTTTATGCAAATGCGTTAGCAAAAGTAATTTCTGTTTCTTCGTCGTCTGTGGCTAACAGTAAGACGTTTTAATCAATAATAAAGCGTAGGGAGAAGCATAACGCTCAGTCGGGCAAACTATAATCTCATTCTTCACCGAAACATCAATCTTATGAAAATGCAGATGCCAAACTCTTACACGAGGCACATCTGGCCGATAATAATTGCAAATAATTCGCATACAACTTGCAGCTATATATCTTAATGCTGCAAATACTTTAATATTCAGTGATCTCGAGTGTTTCGAAATGGATATTTTTCGTCTTGAAGATCTTCCGATCATCTTTATTGTTACTTCCTGTAGCTATCATTCACGTATTGCATGGATGAGGTTTAGAAGGTGTGACAACACTGAATGTATCAGACAATCAAAGACACTGAAAATCATGGGGTTTCTTTAATAAAACATTGAAGTAGATTCAGAGGTCAAACGTTTCCTCAAATGTAGCGAGCAAATGCTTTCAGCGGTCTGTATTCGCTTGATATTAGTCGTTCATACTGACCCCAACAAATCCCAATATCATGCGCAGTAGAAATTACATTGACAAGTAAATTGTTTGACAAAATCATGGAACACAAGTTTAAGTTAAACGCAATGCCAGGTTAGAGAAATAGAACAGGTATCAAATATATAAACTCCGCTAATAATACGTCTTATTCTCTTCTAAACAGAAGAACCAAGTTGAAAGATGCACAATCAAACGGATATTATTGATTATAACTCATCACTAAACTCTAAACAGGAAAACTTTGAAGCCGAAAGAAAAATCTCATTCGAACACAAGCAAATACAACACGCACACACACACACACACACACACACACACACACACACACACACACACACACACACACACATATATATATATATATATATATATATATAGAGAGAGAGATGGGGAGAGAGAACTAAGTTTGCAAAGGCTGAAATATGTCTTCTTCCTACTGTGCGTTTTGATGCGTGGGGATTTGTGGTGGACGCAATAAAGCCTTGTATTAAAGCCGTATTAAAGTCTGAATCGGTATGTCTATAGTTTGTGTTTTTTCTGTAATCTAATTGCGAATTTTATTCCAAAATTGAGATACCGATTTGGATTAAAATTCGCAACTGGATAACACAAATACAAAATAATCGATATTGTAAACACGAATTATAGACATACCGATCCAGACTTAGACTTGGGTTTTATACAAGGCTTAATTGCATCCACTACCAACCATCACATATGTAAATATACTTTACCAAGAAGATAAATTAGAGCTCTGACAATATTAGCAATATATATATATATATATATATATATATATAATCATTTGCAGACTTAATAGGCATCATAATTATCATCATGTAATGCTATTAGCACAGAATTCCCTAACTCTCTCTCTACATCCGTCTCAATCATTCATCGCTTCCGGCATATCTTCCAGGCTACATCCTGTGTTCGTACACGCTGTTGTCGATAACTTCTAGCTGTTCGTCCTACACATGCGCGTCCTTGTGAAGGGGTCCATCGGAGAACGTCGCTTATGAGTTCGTCTTTTTCCCTCCACAAGAGATGCACTTGTCTTATTCGACTCATTTGTATGGTCTTCGAGATGGGTGTTCGTATAGTTGCTATTTAGTGGGATGTTGCTTCCAGCATCCTTCATATATACATATTTACCAACCCCTCCGCTCGGACAGAATATGACACAAAGTCATTTTTTAAGCGGAGTTTAACATGTTAGAATACAGAGATTTCCTTCTCCTAGACTAGTTGCCTCACCAAGGCTGAAGAACCCAGTCTGCCATACTATTTACCCATAGCTGGAGGGATAATAATTGGATTCCTAGCTTTCCCAAGGGTATTAGTATTATGTGATCACTCTCGTCTAGGATTTGAACTCGTGTTGCCGTGTCCATTTCATACGACGATAACCATTACACCACGGACATCCTTCATAGATATGTTTATCATCTATAACATCAGATGTATTTTACTGATATACCAAGGACACATATTCATATCTGAATATTCATATTTATTCTTAATTTGCTAATAAATAGAACCAAAACTATAGTCGGATTCTATTATGTTCCGTAAGTAAAGTATTTTTTTAATTGAAATTTTTTAGCAGAGTATTTGTTTATATATGGTATCGTGTGAAGAACTGAAGTATTCTTTATATTTTTATTATTTATAGACAATATAAAAGCGTCTTCAGCCTATCTGTTTCCGTGTTTTTTTTCGTTCGTCTTAATTCATTTACTTTAAAATTGTTTTATAACACGAAACGGCAATTACTTTGACAGATTTATTTTCGTATTTTATTAATGTAGAAGTCTCACATAACTGTTTAAAAGTTAGTGAAAAAAATTGATGTAAAACATATATTTTTTATCAACAGAGTAAACAAAGGAAAATATATTCAATCAAAAATGAAGTATTACACATATATTCAGTTTTATCTTATAAAGTTAATAGCATGAACTATTTCTATTTTTTATAGAAATATTTTTCTAATTACGTGTTCATCACTCAAAAGGTTTACCGATTTAAACATCTGCTTTTGGTCTGGATTGTTTTTTTTTCTCTACATAAATATTATCTCAAGATTAAGACTTGATTTGAGGATACGAAGAGAAATACATACAGTTTAAGACGATATCAAAATAGAACATTTACAGATGTTTCTATATTGCAATAAGGTTTGGTAGTAAATGGTATTTTATGATAATATCTATTTTTGAGGGAGAGTGTTACGTTAGGAATAATAAGATGTTGATATATTTAGTATATCGTTTTGGTTTCTTCGTTTAATGCCATGTCAAACTTAGAAGGTTATTTAATACCAAATTTTTCATTCCAGAAGAACATCAGTATTATTATTTAATCCATAGATAAGGGAATAGGGAGTTTATTCAATTCCGAAAGGAAATAAAATGCAGCAAATATATCTTTCTTCGAGACCGCGGTCCAACACTTTAGCAATTACGCCACGTGGATTTAATCGTATGAGAACAAGCATATTTAACAATATGTATTATATATATTCACAGGCATTAATGTATCTGTGAAAATCATAATTTAGAGTAGAAAATTAGAAGTGAATAAATTAACCTGACTCACTATAATTCTTGTGGATATGCCGATGTAGAAAAATAAGTTATGAGTTCTAATGATTAACCAAAATTATTAAACAAGACGAAAAACAAACAAAAAAATGAAAATCTTAAGGATCAAGCAAAACACTCGGTAGATCCTATCGTATAGAAAGTTTACATAATCAGACTGACAATAGGACTTAATAGCCCAGTACGCTGAGGCTGTAGCATACGCTGAAAGCTTCTCTACAGAGGAGCAAGGCACACCCAATCGAGTCCTAAATGTGATACGAAACCATCTGATAATAAGGCCACAATATTGGAGCTTTTGTGAATGCGGACTACACCTCCATTACCATGGCTCCTAGGTCAAGTCTTACTCGGATTGGTAGCACCTTTTACGGTTTTATCTATTGGTCAAATAGAACCATTTGACTTTTAAACTGAGTGCAAACAAATGACTTATGTTAAATTGCTTTTTTTGAAATACAACTGTTTGATTATTTACTTGAATGTAAACAAATGACTGGTGTTTAAGCGAGTTGTTAGTGATACATGGCAATAGTTGAAAGCTCTACACTGTCAGGAAATAAATGACTAATAATTAATTGAATCATTAGTCTTTTATTGCAAGAATAGAAAACTGCTGCGTTTGGTTTGGTGAGCAAGATACTCCTTCAAAGTATATTTTATCCCTCGACGAAAATAGGTTTTTCGCCCAGAGCCGCTAACCCTTTTTTTGATGGTAATGAATCTAAGTATGAATTGTGAGAAATAAAGTTCCTTGGATATCTTAGAATTCAACATTTACATCGAACTTATACTGTCACCAACAGACTAGAGTGGCGATATTGACTTCGTAAAAAAGAACGCCACACTCTCTGCTGAACTCATTTAGTATTTGGACGATAAAAGTCTGTCATTAATGATGAGATACACAATACAATGGAAGAAAAGATTAACAATTTTAAGGGAACATTATTCACCAAAATGAAAGCCGAAAGTGATCTCCCTCTTTCCAGAGCTAACATATTTGAGAAGATTAGAATCAGAGTCTATTACAGACTATATAATAAAGACATAATATTTCTAATGCTCTGAAGGATGCTGGGGAAGTTAAAGCAACGGACTTCTGATCGCGATAGCACTCCAGGAGTTATCTCCGAATATCCAATAATTTACAACGGTTATAGAAGAAAAGCATAACTTTTTTCTGAATGTATAGTATGTTTAAGAAGTTATGAATAAACAGAACGTATGTGTTACCTTCCAGATAATTCTAATTATAAATTACAAACGCAGACCACATTTAAAAATAATAATCCAATAAGTAAACCCGGGGTAAGTGTGCATTCTCGCTATGATTATACATCAAGAAAGTATAATTACAACAATTATCAGAAACCACTGCATAGTACAGAGGACTATAAAATCCCATCCCCCAGAGAAGACATATTGTTTGTTACTTTTATTGGAGGTGGGGACCCAAGGAATTTGATTGTAGAAATAGAAAGCAAAGTGATTGTTTGCGTAATATAAGAACTAATTGTCGACATAGAAGGTAAAGTGATTTTTGTCATTATATAAGAAACTATTCTAAAGGCCAAACCTATTTCTTTGTTTTAGAATCTAATATTGTTTGACGCAAGATTAATTTATTAGTCGATTGTGAGGCTATCAATCGTGTAAGTCAAAATTTATCAATTTCGATCAAAATTTAAACCTGCAAATAATTTTGTTGAATTGGCTGACAACAGCTGAGCAAATAACATTGTGATGAAAAGGGAGGGCGCCTGCATTTATCTACGCAACAGCAAGGTGCACATATAAGTTTTGAGCATCACAACTGCCAATTAATTTACCCATATGGGGCAGTTTTCAAAAGAACACAGAGAGGAAATCTTTAATTTTTGAAAAATATCGTCTCTATCAGACCTACAGTCGAGTAGCCAATCAGAGACGACTAAAGTAGATGCAGTCGATTATCCAATAAAAGAGACTAAGTCATTTATAAGCAATGACAAAATTAAAGAGTCTAGAATTAATGCAGCCTTGTTACTTAAAGAAGAAGCTTGTATCACTCAAACAAAAACAAGATGGCTACCCGAAATCAAACAAAAATGAATATATATTTTTTACACACAGTTAAAGGTCAAAACTGTACTATTTAAAACAATTCAGTTTAGCATAAGTACAGAATTTGAATTTATTTTACCCATAAAAAAGACCCCATCAAGTGTTACTACTCTGGGGCAGTGTTGACCAAGGAACGGTGGCAAGAAAAGGCTACTCCACATTCCCCAAAGCTCCACGTTTATTGGAACATCGCCATCAGGTTGAATCGGGTTAAATCCGGGACACTCGTTGGGGAGTGGGTCTTACCATTCTAAAGAAATCCAGTCGGTGTATTCCTCAGCGCCAGTCAGCTTGTCAACCATTTAACTTTGTAGAAAGAATAACAATACTAGTTGCAAACAAATTAGTTCTAACTCATTCAAAAATCAAATTGCCTGCAATTTGCAAACAAATGACTGACGTTAAATTGTGAAAATTATATCGGAATACTTGAATCCATTAAACTGTACGCGAAAAAAATGAGCTCATGCTTGTTTAAAAATTTTATCAAATATGTGTTTACAAATTATACATATTCTATACTTATGTATAAACAGGGTTTTTCTTTAAATAATCTACAAAGGTTAATATATCATAAACCTCAACCAATCCAAACCGAACCAAACCATTATTTAAACCTTAATCTTGGAGATATATATAAAATAATGAGAGAGATCCTTGGAAGAAGACTGTCTTCAAAATATATATCTGTGGAGCAAAATCAGTCTACAAACTTGTTATTTTTGTTTGAAATTTTTGTTTAATGGTATATCAATATGCATGGGTAGTTTAATAACAAAGTCTACCTATTACTGGTAGGGGTAGAACAGCAGGTTTCGTCCCTTTCCCAAATGTATGTATATTTGTCTATACATAATTTGATACCAAATAACACACAAGGGTTGATATTCTATAAAACATATAACTCCATCCAACGAACCAGTCAATCATATGCCCAACCAAAAATAAACACTTATTTTCAGCGATGTAGAATTTGGCGGTAAATGATACCTAATAAAATTGTTATATATGGAGAAATTATATGATACCTAACAAAATTGTTATATATGGAGAAATTATAGTTTTTAGTGAATCGGACAAGATAAAAATAAGTGAAAAATCAGGTAAATCAAAACACTTACAATGGGTTTAGTGGTAATATTTCGTTTTTTTTATTCATAGATGAACTTCTTCAGAGTAAACATTTTTTACTTTCTTCTATAACATTTTTTTCACTCAATACTACCACACTGTGGACGATTTTTTCTTCAATTTGAAATCAGAATCTGAATTTTGTTGTTCTGGCCTCTATAGATTTAGCAATAAAACTATATGACCAGCAGGAATAATAAACCGTTTTGTGTGTACGTATTTATGCTTAAATAAAAAAAAGGCTTAAAATACCCTACCAGCATATTACATTTAACAAAATCAATATTTACACACGGGGTTAGGTAAGATAAGGAGAGACTGGTTTGATCTAATCCTTTGTGGCGTGATAAACATTACTTAGGTTTATGACCAATCTCTTGTCTATGTAAACTAGGTTTATCTTTACAAGAAATAATAGTAAATAACAAATCGTTGTTGTGTCGTGGACGATGGTAGAAATTACAGGTCTGAAGTAACAATTAAGAGACCTCCATGTTTTAACTCTTTCGGTAAAAAATGCGACAAAACAGAAGTTAGTAGCAGCGTTAATCCAAAATCCAAAATTCCGACACTAACACGACCAACAAATGTTAGTCTGGTACACGTAGGTTTTTTTCCATAATATTAACAGGCTTGCCATCGATGCTCAAATTACGCCTTCTATAATTATATATTACATATTGATAATAGAATATAACATGATCCTCTTAAATGGATAGCATAATGTATGAAAACGTTCAAGATACCAGATCAAGAGGTTAACCTGATCATGAGAATCATGGAAATTTGGAAAAATGCAACAGATGAACACCAAACCGACTTCTGAAAGTTGCCTTCATATGTTTGTTGTATTGTAATATTTTGACCTTCGACCCGGCCCAAAAATATTATTCCAAGGTGATACACCCGGAGGAAGTGACACATTCCAATGGCCAGTAATCGAAAGAGATCGTGTGGGCGGATTAAGGCTTATGATATGGGACAAGGTGAAGGTCTCATTGTGCCACTACAGTGATGCACCGGAAGAGAGTAACCTCTGAACTGCATGACAGTTATTTCCGCTTGATGACGATTAAACATTCGATTTCAAAGATCCAGTGGGTGATCGTGTGGGCGTTGAATTATTATATAATTGAGTTGAGTTTGGGGTGCCAAAGCAGTTGCCAGTAGAATTCCAGACAGCTAGAGACCAGATGTGGTAGGGAAGGCCACACTTGACCGAGGGGGCCCTCGGAAAACCCCGATGGAGTGGACCCCAACATCAGGAGAACAAGAAAGACACAACGTGACGGTCATAACAGTGGGGTCAAAATATGAATTTTATGTTCGGTCTCCACTACCCTCTCACATGCAAACCTTCAACAACCCTTTCGAACCCTTGCAATAAAGTGAGAGGTAAATATGTTGTTAAAGAAGTCTTCCTTCATGCGTCCTTCTTTCCTGCCTTCTTTTATTACTGTGTCTGTTATCATTGCGTCGGTATGTATCCAGTATATATATGTATGCAACAGTATTTGCATACTATAACTGACAACTAAAATAAAATCAGTGAGAGATAACATTTCGGAAACGTGCAGCAGAAGAAATGAATGACAATTTAATATTTTCTAGTACAATGCATGAACAATTCACTATGAATCAACTGTAAGTTTTATTGTACAGGCAAATATAGCAAAATCAATACAGAATGACGTGAAATGCTCAACGTATGAATAGAAATGTAATAATACGATTGAAATAGTATTTGGCATAAGTTGTACTGTTCATAATAGATGCACTTATTGCAAAAGAAATAATTTTTTACTACGACCACACTCTCTAAGGGCAATGGACATAATTATTTGGCAGCAGCGGGAGGGAATGGCCCTTCCTGCGTCATCTAGCACCAAATATCTGATGTATTCTGCAAGCAAGGGATATAATCCCCATAATTTGAAAATAGTCGCAGGGAGATAAACAATATCCGAGATAAAAATCCTAAATTTTATCCCCCATATATACTAATTGTCGTTACTAATATTTGTAATAGCAATGTTGCCATTTTATTATATGTTAAGAAAATACAAAGGAAAATACAAATTTACAATGACTCAGTGAAAGTTAAACCACATAAGTTATGTGGATTATATTAAGGTATTTGCCATAAGTAAAAGGGAACTAGAAACCCATATGTTTTTTTAAATCATCAGCTCAGACATAGCAAGAGAATTTAGGAGAGGAATAAAATCTATCATGGTATTTAAAGAAATAAACAAAAGAAACAACAGAATGAACTTATGACTTGGAGAAAAATTGAATTACAAATACTTTTTAAACCAAACTCTGGGCAGATATCCAGCCAAAGGAATATACCTGGAGCAGTGTCCCTCAAATAATACTCAGTATCCGTCGTAAAATAGAAAAAGAGGAACCAATTCTTTATCGCTGTGTCGGTAAAGTGATCTGACCGGACTCCTTTTTTAAACCTTTACTTGAACAAAACTCAACAAAAACACTGGACGACTCGTTCTATCCAATGATATTGTAATTTTGTTGGCCACTAACTCTAAATATGACATCAGTGTTGTTTTTTCAATGTAAACATTGCTGAAACACGACACACTGCACAAAAAGCGATTCTTTGTCCAGGTTTTGGAAAAGATAACAGAAAATCATAGAGAAAACTGAAGATAAGTTGTAATTATAAGGTTATTGCAGACATATTCTTTAATTTTTCCTTTTATTTCTACTTAATAAACTGAACGAACATATATTATTCAATTAAATAACAATACAATCTATAGAAAAATATAAACCAAATGAGATGTGGTGGGGTCACAAGAATAAAGTGTCACATTTTGTTTTGTCGTTCAGTTTCTTTTCGTAGAATTGATGAAATATGTGTTCAATTTTCTATAATAATAGTAACAGTGATAATTTTTTTTTTACTGTCTTGTTTAGATCCGGGAAGCAACAATCCATAATGCATCAACTGTACATCGGCTTACCAAAAATCTCAAAAAACATCCAAGTAAGACGAACCACACATGCGGAACACCACTGGAGAAGAAAGGCCTGACTCATTTGCAACGGACCCCTACGCATGGACGCGCCAGTTTTGCAGACCTACAAGAACGTCTTTCGCTGAGCTTGGTTCAGACAATTGATGGGGTTTTAAGAACCAGTTTGGAGAGTTGGATGATAGGGACCGATTGGAAGAAAGAGATATAAGTGAAATAAAAGTATTGAATTAATAGTTAATTTTTTACACCTATTTCAATGAACAAAGGATGTGCTGTCAATTTCTATTCAAAATGTACTTTGATATTTTAAAATGAACGTCAGTAAATCTACAGAAAGAAATGATTTCACAAAAAAATGAGCCGACGAAATACCGCACAAACTATTTTTGATATTTGCTTAAAATAATTCCATTCTCATTCCATTGATTGATTTGAAAGAACTTATAAAAGTTTTAATATATGTCCATAGAAAGAATAAATATTTCAAAATATTCTTGTTGTACAGCTGTATTCTAGACGCTTTGCTGATTGATAAAAAATTAAAACCTTAAAATCAGTGTGAATGAAAGAAAAAATATATAATTGTACGAATTACCAAAAAGAATAATGTAATATTACTTTGTTTTACTTGCAGAAAAGATCTTCACATCATCTTCAGTTCAGATATATCAGATAAGAAACAATTATATATATATATTGTAGTATTAAGAAAAAAGGCAGAAAAATGTTGGTATTTTTTTTCTACCGAAATGTTTCGCTATATTCCTTAGAATTCATTTTCAACGGTAAGTGTGAAAAAATGACATATCTTCTTATTTTATGTTTTTGCTGGTAGCAATATAGCACCTGTGCTTGATTTGTGAAAAGGAATAATTTTTTTTATGTTAAAATGTTGTTGGTAAGAATGTAGAGTTTGGGTTTGATTTAACGTAAATAATTCTTAATGTTATTTTCTGCGATGATCAACAGAACCAAAGTTGGAGATAATTGAAATTTTCAAGATCACTGTTTTAGTGTTTCTATTAGAAGAATAACTTCCGATTCTATGGCTCATCTTGGCATTTTTATCTTCATTTACTTTTTTTCCTTTATTATATCATGTATAGTTTTTGATATGCTGTTAATAATTTGTATGCCTACGGTGTGAAGTCTATTATTGACGATTTTGCTTTCTAAATTTGTGGGTAATATGTTTCTTCTGATTTTATTATTTTTCGTTTTATTGGTATTGTTAATTTATATTCTGCAGGCTTTTCTTTTTGTATTAACTATGAAATATCGAGGGTAATGTAAGAGTTCGAAATTTTTTTTTCTTTTTTTATGTGATCTTCTTTATTGTGCATATATTCAGGACTGCATATTCTTAGTGTCCTAAATAAAAAACTTACGATCATTCCAGATTTTCTTTTAGTTTACGGAACGGGAATTAAAATAATTTGATCATTCTTAATCGTAGATTTCTGATGTTCACTGAACATTAATACATTTTTATTTCAGTGAAGTATAAAGTAGATGTAGTGTAATTTCATCTTTATATCTGAATTGGGTGTTTGTCTTCATTTTATTTAGTTTGGTATTTTTTATATTTTTCTCTATGTTGATACATTGATAGGATGTCATTGATATATGTGAAATAAGGATCACTAAGAATATGAAGACCTGAATATACAAAGTATAAATGGCATATCAAAAACTAATGATAGTATAATGAAAAAAAAACTAAAAATCCCTCTCTAAATGCAGTAGTTTATTCAAACAAAGCTCTCTCAAAAACGACACAAGCTATGCCCTTGTCCAACAAAGAAACATTGAAAAATATAATATTGATCAAAAGAGAGGAAAAGTTATAAAAATATGCCCAATAAAAAGAAAGAACTAACCATAGAATCGGCAGTTATTCTTTCCACAGAAGCAATAAAACAATGATCTGGAACTTCAACTTTAAATAAGTTTATCATCATCATCATCATCATCATGTCGCACCGCCAGCACAGATCGCCCTGACCCTATCCCGCCAACCATCTCTATCGTCCATCGTAGGTCTTCAAGGCTACATCCTGTATCGGCACAGAGTTCTTGTATATGGGTTCTAGCTGGTCGTCCTACCTTTACTCGTCCATGTGAAGGAGTCCACAGAAGTATGTCGCTTGTGAGTTCGTCCCTACTTCTCCAGCCGTGTCCCGCAAGGCTGGTTCGTCTAACTTGGATAGTTTTCGTGATAGGTAGTAACTGGTCGCACAACTGCTGCTTTGTGGGGTGTTGCTTCCCTGACTTGTTCAGTATTACTAGCAGCATTCTTGTGTATATGCCGTCAACCTTTTACTCCCTGCGTTTAGTTAGCGTTCATGTAGTACATCGATACAGCAGTATCGATACGACATCTGCTTGGAAAAAACTTCGATTTATTTTATTAGTCAGGTCACTGTTTTATATGAATGATATATCTTAATAGCTGTCCATGTCTTTGCTAGTCGCGTGTTGATTTCTGTCTCGCTTGATGAGACACTGCTTCCTACGAAGTTTAATTTGTCCTTTAGTTTAAGAGAATTATCATTTAGCGTGGAGATGTCACCTCTTTGATTAAAGCACATGAATTCCGTCTTGACTGCATTTACATGGAGGCATTTGCTAGCAGCTGCTCGTTCCAGACTATATAGCATGTTTCGGCTTGGCTGGGTGTATTTTTCAGAAGCGCTATGTCATTAGCGTATTCTGCGTCCGTAATTGTTTGTGCCCGGTATCTTCTGCTTCTTTTCTTTGTCAGCTTGAAATTGTAGTCTTTCATTTTATCAATAGACGTTCTAAGCTGTTGGTCTAGATAGATGATAAAGAGTTATGGGGCTAATGCGTCTCCTTGCAGCACACCTGCTACAATGTCGAAGTAATCTGTCTCCATCCGGGGAGTGGAGTTTTACTTTCGAGGTTTTATATAGCATCATTATGGCTGCTACGGTTTCTTTTGGTAGGCCGTAAGCGTGTAGTATTTGCTCCATCTTCCCTCTGTGTATGGCTTCAAAAAACTTTGAGAAGTCGACTGATAATATTATTGCTTCAAGTTGGTTTGTTTTTGTTTTTTTTTGCACGTATGTCTTATAGAATTCGACTGATAGTCAAAATTTGTGATACCCTGGATTGATTGCTCCGAAGCCCATTTTGCTTCTTCTCCTCAACTTTGAGTTCTATGCAGCTGTGCAGTAGAGCATTGTGGATCTTGGCTGCTATGGATGTAATGGTTATACCTCGGTAATTCTTGGCTATTCCGAGGTCACCCTTCTTAGGCAAAGAGAGGATACATCCCTTTGTCCTTCTGTCTATGGTATTTGGATTATATACGGCATTACAGTGTCCGAGCAGTATGTCGTCGAATTCCCTGGTCTTCCATACTTCTGGTAGTATTTCCTATTTTGAATTTTTCTTAGTACTGACTCATGTTCTACTTGCATAAATTTCACTGTTTGATGTAGAGTTGATTACTAATAATTTTCGTGATTGGTTCATGCGTAACTTTCGTGGGGAGATTTCCGAGTAAATTCTCGAAATATTGTTTCCACACGTGTATTTGGTCTTCTTGTCAGGTAGTTTTCAGTTTAGCTTTCGAAGTTGTCTTCTTTCTGCTTACTTCGTTTACTGTTTGCCATGCTTTCCTAGATTGTCTATCTTCAACCAACTCTCTAACGTTATTGATCTGATTTTGTATGTATTGTTTGTTCTTTTAGGTTATATATTAGCTAATTATTTTGTGCCTTTTTATGTTTTAGGGCATTGATATTGATTGGACTGCTCCTATTGCATCTGGAAGCAGTTTTCACGTATGCACGCTTTTTTGGTAACCGCTAATGTTCCCCATTGGACTATAGGTTTAGCTTTTTGTTTAGTGTTGTATAGCCATGATACAACTATACGTATACATATATATGTTGAAACATAATCAGCAATAATGATGAATGAACACACTTCTTTAGAAAAATATACCTCTCACACATTATTCTCGAAAGAGTTGCGAAAGGGTTGCAAAAGGCCTGATGATGGTTATGTGTGAGAGGTGAGTTGGAGACGGATAGAGACTGCTACATATTGACCCCAAGCTCCTCTGACCATAGCAGCACTTCTTCCTCATTCTGTTGGGCTGCTCAACCGGGGTCCTGGTGGCCAAAGCCCTCTGTCTGGCGCTGGCTCTCACTACGGCATCTTGTCTCCAACTGCGACTGGAACTGGAACTGTGTCTGCAACTCGAACTGAACTTTGCCTGCCTCGAACTCCAACTAACTCAGACCGTCTGTGGCACCTGGTTATATAACTTTTTGACACCCACCTGCTTCCTGTGGGCATCGCATCCGCACCAAATTCAACCCGTTAACAGGTCAAGGTGATATTCCGATATCTTCGACCGGATGCACCTGTTTCTTGATTGACGGCTCGGTCGAAGGTCAGTATGTTACATTAGTTTGTAAGCATTCTGCTGTCTCTTCTATGTGGGAATTGATGAAATTCTCATATTCATTATTCGGAGTATGCGTTTCTGTACAAATTCGATGCATAACAGAAGTGAGTCTCATAAAAGATAACTTTAACAAACATTTACGTTAAATCAAACACAAATGCTACATTGTTACCAACAGCAATATAGCATTAGAATAAACATTCCTTTTCATATATACTGTTTAAAATGCTATGCAATATATCGAAATATGTTTATTACACACACACACACACACACACACACACACACATATATATATATATATATGTGTGTGTGTGTGTGTGTGTGTGTGTGTGTGTGTGTGTGTGTGTGTGTGTGTGTGTATAAATGAGAAATATGTAAATTTAGTGGCCCACAATAGATAATATTAATCTATTCTAATTTCTTTTGAGTTTAATAATTTTAGTTCGGTTTATTTTTATGAATATTAGCTAACAATATTTGTTTTAATTATATAAGGTTAAACAAGAACTGCTAATATTTTAGCATATTTGCTTTACATAAAATTTTGATTTTAAATGTGACGGATGTACTTGTATGTCTGCGATGACCAAACTCCCTTTCTAATTCTCTTCGAACACGCACACGGACACACACACACACTAGCGTATACACATGCACACAAACACACACACACATATATATATATGTATATATACCCAATTTGAAATTTTTGTATCTTTTTCATTTCCACGGAAACTATGTCAACTAAAGGGATTGCAAAAATATCGTAAATGCAGCCCATTTTCAATAATAGAACTAATTTTGCACATAGTCTCTAAAACTGGCTTTGCATTTTCACAAGTGGTAAAGAACCGCTTGTATAATGCATTCATAAACAAAACCCATTTTTTACAGTAGTGATTACAGCATCGGGATCTGTTAGTTTACTAACATTGGTGTTCGTAACCAGTCTGGTAGAAGAAACAAACTTCTTTCTCGTTTCCAATCATAAAACAAATGAATTAAATCCCTAAGACACTATGGTAAAATGATAATAAATCAATTTTTTTTCAGATGCTGATAACCACCTGACAATGGTACATCTTATTGTGCAAGTAGCTCAGTTTCTTGAGCAGTATGAACATTGGCGACATTTTAATATTTCAGATGATAATTCTCTGCTTTATAAGACCATAGAGTACTTAAAAACAACAGTTTCTTGTCCATCTTGAGCTATCACTTTACTAAAATACTTATATATATATATATATATATATATATGTTTGTGATAATGTGTGTGTTAGTGCGTGTGAAAGTAAAGAGAAATTTGCCAGACATTTTCATTAAGCGACAAAAGTAATAATTTCTAAATGACCAGGTTTTGCTCACGAAACTTCAGCAATGAGAGTTGTGGAAATATTTATTGCGTTTCACTTTGAACAAAGCTTTACTCTTTACTCAGACCGTTTTGTAAGAACAGTGACGTTTATTAGCTAATTTAGTTAAAAACCATAGTAATAAGACCGGACAATGATGCATTATCATATGGACGAGGAGCTCCTGAAAACTAAGGTAACGTTGGGCAATTGTCAAAACATATTAAAACATATTTTATCAGGTGTCAATCTGCAGACTTTTCCAAAATGTGCGACGTGATTTTGACACGCAATATGTGGGAAAACTCTACCACTCGTAATAAAATGGAATGATACTTTCTAATACAACGGAAAAATAACGAAAGAGGTATTTGGTTGTTCGGAAAATACTTTTTTAAGAATAAGCGCATATTCCTGGTAGTTGGCTCCGTTTTAAGCCATATTAACCTTTGTGTGTTATTTTTTTACCAAATCCTTTTATTACACACACTCAACTCCTTATATATATATATATATATATATATATATATATATATATAATTTGTAAATACATTTTGTTGATCATATATTTAAAGGAGCCTGATCTCATTTCTTGAACACAGTAAAATAGTATCAAGCATTTCAATCTTAAATGAATAATTCCATACACTATGAATCTTTATATGCGAAGTCAAATTGTTTCAATTTTTCATCAGTAATATGTTTGCACATATTCAGTTTTTACCTCTATATTATTTTTAAGCCGGCATTTTGTTGGTGATGTTTGTATATTACTTTGATATTCTAACATAAGGGTACCAAATATATATTTGTACCACTACACACTAAATATATGGTTGGATCATCTCCGTGAAAACAGTGACGAACACGCAAATCTCCGTCTTTGTTCACTAACACAAAAGTTTATTCGCTAATACGCATTTTAAGTAATCGTCTTGAGAAAGAAAAAAAAGAGAATGAAAGCGGTGTTTGATGTCAGTGTCCTTTGTGGAGTTCACATCAAAACTAGGGCAGAAACTCTCGGCCATCTTCACATTTCTGAGTCTAGGCTTCAAGTTACTGTCCTAACTACCTCACGTCTCCAAGCCAACACAGCATTCAAACTTGAGTTATCACCATACTTTCGCTAGGTGTCAAAAAAGGAACTACAATCTCTTTCTGGTGTCCGCACACCTCCAGCTTTTTCAAGTCAATTTTATTTACCGTAGTCGTTCAGCTGTGACTGGCTGACCTACAACGAGTGCTTTGACCTGATTCACTGGAAGCAACGTTCATAGTCTCACTGTCAGTTTTTTCTTATTATTTTGTTCTTTCCCCCATTTCCTGAGAAATTTACCTTCTGTCATTTTCTAACTTCGACTCTCCATAGCATGTTACAATATAATTTAGAACTCACTTGTTTGCACGAAGTTTCTATTGTCAAATCTTTTCAAAAATTGCTATATTACACTAAGTATTCTAAATGATATTATCATTTGTTTGCACTCGGTGAAATGATTAAAAGTATTGCTCTTTAACACTAAATTGTCAATTCAAAAATATTCATTTATTTTCAAACAGTCTGTAGTATATTGCACCACTTGACACACAACGAAAAAATCGTAGATATATAAACATATGATCTGTACTTTTATTCTTCGACGGTGACGATTGTGTGTAGTAAGAATACAGTTAGAGGGAGTTCGGGCATATGTTTCTTCAGTGGCGGGGACAGTTTTTGTGAAGTAGTGCGACTTCCCGAGAACACACTCAACGAGCTGACAGGTCTGTTAGAGTGACCAGCGGATCGATCTCTACAGTCCCAAATTACAGAACTTATATTGTCTTTTCTAGTCCCATGTAGATATATGAGTATCCTCTTCACCCATGTATTTTTCTGTTTATAGCTGGTTATCCGAACTTACATACTTCGGGGGTGGTTAATTTGTTGATCTTATCTGTGAACGGAAATATCTGTCACTCTATCCACAGGCAATAAATTATAATCTCGCCATCATATCTTATATTTCATTTTCCTGTGAAAACCACTTTGATGATGTTTTCTTGCGACTGCATTGAATCTGCTAAGTTCATCGTCCCCAGCTAAGCTAGAATATCACAAGACTATGTATTGCTATGTAATACCCATAATTCTATTTTGCATACAGTTAAAATATTACGAGTTTTCCAACCTAATAATTTTATTTGGAGAAAAGTAAATGTTTTAGAGTGTAGCTATGTTAGACTAGCAGTTTAATGAAACATCAGTCTTTTGTTTATAAACAGTTCAATTGTCAAATAGTTTTATTCGACCCATAGATAGGACCCAATCAAGTGCAACCAATTCGAGTCAAAGTGTATCTGGGAGCAATAGGAAGGAAGGGATACACCATATTCCCCAGCGCTCCAGTACTGGAACTTCCCCATCAGATTGTGTTGTACCATATCTAAGACTCTCATTTAAGAGGCGCCTTGCTCCTCAGCAGAAATGCAGTCGGTGTATTCTACAGCCCAAGTCCTCTGAATTAGTTTAAGATGTGATTTTATCCGTCAAAATGTTATCCCTTAATATCTATGAATATATGATAAAAGAGATGAGGACTTTTGGTGTTCAAGAAACTTTATGTATATATATATATATATATATATATATATATATATATATATATATATATGTGTGTGTGTGTGTGTGTGTGTGTGTACCAAATTTCCGTCACATGCATGATTTGTAGTAAAGTCAATTTTTAAGCAAACTAAAATAGATTTTTATTCAATTTCTTTCTCCTTGGTTGGTTTCCCAAATAAGACCAAATAACAGTCTTACTGACAATTGACTGAAGATTGAATTGATAACATGTGGATTCCAACTGAAATGTTAATATCATCGTTCAGGCTTTGAATTAATCGAGAAAGATATTCATCTTTCGTTAGAAATTGTTGAATAACCACACTATGTCTACTTTTATATTTTATTTTATTTTGCTGTCAAAAATCTAATGACAGATAAGTCGTTTAACATTCTGTATTTAATAGATGAACTATCCGCCTTCATGAAATATGTATATAACAAACGATTGAGCGAGTTTGAAACCCAGTCTTTCCATTCCTTAACGATTTCTTAGTTCAGGTACGAAACCTTATATTACCTTTGAATTAAAGGTTTCAACGTAAGGAAGAGAGATGCACAATCTTTCTATGATGACTTTACCATCTGCCCCCCGCAACACGTGTGGCATCCACCACCAGGCCACTGCCCTGGCTTCGGCGAGCAAGCGAAAGTCAACCGTCTTCTCCCGAGGCAGAACGCAACTCAACTGACGTTTTCAAAATCCCCCAAATCCTCCACGCGCTCCCGGTGGGTGACGTCACCAGCACTTTCTAGCCCCGTTCCCCATCTGGGCTATTGTGACATCTCTGAGTGATACGTCCGCTCCTCCCACTTGCGTGAACACCTGTGTTAATGTTGCACCTAAGTAACCCATGCACTGAGCCGAAAGGTTCTCAGCCTAACTAAACCCAAAGGCATAAAACAAAATCCCACGGCCATTATATTACACACTCTTACTCACCCACACACCATAAGTTTTCTTCTACTGGGTTGATTTTGCATTAAATAAACTACGATGTTTGGTATGTCATTAAACAATAAAACAAAACCAAACCCATCTTCCTGAAACGTTAATAAGACTCCTGTTATTCTTTTCTGATACAAGAAGATAAACTATAAGGATTTAATAGATTAAAAACATACAGTGCTAAAAATCCAAAAATCTAGGAATAAAAAAAATTGGTAAACTATTTGGTACCTGACGTATATGAAAGATTTAATAGGAGAAGCCGTTTTTGAAAAAAAAATTATTTTCTTTCGTAGCAGCCATAAAAATTCAGTTAAGCTCTTCTTTTCTACTGTGTGATATCAGAACAAGATCCAATCGCTTCTTGGACTCTTTTATATTCCTTTCTCTTTTTTAAAGGCATATCATCATTGGCAGGTTATTTAACGTCAAAGCCATCTGTGTAGAAGATCAATAATGACACTATTTAACACATAATTGAGGGAAACGGAGGACATTATCTTTACCAAGTATCTCATTTAAAAAGTACACTTAACAGTGGGACTCGAGTTTGAACTCGCGATTACATTTCTACGTCAAAACACACACACACACACACACACACACACACACACACATATATATATATATATATATATATGTGTGTGTGTGTGTGTGTGTGAGAGAGAGAGAGAGAGAGTGTGTGTATCTGTGTTTATGTGTGCGTGTGTATACGTATGTATACCGAAGCAAACAGATGCGAAAATTGAAAACTTGCATTAACTGAACTATCTATGGAGTGGAATGTTAATGGAAAAATACAAACAAAAAAAAAAAAACATAAAACGAACAAAGATTATTTTTGTTTGGATTAATACCTACACAGAAAAATCTTCGAATATATAAAGCCTGTAATGACTTTGACCAAATATAGAAAGTAGTAGAATCTTTCCCGGAGATTTTCGTGTAAAATAAATGCTGTGTCAAGAAAGATTCTGCAATTGAAAAGCAAAATATATAAATTTGTGAGTAGAATCGGGACGAAGACAAAAAAAAAGTAATAAATCAATAAAATAAAATAAAATTAAACAAAACGAAAAAAAGCACACGTAATATGTTTTAAAAATGCGTCATGACCACAGGAAAACTGTACCTGTTAACATTGTAAGCGAAAAAATATCTGATAGAACCCAGAATAAATTCACAAGACAATGAATTTGAGGATGAAAATGTCATATATATATATATATATATATATATATATATATATATATATATATATATATATTCATGAAAACCCATTGCATTATATATGCATATTTACAAACGTGCGTACAGAGACAGACACATACAAACACATATATAAATGTATATACAATCATTTTACTCACACACACACACACATATATATGCACCAACGTACGCATATATATATATATATATATATATGTGTGTGTGTGTGTGTGTGTGTGTGTGTATGTACAAATGCGAGTGTGTATGAGTGGAAGACGAAGATTATTAAAAATATGCAAAAAGAAAAATTTAAGTATAGATTACAGACAAAATAACAAAAATAATTTTGAATAAAATGTTACAGCTATACAGATATTGCCACTGACTAGAAGAAATGCCCATACAATTTTAAACAAATACATGCATTCGAATAATATAACTGTAGACAGTATAGGAATATATTAAAAATTGAAAGAAAAACCTAGTTATGTTTTGAATAAAAGAATATTTGTTATTAGTAGAAAAAAAGCCTCACAAGAGAAAATAAATCAGCCACAGAACGCTCAGATTTAACCTGCAAAAGAAAATAATAAATAAACCTCTGTGATGAAACGTTGACACATAACGAAATTAGACACAATGTTTAGGCCTGGTAAGAAAGAAAATAAGATGAATCTATATTCTACTGTTGTCCAAAAAATTAAGTATGAAATAAAATCCAAAAATTATAAAATAAATATATACGCAAAGAGAAAAGATGTAAAAAAAAAGTGCAGACATATATCTGAATACATTAAAATAATCTGTTTATCCGTCCTTCATTGCCCTATTATGTTTGGACCATAGACGAAAGGCTGCTACTTCTTATTCGCGGTTAAAGGTGATCTCGAAATCACCAAGAACTAAATTGGTTGAACAATTACTGTTACAGCAGCTACGATTTATAATGCCCTGCCACTCAATCGAATCCGACCTGAAGTTTAGAAAATTCTAATTAAAAATCAGAACCGTTTTCGAAAAAATATATTTATATTTCTCAGATTCTTATTATTCGTCAAACCAACGATGAAACAAGAGTAAAAGATGGTTTGCAAATTTCTCCTAGGCATCTAATTCCAAAAACAGATGAAAGATGGTGTAAATATATCAAGCATGCTGTTTTCAGAAAGGAAGCGTTACTGCAATAGTGAAGCTTTACAAAGACAATAGCGAATTGTTTTGTTAAACCTGATACTGAAACTGACTTACGAGAAAATACATTGACTCCATTCCTCTAAATGATCTGGCTATAATTATGCCCAATGAAAGTGATACTTTCACATTAAAATCGGCGAAAGCAGTCGATATCTAACGGAATCTATATTTGATGAAGATTACGCCGATAATCTAACCAAACAGTTTAATACTTATGTTCCATGCTTTTTTCCACTGAAATTAATTGTAAACTCTTTCTAGTTATTAATTTGCTGGAAGATTTTGTTCATCAATCATTTATCAGTTTTAAACAGAGCCTCCAAATTTGAAATGTATTGTCACAGTAAAGACATTCAAACTTATATCGTTTTTATGTTCGGCAGTACAAATCCAGCTGACAGCAGATTATTAATCTATTCTCCCAAAAAGATGGAATGTTCTCCAAGAGTATTTAAGCGTGGATGCACAGAAGCACCTGCGTGCTGATAGGTTCACAAATTACGTACATCATGAATGAATAGTTACCCAAAAGTTAACGAAAAAACAACGAGTAGTTAAATATATTCTTGCGATCATGGAACGTAGCACAAAACCTTTTGTAGTTGTTTAAATCTATGTCCTTCTATCTTTCTCTCAGTCTCAGACACACACACACACACACACACTCTCTCTCTCTCACTCACTCAATCACACACACACACACACATATATATATATTTTAGTAAATTAAAATAAACAATCATTTAAAAGGTTACATATAAATAAATGGTTTGGTTTCATGGTATATCAACACTTCTGGATTATTCAATGCCATGTTAAGTTTATGAATACATATATTGTTATCAACAGACTGTTTCCTTGCATCACAACTCTTCAGTGTGATTTGACATTCAAAACACTTTAAGCTCGGATCGAAAGCCACCTAAATTTATGCTAGACTTGGTATGTAACCGCTGAGCCAACTCGTCAGCTCAGGAATTATAATGCATTGTATCGGCTATTGTTTGTTTACATTTTGCTATATCGGATACCAGAAAGCTCTCTCTCTCTCTCTCTCTCTCTCTCTATATATATATATATATATATATATATATATATATATTGTAAGCTAATTACTTTTTGGTAAGATTATTTTTAAAACGTCAATGTTCATTTGTCTGCATAGCTTTAAATGATTTAAAGTATAGTAAATGACTAAATATTTTTTCTAACCTATAGATAAAGTCCGATCAGCCACTACTATTACTTTGGATCATAGTTTCACCTCTGATTAATGGTAATAAAGTGATTCTCCACATTCCCCTAAGGTCAGGAATCTGAGGAATGCATGAGGTAGGCCATATATCACTAAAAATGAAGCCTTTTAGAGGATTTGTTTTAGTAATTAAGGAAAGATTTATGTTATTTTCACAAAACGTTTAAAGAAGGGAAAGATCTCTCGTTTTCGATTCAAATGAGAAAAAAATACCCGTGCCAAAAAAATAAACAAACGAATATTCTTTTAAATCTTTTTTTTATATTCCGGATATTATTCTCAAAATGAAAGAATTACTTTTTTCTGAAGCTTCATATTAATCGTCGATCAGTATTTTTCTACTTGTAAAAAATGGTTTTCAGAACGAAAGGAATATAAACGTGATAAATAATTCATTTAAAAAGTGATAACTCCCTTTAACAGAAAAACATTTTAAAATGTCTATTGTCAAATTATATTCTCTGCCAGGAAAAAAAAATCAAAGGTGTCTTCTTTATCTAAATATTATGGTAAATTCTGAAAATGAGGAAAATTTCATCATTTGAAAACGATTTCCTTAGAAAGTTTCCACCTGCTTGCCTTTTAAAAAGTCATGTGACATTTATTTTTATCAAAGAAAGAATTACATTGCCAAGGACAGTTGGAGGATGTTTACTTATAATTCAAATCATTGGAACGTTGATATTTTAAAAACTTTCTTTTATAGAAAATAGCCTCTAAGATCCACGAAGAAATGAAAGAAAATTACGCGTGAGCCATGTTTCTGCGGCACGAGGATCCTACTATACATTTTCCCCCTTTTTCTTATCCTCTCACACACACTATGGAGATGGATTCAAAAAGTATCAAGAATAAGAGTGGATTTTCTTTGACAGATATGAACAATGAAAAAGTGTTAATTTTATATAAGATATTTCCTTTGGTATTTTATATTTCCAGTACAATCTAAATTATAAACAAAACAAAAATCGCAGAGTTTAATCGTGTTGCCATTAGCGTTCATTGCAAGCGTCTTCGTATATGAATTGAGGTCTCGGCAGCCGTTGAACGGATGTATGTAAAGAATAGTAATTGTGATTCATAACCGTTTAAAATTTACTTCGCAGCTAATGGCTCCTCGTGGATGAATGGTTAGAAGCTTTGGCTTGGCGTTTGAGTCATCCAGGCTTTTGATCCCAGCTACGGGAAGCTACTGTCTAGCCACACTGATGAGTTCTAATAGAACGAAACAGATCTGTCTGTGGATGACTATATATATATATATATATATATGCTCAATCAGATCGCATTGTTAGGTTCACTTTCTGATAAATAACCTTGCAAAAAGTATATGCCACCTAATCACCCCAGCTACAGCTTATATTACGGCTGCTGTTCTTATACAAATATCTTTGTATTATTAACCAATGGAGGTTGATATGTCATTAAACAAGAAGACCACCAACCAAACAATTGAAAGAAAAAATAGAAACGATTACCTCAGAAATAACGATGGCTTCGACGATTGGGGCTCAGCTTACTCCGACGGCATCTCTTTTGAGGAAAAAGACCGCCACCAACGAGTGTGCTGGATATGGCATTAAAAATTCATATGGTGTAGTTACAGTAATGCTTGAGTTTTGGGGAATGTAGAGTACCCGTTCTTTGGTATCGCTCTCAGATCCACTTTGGCCTGGAGCGGTAGCAATTGATAGGGTCCTATCTATGCTTTAGATAGAACTAAACTGTGTACTTATGCAAAACCGAATTCTTCAAAATAGAAACTTTTTTGACATAGACATTTTGTACTCATGCTAAACTGAACTGTTTGAAATTGAACTGTTTTGACATTTAACTGTGTGTAAACAAGCAACTTTACTTATACTAATCTGAATTCTTTGAAACTGTTTATACACACACACACACACACACACACACACACACACACACACACACACACACATATATATATATATATATATATATATATATATTTGGCATTAAATAAACAACAATGGCTGATGTACCATAAACCGAACAAAACAAAACCAAACAAAATAAGAACAACGAGAAAGATAGAAAAAGAAAAAAGAGCAGCAGCAGAAATCTCACCCAAGGAACAAACACCTAAGAATTCTACTTTTTAATACTCTCGGGACTATTCTTAAAATGGATGAGGGAGGATATCAGACAAAAAGGCCAAATTATTATAAAGTTAAAGTCAAGAATTCACAAACGAGAGACCACAGAAATAGACTATATATGAGGAGAAAAGAGTAGGAAGAGGACTTGATTCTTCAAAACAAAACTCGAAGATTACAATTAAAAAAGAAAAGAAACGCTTATTACAGCAACCATTAATGGTATTGGTAACATAAGGAAAACAGACAAACAACAAAAACTACGAAACAGAAACAGTAAGGAAAACAACTATATCGGTACTTCAAGCGAGAAGCTGGTGAGTTGTACACGAGAAGACTGGTACATAGCTATTTAAGTTAAACCTCAGTATAGAAACAAATTAGGTTTTGATATGAGAAAAAGACAAAACGCCATAAGGTTCAATTATGTTAAAGCGAAATTTGCAGCAGAATAGCAATGAAGTTCATGCGTATAAATAGATGAAAGGGTTAATTAAATAATAAGAAAATTCAGCAAACTAAAGCAAAGGGAGAAATATACGGAGCACAACGGCGTATGAAAGCTGATCCACAGGGAATTGTGCACAAAATTTAAATGTAACTCTACTATATGGACAATATGGACGCTTCCAAGTGGATGTGACGCATAAAATTCTCTGGGATTTTGAGATACAACCTGAATATGTGATCTCAGCCAGAAGTCTAGACATATTGTTAATAAAGAGAAAAGATGACTTGTCATCTAATAGATTTCACGATACCCGTGGACTAAACAGAGTGAGAATGAAATAAAATGGCCCTTATCAGTGAACTAAAAAATTGTTGAACATGAATGTTACGGTAATACCAATTCTCGTTTATGTTCTTGGAAATGTTCTCAAAGGCGTGGATAAAGACTTGAAGATCTGAAATACAGAGGATTTTTAAAAAAAACCAGCTCGAATACTCTCTCAGGCTCCTGTGAAAGTTTATCAACTAATGAATGTGTGAAAAACTTGCATTGAGTAGAATAATTATAATAATTTGTACTAAGTAAAATGTTTTCAAGTATTCCTATACAATGTAAATACTTTTAAAGCAAAACAATTAAACCGTTGAAAAGGAAATTTAATGGTAGAGACACTATAGATGTGTGTTGGTCTATGGTTTATGGTAAAACATTTGTAACTTCAGATTCCTCAGAGCTATAGAAACATATTTTTAAGGCATTTTTTCAAAACTTTTTGCAATGAGTATCAACTCTCGATTGTTTGCAATTGGTTTAAGGCAAAAGATATTTTAATCCCACAAAACTATTTCTTTTGTGGGTATTCGAAATGGTGGCAAATTAAACAAAGTACTTCATTCTTCAAAATTAGTATTTCATTATATTTTTGGAGGCTTAGAACAATGTAAAATTTACAAAAGAATGAACATGGAAAAGTATGTTTTAGTTGAAAATTTTAAGAAATAGGTAAATTCTTTATAGTTAAAGAAAAAATTCAAACTGAATATAGCTTAGTCAGACTTGTAATGGCAAAACCACCTTAAATGGTAGATTCAGCTAATGTACTAAGTTTAGTTAACAAAACATTTACTATACAAGATATTTATTAACAAGTCTGAATTTCTGTGAGTAAAACAAACAAAACTTTATGCAACCAAGCCTTTCTTAATGTCATTAAAATTGGTTTTCACCAATATAATGCTAAAGATCATATTACACTAAAAACAGTGGATACCATCAGTGAGTTTGTATGGGAACGACTGCCATTTTTTCCACACTGATCAAATCTGGTCCCTTCTGATTTCAATTTATTTGGTCGCATCAAAGAGTTTCAGCGTAGAACAGTTTTCAAGTGATCATCAACAAAAGAGAGGTGGGTTCAATCGGCTAAAAATTCAAGCAAAATATTTAATGTCAATGAGATATAAAATCTGTTTTTTCAAGGGGAAAAATCGGTTCCCAAAAAAAAAAAGAGTATATTAAAAAGGAAAACAAATCTTTTGATAAATGTGAGTTGTTATATTTGCCAACTTCGACTCATTTATTGGATGATCCACGAATATATATATATATATATATATATATATATATATATGTGTGTGTGTGTGTGTGTGTGTGTGTGTGTGTGTGTGTGTGTGTGTGTGTGTGAGTGTGTGTGTGTGTGTGTTTCTTTGAGTGACTTTGATTTTGTAACGATGAGCCTTTCAAGTTAATAAGAATTTCTGAACTTGTAGTGAAATATATGGCGTCCGTTCAATAAAAAGTCAATTTTATTTCAAGAAGCAAAATATTGTTTTAGTTTACATATCACTGAATCAGTCCCAGGCCTGATGGCATCATTAAACAAAAAAAAAACATCTACTTTTTTTTAAAATGGCAAGTACCAAATTTGAGCCTAGTAGGATTTATTGTTTACAATTTTTTTTAGTGAAGCTACTGTTGCAAATTTAAAAAAGAATGGAAAAATCTGAATTTCGTGGGTTGATAACACATTGCTTTCCAGTAGGAAAAATGCTGTCCAAGCAAATCAATGGATTGATAAGTTTTATTCAAACTCTGTTCCCTCGCAAACAACAATTTTAGAGGTGGTATACTGACTTTGAACGTGGTCGTACAGACACAGATGATGGCTGAATACTCAGGTCACTCAAATTCGGCAGTTGACCCTGGAAACGCCAAAAGAAAAAAAAATCCACACACTCGTTTTGGCCGATCGTAAATTGAAGTTACCTGAGATAGAGGAATAGTTGAAGATATCAGAAGCCAGTGTATTAACCATTTTGCATGAATATTTGTCAATGAGAAAATTTTATTCTAAGTGGATGCCGCGTTTGTTCACAGTCGATCAAAAACAATAACGCGTCAACGTTTCAGAGCGTTGTTTGCAACTATTTTATCGCAACAAAAAGGAGCTTTTGCGAAAATATACGATAGTAAATGAAACATGGATCCACCACTTCTCTACGGAGTCAAATCGTCTGTCAGATGAGTGGACAGCAGCAGGTGAAAGTCCCACGAAGAGACCAAATATGCAAATATAATTAGGCAAGGTTTTGTTCTCCGTATTTTGGGATGAGCAAGGCATTTTGTTAATCAGTTACCTTGAAAAAGGAAGAACCATCAATAGCGAATATTATATAGCATTATTGGTGCGTTTGAAAGAAGAAATCAACAAAAAACGGCCACAAATGAGGAAGAAAAAGTGTTCCTTCACCAAGTCAATATACCGTGTTACAAGTCAATCGCAACGATGGCAAAACTACATGACTTGCGGTTCGAATTGCTTCCATACCCACCCTATTCTCCAGTCCTAGCCCTCAGAGACTACTGGCTGTTTGCAGACCTCACAAGAATTCGCAAGGGAAAGAGATTTGGCTCCAATGAAGAAGTGATATCGGAAACTGAGGCACTTTTTTAGGCCAAAGATATATCGTTCCACAAAAATGACATCGAATTGTTAGTGGAGAGTTGATGAATAAAGACGAATTTTGCATGAAAGTTGTTGTTTTATTAGTTAGGTTCTGGACTTATTAACTTAAGTGTTATTTTCAGATTTGTGCTGATTCTACTTTTTTTCCAATGGGTTTACAGCAAAATTTATTTTTATAGCTCAGATATATTTGTGAAGAGACTTCAAATTGGCAGAAAATTTAACAGATTCCTCCGGTATTGAATATAGTTCTGTCGAAATATTTTTCATGGCTCAGAAGTGCAAAAAATGTAACCTTTACAGAAGTATAAGAGACGTGTATGAAGAAGCATGTTTTTGTCAAAAATGTTTACAAATGATTAAATTGTTTAAAAAGTCGGAAATAGTTTTCAAGCTGAAAATAGACCAGGAAGACAATTCTATGGAGAGCACACATTCTATTGTAGATTTAGTGAATGTGCTCATTTTGATTTTCAGATAAATTTCTATAGGGGTATTTCTGAACAATTGTGAATGTATGTGGTTCCTGCGCAAAAAATCTTGCTCGATGACTTTGCCCTTTCTAAGGTCTATTGGCGTCGAATTTTTCCATGACAACGCAAAGCGTTATACTGCAGCCAGAACAATGGAGTACATCTGTCAGTTTGTATCGTAACATCTATTAAATCCTGCTTACAGATTAGATCTGCTTCCTCCTGATCTCCATTGGTTTAGTCTTCTCAAAGAAATTCTGCGTGAAACATTTTTTTCAGTCATTTCAAATGTTTCTGTGTAAAGTAATCTCAAAGCTTTCTGTTTCCATGAAAATATTATGTTTTAAAGAGTAGAGATGATATTGAGAAATGAAGCAAGGACTTTGTTTCTCTCTTGGGAAATGTGAATCGTTATATTGCAAAATTCACCTCATTTACTGAATGACTGTAATGTGTTTTCACAGGGAGTAAGGTTTATCGACTATAATGATCTGATTTTTGCACCTATGTTAATGTTATAACTTACTCGTGACTGTTTGGAGAGAGGTATTTGCAATTCCACCGTGTTAAAATAGTCAAAATTACATAATAATGTAAAATCATAATTTTATCACCATCAGGAAGTCAGTATAATTTTTTTTTACTCTCTCTCTCTCTCTCTCTCTCTCTGTCACACACACACACACACACACACACACAAACAAACATACACGCACGCGCTAACACACACAGACACACACATAACCCGTCCATTGTTTTTGTTATATTCTGTTAATATATTTACTAAAATATTGGTATGGTACTTTTTTGAAACGAAGAGTAAACATTTTTTAATGAATGAAGGACTGAACTGTGGCCTCAAAGCAAACGAGTTTGAACTGCAGTCATGCCATTAAGTTCATTTTCAGATTTATACCATTTGAAAAATTAAAAACCCCTTTTCCCTCCAATTATGGGACACAGAGTATCACTGTTGTTCTTCTAAAGGGATGCATTTTGAATGAAATAACCCAATATGCCATAAAAGAAAGAATCTGAAAACGTTTTGTAACGTTTTAAAAAGAGAAAGTTCCCTTGAGAGAAAAACGTTCTTTTCTCTCTCGCGGTAATCTATGTTCCGTCAATCATAGTCACATTTTCTAAAATTGACATTGAATTTTACGTACGTGCTCTAAATAAGAGTTTTTTTTTTCTTTTGCCCCAGGGGTGTTGGCGGAAGATTTGTTACACGGCAACATATTTTAATATTGAAAGCACAGATAAGATATTTCTACTTTTGAATGATAGTATCTGTTGGGAGCTGGGAGAGAGTCTAAGGGTGGACAGATTTGGAAAAGATCCAGATGAAACAATTGGCATCTTTGAACTCGATCAATAATGTCTGAGAGTTGGCGCAGATGGGCGAACATGACTGGCACTGGCTTGGCGTTTGGAATGACACGAAAGGATTATTGAAGTAAACAGGGGTCACTTCGAATCGAAAGTTAAAAGTCAACCCTTCCAAAAGAGAAAAATAAAGGTGACTATCTTAATTGCATAATGTGTACATATACGTATGAGTTTGAAATAGGGAGAGACAATGGAAAGAGAGAGAGAGAGAGAGAGAGAGAGAGAGTATTTGTGTGTGTGAGAGAGAGAGAGAGAGAGCAAGAAAAAGAAATAAAAAGAGAGGTGAGAATGTAGAGAGAGAAAGTGTGTGTATGTGTGTGTATGAGTGTGTGTGTGTGTAAGAGAGAGAGAGCGAGAAAAGAAATGAAGAGAGAGAGAAAGAGAGAGAGAGAGAAAAAAACGGAAAGAACGAAGAGAGAGAGTTTGTGTGCGTGTATGTGCGTGTGCGTGTATGTGTGCGTGTATGAGAGACAGAGAGAAAGAGAGAGAGAAAGACATAGAGAGAGACAACGAGAAAAAGAAATAGAGAGAGAATATATAGATATAAAGTGTGTGTGAATGTTTGTGTATGTGTGTGTGTGTGTGTGTGTATGAGAAACGGAGAGAAAGAGAAGGCGGAAGAGATAGAGAGAGAGACAGCGAGAAAAAGAAATAGAGAGAGAATATATAGAGATAAAGTGCGTGTGAATGTGTGTGTGTGTGTGAGAGAGAGAGAGAGAGAGAGAGAGAGAGAGAGAAATACAGTAAGAGATTGGAATGGAGCAACTAAGAGTAATAATCGGGCTGTCTCCCTCAAAATTTGTCTCTGTCTCTCTCTTGTCCTTTTTCTTTCTAACACACACACACACACACACACACACACACAGATTCAATTATTCATTTTCTTCATTTTCAAATTTTATTAAAGAACTAATTGCTCACATTTGAGCAAATAAAGTTATCATACTTACTCCCTGACGCACATTTCTAGACTAATCATTGCCAATGATAAGATATTAGATGAATAATGATTGATATTAAGTAAGTCTTTGCTGAAATACGGACATTGTTCAAGTGCTGTACAATCAACATACGCTAAATCTAGTTTTGTCTCCAGCTATAGGCAAAATAGTACGACTACACTTTTTCTACCATGATGAATTTTGCATTACATTATCCATGAAATTTGATATGCCATTTAACAAATGTGACATTTTTGATTGGTTCTAGATAGAAAGATTTTCTGAGTAAAAAGTTCTAAGCAGAAAATAATCTGTGAAGATTTATCAGCAAAGTTTATGTAAAGTGAAAATCAACATTATCATACAGAAAAACGGAAAGTAGTATAACGAATAAATCCAAGGAAATCAGTTTTTGGTGTGATATTTTGATGTAAAAAATTTAAAACAAAATATAACACTCTTGGAAAACCTTGCCAAAATGTGAAATAAAGACCAATCATGACACTCACACGCACACACTAAGAGGTTTGTTTTATTTGTTTAATGCCATATATCTCTTTATGGGTTATTTAATGCCAAAACCATCCCTCTAGAACAGCAGTGATATTATTTAACCCATAGCTGAACACACACGCGCGTGCGTGTGGGTATATATTCATTTATACATAACTATATACAATAGCCTTCTAAATCCATCCCATTGAAGAGTCAAACTCCTTATATAAAGGTTTTACTGACTCTTAGAATGGATAGATAGCCATGAAGTGCCTATCCAATTTAATATATATATACATATACATATATATATATATATGTGTGTGTGTGTGTGTGTGTGTGTGTGTGTGTGTGTGTGTGTGTGTGTGTGTGTGTGTGTGTTAAAAAATCCCGGTATTTTTTTTAATAATAATGCAATTAGGAATAATGATATATTTAAGAATCTTTCATTGTTGATTTTTCCGAATTTTAACAAAAATTCTGAAAACGTTGAAATTAAAACTATGTTTGATTTCTAAATTATATATTATTACGAAAATATCTTAATTTATAATCTCTAATGTCTTCATAAATAGTTTGTTTTTAATGGACCTGGAAGATTAACCAACGTTAATTTGATTACAAATATTATTAGGTGTGTAATCTACCCAATTTTTAGTATGTTTTGCATTCTTCATAATAATCATTGTTAATGCTCCTAAATCTTTTAGCAAAGGTTTTGTCGATACATTGCTTGTTTATTTATTTTCCATTTATGTGTATGGTTTAATTAGTAGGGAATATTATATATCTATGCAACAGAATTTTATTCTTTTTTTTTTCATTATTTATAATTCTGTTGATAATTTTTTTCTTTGTAAATTTGAAAACTTTTATTTAGCATAAGATCTTGTATACTGTAGTCATGGAAAGGAATTTACTATTTTAACTAGTTGATGATTGAGAAGAAAAAATGTATTGTTAAAATTTTTTATAGCTTTAAGATTTTAAAAAGATACAGGGATTAATTCATATTTTAAAATTTTTCATTAAGTCTTAAGTAATAATATATATTGGTTCAATGAGCTGAGGCTGCAGAATATTTTGACGGAATATCTTCAGAGGATTTTGAAACCCCAAACGAGTGTCCTGATATGAAACTTATAGGATACACATTTTTATTACCAACGATCCATGGTCCACTCTCGCTGGGAATGGTAGCACCTGATAGGATCCTCTTTATGGGTCAAATAGAACTAAAATTTTTCCTTATGCTAAACTGAATAATTTGAAATAGAACTATTTTTGTATGTTAAACTGATTTGTTTGGAATAGAAAAGTTTATATGTATAAAAATCAGATTTGGCTTTTAATAAATAAAAATGGTTGATTTGCCATAAAACCAAACCAAACCAAACCAAACCAAACCAAACTAGAAATGGATATGGTCACAACTAGAAGTAGATTCACAATATACTTTAAATTCTAATTTATTGTTTTTTTGTTTTTTTTAGCAATAAGTCTAAAACGTTAATGTGTCATTTTCTTGTCGGTCGGTAAAATATATGGTAGATTCATTTATCTATTTCTCTATATTTTTTATGTATATATGTATTGTAGATATATAATGTAGTTATTTCTTTTCAGAAATATTAAGAATCGTTTAGTATTAAGAATTTAGAAGACCCTAAAAACACCGCTAAAATATGAGACCATAGAAAAATCGAACTGTTATTTATATCAAATATCTTTTACCTGAAGGAAAAAAAATTAAGTGAATCATATGCAATTTGTTATTTTATTATTGATTGGTAAAATTTATCCTGCAGAAATGTTCTTTAGAGGATTACAGAAACGTTTAATATATTCACTCACAGGAATATTAATTTACGTCAAGACTGACTGAAGATTTATTTTTCATATATTCATTATTTTTTTTGTTTATAACACAGCCAGCGGGTTTGATATATGCATTGCTTATCGTAATTAAAAGAAGAGGGGATATTTTGCCCAGAAATTATTAATCTTCAAGGTGTATCAGATTTATGAGATTAAGAAGTGCATGTGTATTAGAAATTAGTTGGTGTTAATCAGAGAATGAAGACCAGAATTTGTCTAATTTCCGATTTATTTTATATAATATTCATAAAATTATAAAAGTTTTAATTTTTTGTTTGTTCGAATGGGTTTTCTCTTAATAAGTTAGAATATTTTCGTAATGATTTAATCAAATATTATTTTGGGCCAAATGTAGTTTTAATTTTAAAGATTACGCAATTTTAGATAATATACACAATAATCAAACCGGAAAGATTACTGAATCTAGCATTATTTCTAATTATAATACTTTTAAACAATAACAAGGACTTTCTTTTATTAAATCAGTTGTAAATTCTTACCATATGTTCCTATTTAAATTCATTTAATTCATTATATATCTAATCATATTTAACCTTAATATTTTTGTTTTGGATCCAAAGAAACGAACAGAAATCTTAGTTTAAAAAATTTTTGAACACATAAAAGTGACATCAATCTCGTTTAAAATATTACGTGATAACTGTTGAAAGGCAGAGAAATATATTTTATAAATTTCATTTTCAATGTTTATGTAAAGAATATACCATTTTTATACTTTGTATTTTAATATATGTATATATGTATATATATATATATATATATATATATATATATGGGGACAGACGGTTATGGTTACTTAACTCTCTGAAAAATTAATGACAAATCAACAATTGATATATAATTCTCATAATGTATTTTTCAACTTTCAATCTATTGCGTAATTTAGTCTTCACTTCCAAATAAAAAAATATTAATTTTAAAGAATGTAATTAATGTAATTGAGATTATTAAGTATCAATGCAAAAGACTTAACGCATATCTGATTATTCTATATTTTCTATTAGTTTTTTATTTCCTTAACTATTTCATCGTCTGTTCTTTTGAATGGTCATTTCAATACTTTTGGTTATGCAAAATTGAATTTTTTTTTCTAGTTGAAGAATTGAATTGAGTCACAGACAATAATGTTGTTCTGTAGCCATTAGAAATGTTACAGAATAAGGAAATGGTAAATCTATTTGCATATTCTGATGACTGATTTAGAGAAGAATTATCTAGAAGGCGAATGACTAGTGCTAATCTTGAATCATCGATGGAACATGTAGGTTGCGTCGCAAAGAAATACTGAGGCTGGCCAAAATTGTGTTATTTGCCAGCTGTTGCACTCATTCAAACAGATTTAATTTCTAAAAAACATTGTATTTAAGACATTTAAAAGAATAAATAATTATTTTGTGGATAGACATTTCAAGCGAATTGATTAGCGAAATGGATGACTTAGTATTTAACAATGGGTAGATGGCTAGATACCCAGAGCTTTCATAATCCTTTCACTGTTTCGTTTCTCAGTGTTTCCTCTGACACGTCAAATGGCCTCATAAGACTTAAACAAAATTTAAAGTAAAGGAAAACAGTTTCTGCAAAAGTGTAACAATCTTGAGTTATAGAACAGTGAAAGTGTTCAACGGATTTTTATATCAACAAGTGATCCCAATTTCGGTACAGAATCAAGTTTTTTCATTTGATCTTAAAAAAACATACACCTTGCAAGTACTGAATTGTAATAAAGAATCATATGCAACCGTTTCCAAACTGATATTTACTTTCGGAGATTAATAGTGTTACTCAATTATTACAAGAAAATTTATCTAAATCTTACGATTGAAGATGATTTAAGCCTGCCTTTATCCTTAAATTCTATCAATAAATATCATCTTTTGTCTTTGGTTAGAGAGGAAATATAAAAAAAAAAAATATGAGAATAGATTTCATGCATGGGTTACTTTATGTAAATCAATACTATTCTTTCATAATAAAGTTCGTTTTCATTTTACAGACCAAATAATCAGAAACAATTGATATAATACTGAAATTTAAAATTTCAGGACTGCTGATATTCACCTTTGTCAATAAAAAAAGTGTAATATCACAGGAATTGCTCGCGCGCACACACACACACACACACACACACACACACACACACACACACACACACACATCCGATAGATAGATGGATGAAGGGATGCATACTCCCCTTCCCTAAAAAGGGGGACCTCGGATTAGCCAAAAACTACCGAGGCATAACACTCACATCCATAGCTGTCAAAATCTACAATGCCATACTACGAAACCGAATAGAACCCAAAATCGACAACATACTTAGAAAAAAACCAAAATGGCTTCCGATGAAATAGATCCACGACCTCACAAATATTAACCATCCGCAGAATCCTTGAAGGTGTACGGGCAAAGAACCTACAAGCGACATTAATATTTGTCGACTTTACCAAGGCTTTCGATTCCATTCACAGAGGAAAGATGGAACAAATCCTACTAGCGTACGGCATACCTAAAGAAACCGTAGCGGCAATAACGATTCTCTATAGAAACACTAAAGTAAAAGTACGATCACCGGATGGAGACACAGAATACTTTGACATTGTAGCAGGAGTACTACAAGGGGACACGCTGGCCCCGTACCTCTTTATCATCTGTCTAGACTACGTACTTAGAACATCGATTGACAAAATCAAAGAGAATGGCTTCGAACTGACGAAGAAAAGAAGCAGAAGGTACCCCGCAACAACAATTACCGACGCCGACTACGCCGATGACATAGCGATACTGGCAAATACACCTGGCCAAGCCGAAACACTTCTGCATAGTTTGGAACGAGCAGCAGCAAGCATAGGCCTCCATGTTAATGCACACAAAACGAAATATATGTGCTATAACCAAACGGGGGACATCTCCACTCTAGAAGGAACCCCTCTAAAACTAGTAGACAAATTCACGTATCTAGGAAGCAGCATCGAATCAACCGAAAAGGACATCGAAACGAGGTTAACGAAAGCATGGACAGCTATCAATAGGCTATCGATTATATGGAAATCAGACCTAACCAATAAAATGAAACGCAGTTTCTTCAAGGCAGCGGTCACATCGATACTGCTATATGGATGCACTACATGGACGCTAACAAAACGGCTGGAGAAGAAGCTAGATGGCAATTACACAAGAATGCTGCGTGCAATCCTGAACAAGTCCTGGCAGCAACACCCCACAAGACACCAACTGTACGGTCACCTGCCCCCTATCACGAAAACTATTCAAGTTAGACGAACCAGACATGCAGGACACTGCTGGAGAAGCAGGGACGAACTCATAAGAGATGTACTCTTATGGATCCCCACACATGGCCGCGCAAAAGCAGGACGACCAGCACGAACGTACATTCAGCAGCTATGTGAGGATACGGGATGTTGTCCTGAAGACCTACCTAGGTCAATGAACGATAGGGAGGAGTGGCGAGAGAGGGTCAGGGATATCCGTGCTACCAGCACGATATGATGATGATGATGATGATGATATATAACATGGCATTGCCACACCAAATCCATTGGTCTGAAGAATGTTGTCAAATCAATGTGTATTTGATTGGTTTCATGCATACATATATGCCTGCTTGTTTTGAAAAAAAACCTTCATTGCTATATTTTCGTAAAATGTCGGATGTGTGCGTTTCAAATTAGTCATGACTTGACCAACTTGATAGCGTGTTTTTGAGGATTTTCTCACAATGATATTTTCATCGGGTCACCATTCAATTAAGACTTTTATCAATTTGTTTCTTTTTTTATCTGTTATTGATTTCATACAAGTATCCTTTTCAATTAGTTTTTTCTGACTGTGAATTTATCATATCTTCTGTAGTTGAGACCATTTTTATGGAAGTGTTGTTCGGCTAATAAAAGATTTCTCTGCCCCATGTATTTAATCATTTATCACCCACCCAATATATATATATATATATATATATATATATATATATATATATATAATTTTTTTTAATGGTCTCATACAGTTTTGACTTCATGTCATTATCATAAGAAAAACTTATTTGAAGAAACGTTTATTTGTATTTTTAAAATAAACATGAAAATATGCCAACGTCGCAAAAGAAGTGATTAGAAATTAAGTTCTCAAGTAGCATATCTATTAGTTGATTGTACATTATATTTTTGATCACCAAGTGTTTAGAATTTACTATTTTATGGTCTTTGCTATCATAAAAACCTAGCAGTATGCTCTACACACTGAATCAATAAATCGGTGTGTGTTACAAGTTAGTCATAAAAGTATCGTCAGCCATTCAATTCAGGCATTTCTTAATTCAATTGTTTATGTGTCAAGCCATATCTGTCTATCCAGTTTCAACGTGATATCACACACACACACACACACACACACGACATTTTTCAATTTACACAGTTTCTCAGGCACTATAATTACCTTGTATTAAACGCGTTTTGCTAAAAACTGGTGGTAAGGTATGTTTTAGCAGATTCCTGTTCGTTATATCCAGTCCCCATGATTTCTTCACACTTTTTTTCCTTTTTTATTCGTTTAAAGGTATATTAACCTACGTTGGTAATTTTATGTGAAAACCATCTATGTAGAAATCAGTCGTGATATTATTCAACCCATTGTTGGGGATAAAAGGGGTTTATGCTTTACAAAGGTCTATTAAATTTTGTTGAAATTTTACAAATAGATTGCGTGAAATTTTCTCTCTGAGATGGTTCTGCCATTATTGGCTATTTTCAAGAATATAATCGAACTGTTATCCCTCTCTTTAAAAATAGAGAGCAACTTGCAATATTTTTGAAAAGTTTTAGAATACTCAGTGTAGTTGTTACCAGGAAAATAGAGAAACAGTCTGCGAGCTTGGTAGATAAATGATGTCGAGCAGGAGCAACATATGTTTGTTAAATTAATACATTTTTTTTCAAAATCAACATTCAAAAATTTCCAAACATCGTATTTTTCATTAACAAACTCTTGAATGAGTTTCTCACATAAAATTCACAACAGTATTCTTAATATATATATATATATATATATATATATATATATGTGTGTGTGTGTGTGTGTGTGTGTGTGCGCGCGCGCGCGTGTGTTTGTGTGTGTGTGTGTGTGTGTGTGCCTTATAACACGTCCACAGAAGCAGAATATGCAGGAAGGTAATTTTAAAGAGAAGTTTAAGAGGTTTGATTTTGGAGTTTTTCTTCTCCTAGATCGTTACGATCTAGGAGAAGAAAAACTCCAAAATCTGGTTAAAGATTCCAGTTTTCGGAACAACGTACACATAGGTGAGGGAAAAGTTGTTTGATTCATACATCTGCTTGTTTGGTGATATCTTCTTCCAAAATGTCCAACAATAACCATTATACCACATCAGACTTCTTTATTCCTCTCTATCATTTTTCACTTTTTACTTTCATCTCTCATATTATCAACTTGCCAATTATCATCTTTATATAACGAGCTTTTACTCTCTCTCTCTCTCTCTCTCTTTCTATCTATCTATCTATCTATCTCATTGTTTCTATATATCAACTCACAGATTCATGTAATACGTATATATCTAGAAGATGGACACACTCGTTTTGGTTTTTTCTTTATTTCACCATATTTGTCTTTCTATTAAGCAACTCGTAAGTTTTGTCTATTTTAACTTTGCCAATAACCTACATCTCCATAAATATATGCTTTTACCCTAACCTTCTGCTATGAGTAGGATGTAACAAAAGGTCAGTTTTTAAGCGTAGTTTAACAGGTTCAAACCTGTTGATTTTCTTTCTCTTAGACCAATTGCTCCACTTAATTTAAACAGTCCATTCTGCCCTATTATTTACGCAAAGCTGGAGGGAAAATATCTCTCGTAAATTTATTTGCACTATGTGAAATGCTAACTGTCTTGTCCATGACTTGAACTCTGGTCACCATTTCCATTTCCTACAAATACCTCGCAAGCACTTCTAAATTATATATATGAAACAGAATGTAATATGATATATCTAATAATTTTTCTCCGGGCATTAAAATTTTTATTGATTTGGCAGTTCTGTTCCTTCTGTTATTAATCTTTGCAATACTTCTCATATGACCATGGCATATTTTCCTATGCAAAATTACATTCATATATCCGGGTTGTATTTTTTTTATTTGTAGCAGTCTTTAATTCATTTTAGTTTTTCGCCATTTGATACCATACATGTTCATAAGGTGATCAAACATTTCTTGAGATTACTAAAATGATAGCCGTCAGTGCATTTCCAAAGCATGTGATTGAGTGGCATTATTGCCATTATAAGTAGTAATGTTGAAACTGCATCTTCTTTGAAGATGCCTCACTGCATTTTCAATGCTGCTTATGCATTTCCCTCAACGGTTAATTACATTTTCCACTGTCAATGGATGCCGTGATCAGTTCTATAACTTTGACGAATTCCTATCACCTCTTTAAACATTCAACTATTCGATATAGCAAAACCATATCTTAGGCCTTTTTAAAGTCAATCTATGCCAATGGTTACATTCTTACGCTTAGCTTTGCTGTTCTTGAACTTATGCCGATTAGTTGGCAGTAAATCTCTTCTTCTTCTAGTTCTCTTGTGGTATCATTTATCAACTTCAGGAAAAGTCCGTTGCTTCCTCGTGAGAAATATACCTCATGTCTAATGAACACTGTCAGAATTTGCCTCATTATAGGTAAACATTATATTGGTCTATAGTTGCTGGGGATGGGTCCTTTTCGGGTTTTTTTCTAAAATCTGAATAAGAGCAGTCTTTGCCATAGTCATCCATTCGTGTATAATTTCTTCTTCTAGGCATCTACTCGAGAGCCAGACAATAGTAGATGGACATGAATTATCATTAATATTATTATTATTACCTTATTCTTAGCGAATTTTTCACACCAGCATTAGCTGTTGGTTTTTCTGAGGAGTTTTACTGACAGCAAGTTTCCTCAAGTTTCCCGCATTCTAGATGCTATTGATAATGATAATGTATGCGTGGTAGTTTTTTGATTTTTTACTATCACTAGATCTAGTCTTCTGGTCAGGATTATGTGATCTATCAATATATCCATGAGTATTCTGTGGGTCTCATTCACTAGGACGGATTTCGGTTTGTGTATATAGCATCTAGTCATCGGGTGAAATTTCAATTTCTTGTACAAGTCCCAGTGGATCACCTTCTCCGTCCGGTGTGTCTAGTGTTGTACTCTTTTTACGCCAATCTAAACTATTATTTTACTCGTTGAAAGTTTTTCATGTCAGCTCTAGCTGATAGATTTTCACTGTAGTTTGAGTGACAGCAAGTTACCTCAAGTCTCCTGGACCCTTCTCAGAATTCTGGCCGATTTTATTAATGCTGTAGTTTGGACAGTCTCCAATCCTCACGTTATTTCCAAGTCCTTGTACCAATCCTTTGCTGACAATATCAAGAGCACCAATTACAATTGCTATAATCGTCACTTTTATGTTCCACAGTTCTTATCCCTTTTTTCGCATTCTTTCAATTTTACTCTGTGGTCAGCCGAGGCAGCAAAGTCCACAATCCTACAAGCTCTCTTTTTTGTTTTTGATTATTATAAGGTCTGATGTTCTGGCTGAAATTAGGTGATCCGTTTGAATCTAAAAATCCCAAAAGAGTCTACGTATGTCATTCTCCATGACAGCTGCTGGGTTGTGCATATATCATTCGTTCGTTTGGTTAAATCAAAATTTCTTTCATAACTCCCTGTGGATCACCTTACCCACCTTCTCGTGTTTAATCTTTTAATCCTTCTGTACTAATTTGCTGCATTCGCTTATTAGGAGATCGATGGTTTCGTCTCTGTCACCACATAACCTACTTTTGCTGTTTTTTGGCGTCTAATCTATTCTCGCTTTGATATGATTAGTTCATACGACGTTGATTTGTGCTGCTATTAGAAGTGATTCATTTCCTCTCTTTAGGTTTCCTTTTTTTTAGCAACATCCAGATTTTCTCATGTATTATTATTATTATTATTATTATTATTATTATTATTCACTTATTAGAGCTTTTCACATCAGCGAAAGCCGATGGTTTATTATTATTATTATTATTATTATTATTATTATTTTCACATTAGTACAACTCTTTCGACTTTGACAGCCATGTATTTTTTTATCATTATTATTATTTACTCCTTTGGGAGTTTTCTTTTTGCGCAAGCTTTAGGTCATGGATTTTCACTACAGTTTGAGTGACCGCAAGTCTCTTCAAGTCTCCCGGATCCTCCTCACTAGTCTCACTGATCTTTATAATCCTGGATGGTCTCAATTTTTTCTGCATATGTCCAAGTCTTCCAGGCCTTTAACCAATCCTTTTTGGAGTGTTCCAAGTGCACCAACTTCAACTAGTATCACCGTCACCTAAATATTCAACATTTGTTTAGTTCTCTTACAAAATCTAAATACTTGTATATTGACTAAATGAATAAGAGAACCAATTCACAGTATCTGGGGAATTGGTGATGCTTATTGCCTTCTAGATTAATACAAAACCTATTAAATAGAT
>OY757928.1:65343952-65371452 GCA_963585895.1 Sepioteuthis lessoniana
GTGTAGTGCTCTACTGTCAGAGACCTTAAGAACTGATGATGGAAAATCAGATGTATTTTACTGTAATAACCAGAACATTTTGTAGAGGGCTTACACCGCCCTCTAGGGGGAGGGTATAGTCAGCGTATTCTGAGATCCACCACACATGGTGATGAAAATTTACAAGAGTGTAGAAAAGTGCAACTATCCATGCCAACATCATAGTTATTTTCTCTTAAATAGCGCAGAACATTCTGCAAACATAATGAATATTTAAATTCATAGTCTTCATTAAGTTTTATTGATTTTCTATTCTCCTATACATTAGTTCTCCGTGAACATTTTCATATTTAAGAGGTTCAATTCGATAACTGCAATGACGTAAATTTCTTGGTTAAATCAGTTGGAATATTTTGTTTGGCATATCCGTTAAGGATGTTCAAAATTGTAAAAACATTCAATCTATCAACTTTCGGACAGTATTAATTGGATAACGTAATATATTATCTATTGATAAATAGTGCTTGTATGGGTTTTACATTACAACTCGAACATATGTAGCCCATTCGGCTGGAACTGTAGAATACACCGACTGCATCACTGCAAAAGAGTAATACCTCCAACGAGTGTCCTGTATATGATATTAAATAATCTGATCATGAGACTCCAGTAATGCTGGAGCTTAGGAGAATATAGAATACACTTCCATTGCCATCGCTCCTTGGTCCACTCTTGCCAGGATTGTAGCAACTGAAAGCGTCCTATCTATGGGTCAAATAGGACTGTCTGACATTTAAACTGGATGCAAACAAATGACTTATGCTAAATTGAATTGTTAGAAATAGTACTTTTTGATTATTTAATTGTGAGTTTATAAAGATGATTGATGTTTAATTGAATTGTTAATGATACATTGCAATTCTTGAACTTTGTTGAATTATGCTAAATTGAATTGTTTAAAATAGAATGATTAATCATTTAACTGTATTTAAACAAATGACTGATGTTTAATTGAATTGTTAATGATACAATGCAATACTTGGAACTACCAAACTTGTTGACTAAAGTTTTTAAATGATATACATGAATATATGATTAAACAAGTTGGCCTTAAATGGCCTACAATGGTTGATATGCCATAAAACCAAGCTAAACATAAACAATTGAACTTATGTTAATATTTTCCGTGGTGTATGCAATCCCATGAAGGAATATAGCGGTAGATGAAATATTCATAATTGGACACGTAAAAAGAACGAACACACTATTCACTCCTGAAAAACAGCTGTCCTGGAGCTGGAAACAACATAATAATTTATCTTGAGTTTGTTTTATCTGTTGGAAACATATGTTGCTTCTTGAGGAGTTGCAGTTAAGTTTGCTTTTATAAATAATCGTTTAAAGACACATTCCATACTTTTAATTTCGATAACACTGTCGGCTTGGGTAGTAAAATACGCCGATTGCATCTTTGCAGAGTGTGACGCCTTCGCCCACGTATGTCATGCATATAACGAAAAAATCTGATAGTGAAGCTCCAATCCAGAATCTTTCTGTCATATGGAGTGCCTCTTCATTGTTATTTCTTCCAGGCCCCCTCTGGACCAGAGTGGCAATAACTGTTAGTGTTCCATCTGATATCAACGTGGGGAGATTTTCTGGGATTTAGATTATGCTTCATTGTAAATAGTAAACAATGGCAGATGTTTTGAATATGTATAATAGATAAACTATCCCCAATTAATAATTCGTTCCGATGAAGGGGTTTATTTTAATATCAAAGACTTGCGAGCATTTGTAAAATAGTTATTGACAAAACGGAACATTTGGCAAATCCATTTCTATGATAAGGAACCCGTAGACTTGCACCGTAAAGTAACAATCCCTTTTTCAATATACTGACTTGTTTGCAGATAGATAATTTTTGACAGAACTTTTTGACTTATAGATTGAACCCAAACAGTTAATACTAATTCTCGTGAATATGTGAGCAATGGCAAAGAAGTGTTCTCTAAATCAATAAGATCTCAAAAAATGAAGCGTTAACTGCGGGTGAAGTTTAGTGTCATATCCAGAACAACACTTTCAGCATTGGATTTTGTTGCGGCCTTGTTAGGGGCTTGGAATAAAGACACAGCAGAGGAACTGAGTAAACAAATCTATTAACAAAGAACATTAATACAACATATATTAAATGACGATGTTACCAGAGAGACTATTCGGTCCAACTGTCCAGGCTGTCTGCTGGAATACTGCCTTCTCCTCAGAGCAATACCTTCGGCTATTTATAGCTGGGAGAGTTCATGCGTGCGTGGGTAAATTACTATGACAGATTAAGGGACAAATAGACTGGATGTTTTAAAAATGATGGCGTTGTTGGCGTTTTTAAGAAAAATTATCTCGTTTGTGATGATATCAATACACAATTACACAAAAAAAAGAAGAAAAAAACGTATGGAATCTATATAGTCGTTAGTATCAAGGGATTCTTTAGGGTGACAATCTGCCACCAATGTTATTTCCCATAATACCGCTCAATCTATTTTTGAAAAAAATGTAAAAGATAATGTTTCCTGACAAATAAACAGTCAATCAATCGTGATCATTTTATGTTTATTTAAGGCTACCATTTACACGCTTAGAATATTTGAAACATTCATCAAAATTGAAACCAATCACAGCAATTATATCGATATAACAAATAACAAAAAAAAAACAAACAAGCTTACTCTTATCGACTACAAAATCAACTCCCCACAAAACATGTACGACAGGAGCCAAAACATTCAAAAGGATTTGTGCACTTCAAGATCATTCAAAAAGTTCTAAATCTTAACAAGAAAGAAAGAGCTGTAGCTGGACATGTTTTTCGGTAATACATTACCACTTCTAAAAAAATAAATAAAAAAAAATGATTTTAGATTTGTCGCAATTTCTTTACCAGTAAAATCTAGACAAACGTGAAAGGTGTACACTGGATCCAAAAAATCTTCAGGGGTGCAAAAAACTTTTTGAATGATCATCATATTTAGTAGTCGAAAGTTAATCCAAAAAGCCGAGATTAAATCAAGGAAAAAATAAGGTATGTATATTTTAGGAAAGTAAGAAAATATTTTAAGATAAAAAAAATGGCCAAAAATTGATAAATTGCAGCATCAATATCAAAGTGCACGGGCCTTTTCATAGGCTAAATAAAATATGAAGGGAACTTAATAGATTGACTGACAAATCAGTTACCATTTACCCAGGAGACTAAACCGAGAGATTTTATATAAAAGTAGATAGGAAAAGGTGAGCTTATCAGCACCAAGCAAAATGTCAGAATAAGATTTCAATAATACATACCACAAAGCGCTACCAATATAATGTAAACGACTGGAAAACATATAAGCAATAAAAGAAGACAACAATAGTAATAACAGAAACAATGAAAGAAAATAGGAAAGAAAGACACTTAAAATCTCATAGCAAATGTCACATGCAACCAATCAGGAAGATTGATTTACGGAAGGCACCTGAAAAGGGAAATATACTTCATCATATCCCATGATGATAGAAACTTTTCATAGTTATTCTGAACTTCAAACTGCATCAAGATAAATTACACCAAAACACAAATAGATATAAAGAAAAAAAAATTAAAAATAAGTGAAACTGAGTGAAGAACACTTCACCATAGCGTAAATCAGCAACTTATTATTTGTTTATAATACCTCCTTGGGCATCTCCGCTTTCTACAATATATTCACATCAGCCTTAGATAAATATTCTCTGAATGTATATACTATAAATAAGATAACTATAGACAGTTCAAATTCTGAAAAGAAATTCATTCGATAGTTGCTAAAAATGTCATCTTAAATTCAAGTTCTTATAATTTTTTTTTCTGAAGTTATCCAATTTAATCTTAAAACGTTCTACACTCTTTCTGTTTTTGATCTTATTAAGCATTCTTTTCCAAAAAATATATTACTCTGTTAGCAGAAAAATCCAATTAGTTAGTATTGTTATTTTTTGAAATCTATCTTGACAGTAAATTTCCAGTTGGAGGAAAAATATTTTTAAAAAGTCTTCTACAATTAGAAATTGCATTAATTATTTTGAAAGTTTCAAGATCCAATCTAATTCTTATTTCTATTACAGTAAAAGAACACACACACACACACACACACAATGCCACATATGTTAACACTGCAACATCGTAAAGTAAAAGAACACACACACACACACACACACACACACACACACACACACACACACAAGGGGGTGTCCTCGTAGTGTAATGGTTAAAGCGATGGACTGCGGAATCGTAGTAAGCGAGTTCGTACTCCAGTCGCGCTTCTACATTCACTTTCGGGCAAACACTCTTGGGAAAGGTAAGAACCCCCTTATCCTTCCAGCAATGGGTTAAATAGTACGACTACTGTTCTAGGAAAATGGCTTTGGCATTAAATAAACTACAAAGGTTGATATGCCATTAAACAAAGAAACCAACCAACACACACACAAACATGTGATGACTTCAACAACTTAACGGTTGATAACAGTTTTACCTCTTAAATTACAAATCAAACTTGAGAAAAATATGCAAATTAGGTAAAATAATAAGATGGTAAAACTTCTGTAAAGCATTTGATTATAGTCACATTCTCTAGGTCTACACTGCTACAAAACCGTGACGAACATAGGAAGTTAATTTGTGACCATAAAGATGAAAGTTTAATTTTAGAAGTTTGTAGTGGGATAGAAATGGTTCCAGCCTAATGACAAAGCTGTATTGAAATCAACCCTTCTCGGAGGAGTTAACTTCAGAATGTATTCATGAGAAGAAACCTCCAGAATAAAACCTCTGCTGAGTTGCTAATATGATTTTAATATATATATATATATATATATATATATATATATATATATATATATATATATGGTATGATATTCATTAATCAAACTTAGCATCCATTAGCACAGAACCAGACATATAGGACGCCAAATAAGAATTACTAACAACGGTCTGCTAGACCTGTCTGATGCAACTTACATCCCGGGAGATACACGAAATTCAACAACGATTTGCTTAGTCCGACACGGAGACCTCATAATGCTTACACTGTTTACAATTCCTAAAGGATCAAGAGGAATTCCATGTGGCGTAATGGCTAAAGAGCCGGATTATCGTCTGTGAGTAAGTATGTTCAAACCCCAGTTACGTTAATTCGTTTACTTTCGGACTAATAACCTTTGGAAGAGTATAAAACCTCTATTGAATCCAGCTGAACATTAAATCTTATCGTTATCGTTGATCAACAAGAATGGTTTAGGCATTAAATAAACAAAGAATGTTGATATATGATCAAACAAGCAAACATATTTTTTCTTAAATCAAAAATGGTATTACCAAAGTAATGAGCAAATTTCTTGTTCATTTTTCAGAGATCTAATGTTATCCGTTTGTTTCAGGTTGACTTGGCCGAAATAAACTTACAGCAGCACAAGTATAGTGATATCTTCATCATAATCACCATGTCGTGTCACCAACACGCATATCCACTCCCGCCACTGCTTCCTATCGTTCATCGCCTCCGGCAGGTCTTCTGGGCTACATCCCATATCCTCACAGAGCTGCTGTATGTATGTTCGAGCTGGCCGTCCTGCTTTTCCTCGGCTATATGTGGGGGTCCATAGGAGTAAATCACTTATGAGTTTGTCCCTGCTTCTCCAGCAGCGTCCTGCAAGTCTGGTTCGTCTAAATTGGATAGTTTTCGTTATGGGAGGTAGGTTGCCGTATAGTTGGTGCTTTGTGGGGTGTTGCCTCCAGGACTTCTTCAATATTGCTCGCAGAATTCTTGTGTAATTGCTGTCTAGCTTTTTCTGCAGCAGTTTTGTTAGCGTCCAACTCGGAAGTAAACAAAAGATTTATGTCCAATCATATAAAAAAACAAACAAACAGACCAACCATCCATGAAAAAGAAAAGACCTTTTCCTGGATAAATGGAACAAAAGGAAGGTGCCACACCATCGGAGTTGTGTTTTATACCTCTTCTCAGCTCTGTCATGTCGTTACGTACAGAAAACTGCGTGATATGATGACTCCGATGCCCTTGGTTGTTGAAGAAAAAAAGGGTAAATTTTATAAAAAGGGAGCTGCAATGTTGTAAAGTAGGTGTGGTGTACCGCCCCCGTAAATTTATTGCGATAGCTGGAGTGTCACATGATATGAGTCCAGAGATATTAGTGAAAGTTAAAAAGAAAACTCATGTCGAGTGACAAAAAGAACAAAGAACAAAATATTTCCAGAAATATTCTGTGAATTCATTATCTGTCCAATTGCCCGGAAATTCTCACCGTCAAAGACAATCAATAAAGTAAGTTAAATTAATTAAAAATGGTAGGGTGTTTTTTATCTTGGAGAAAAACGGAACGTGTGCTCATTGATTTACAATTTTGAGGTTCTGGTGGAAAACAAATGGGAAGCAACTGACTAAGCAAAACTGAATATTTGAGTGTTAACAGACTAAATACGAAATAACATGAACGATTGAAAAAATAGTCTCTGATAAACGACAAAATTTTAGGGTACGAATTCAAGGGTCGTGTCTATAGTATGTGGCAATATTGTATCTGGTTCCCAAAAGACTCGAATGCTTATTCAATTTATTCCTTATCCCTTGTAGAAAAAAAAAACTCTGACCATACGAAAGGGTCCTTGCAGTTTACGTGGCGCCGAGAAAGGTGTGTAATATTTTTTAAAAAATTGTTCTCAGTTTGTGTCCAGAGAAAATTCGTAAGCGTCTGTTGTGATCATAAAAAAAAAAATTATTAGATGTTCTTATTAGTCATTGTCTAGGTAATATTTACCAACCCCTCCGTTCGGGCAGGATATGACACAAGTTCAACTTTTTAAGCGGAGTTTAACAGGTTTGAATTCAGAGTTTTCCTTCTCCGAGACTAGTTGCCTAACCAAGGCTGAAGAACCTAGTCTGTCCTACTATTTACCCATCGCTGGAGGGGGAATAATTGGATTCATACCTTTTCCAAGGATATTAGTGCTATATGAAATGCAATCAGTCTCGTCTAGGATTTGAACTCGTATCGCCGTGTTCATTTCCTACGGCGATAACGACTACACCACGGGCACCTCCATAGTCATTGTCTAGGTACACCGGAGCTATGTTTTCAATTTAACATGATAGCAAGTGAAAATAAGTCTCCTCAGCTTTGTTCTTTTACTTCCTTCTTATTGTTTAAAGGAAATAAATCTTACACATATTTTAAATTCTTTCAAATTTAAAGTATGTAGACGAATCTGGACTGTTTTAAATGCAATAACGTATATATCCTTTTTGTATGACTGTTAGAACCGTTACGTTTATACTTCGTAATTTATTTCGATCTCTTAGAAATGTCCAAACATGTTTAAATAGAAATATGCGTTCCATTGAACCTGTTCAATCAATATGAAATATTGTCTTTATCTTTTTTTCTGTTTATGGAATCTCGAGAAAGTCTTCATATTTTACTACGTTGATTAACGTAAATATTACACCAGTTTATCACCTAAATCAAAGCCTGGTTTGATTTATTGATTTTAACGGCTTATCAATCTTTCTGGAGTTATTTTATGCCTAGATGTTTGGTCATATCTACATTGTCCATAAAAATATCTGTGCTTGTGTAATTTCTGAAGATATTTTGCACACAGTTATCTGATATGAGTCCTGCAATCAAACACTAACAGTTTTTAAACAAATATATTGGACACATAGATGGGACGTTAGCAAGTACTACCACACTGGGTCTGAGTGTATCTGGGAGTAATGCCAATACAAGAATATTCCACACTCCTCAGAGTTTCAGAACTGAAGACTCATAACTGAATTAAGTTCCTTGTGATACTCAGGACTCAAAACATTGTGGGTCTTACCCCTCTGAAGGGTATCCTGCCAATCATTCCAATCCCAATGAAGCAGACAATTTCTGATTAGTAGGTATTTGATGGCATTTCTTATTTAAGTTCCAATCATTACTTTCAAAATAATCATATATATTTTTGTACTCTTGATCAAAGAAATTCTTTGAATTTGCATTATCTCATCGATCTCACGTGATGTAATAGTCAACAAGATAGGCAAGCACCACATCCTTAGTGTGTACGATTCACAAGATATTACCCTTTAATTATAGCCTTGTGCAATACTATGTTAGGCTCCATAAATGCACGTTTATTGCTTTATCTGATCTTACAATTATCAGCACGCCTTTGAGTTTGTCTTAGCAAAATAGATTATGTACTAAGCACTACAACGAGGACGAAGCGTTTCATTTAGAGTCAACGTTATCAGCGTAATATATAAAATCGGCGAACCGGGTTCAGTCCTGATATAGGTTGTTTGGGTTTTACTTTAGACAAATGTCCTTAGGAAATTTACGAATCTCTTCTCACTCCAGATGGTTAACTATCAGAACAGGGTAGATTATTTACCCTTGGTAATGCAACTGATATCGGTGAAGGATTTTTTAAAATAAAGACCAGCTATATTTAGCTTTAAAATTACCTTGAGTCATATTCCGTTTGTTGCGGAAGAGTCGGGTAAATAAACACATCAATCATGCTTATTCTAAATGTAGACGAGTGATTTATCTAGAAATTCAGTTATTTTTTAAATCCGCAACATATATCACTGCTAAAGGCATAGATTGTTTTTCTTCGATCACTCTCATCAATCTTAGGCTCAAGAAAAACTTTATGCAAGCAATGAAATTTGAAGACTGTGAATTCATGTTCCTAAATATACAAAAAAAAAACGGGTGCCGAGAAAAATGACGGAGAACATAAATTCAGTCAGAGATTCGTCTAATTTCTTAAGAGAGAAATAATCCACTTTGCTGATTGATTTTAATAAAAGTTATCTTATATAGTGTTATCTTATTGCTATATATTCGTGAATCACGTTAATAGTAAATTCTTAGGTACTCTTACGTGCTTTTTCTTTTACATGGTCAGATTGAATTAGAATGATTTTTAAAGAGATGTATCAGACCAAGGGATGGGAACATAACTCTGAGTCAGAGAGGACTTATGAGCAATGAAAATGTAATCCACACTTCCAAGTTATCAAAAATTAAAACGTCGCTATCTGAAACAGCTTAGTGTCAAATCCAAGCGGACCCTTTTTCTGTTGAGGGTTCTGAATTCTCGACAGGGTATTATGTCAGCGTTGTCTAAGCCCCAAATATTGTTATATGTTCGCTTGTGATGCCGTTTTTTCAATGATTTGTGTTAGTTCTTTAGAACATTTTTAGCTAATCAAAGAATTGAATACCGAGAGGTATTTAAAATTCAGTTCCTGTCGTAATTTCTTTTAATGAAAGCTCGAATGAGGTTTGGTTGGTTTCTTTCTTTAATGGCATATCAACCTTTGTAGGTTATTTAATGCCAAAGCTATTCTCCTAGAAGAACAGTAGTGGTACTACTTAACCCATAGCTGGGAGGATAAGGGGGTTCATACCTTTCCCAGGGGTATTTGCCCGAAACGGATTTGATTTGTTGACATTTTCCGCACAAAGATCTATATGGTTTACGAATGCCATTTCTCGATAGATGAAAATTGAATTCATCTGATATAGTCTGAAAGAACTGAATGAAAAAATATAGTCATCAATGAACCGGAAATACGTATAAGGAGCCTACTCTTTACTATGAAAGGACGAACCTTAGTGGAAACGAAATCTCAAATTAGGACTGTAAATATAAAAAACAAAATGATGATAGAGGAACACTTGAAACTAGCTCAGGTACTTATTGGGTGAAGTCAAGTATAAAATAGCAGATTACTGGATTTTAACTAAGTTAAAACTTAAATATTGATTTATTCTATTTTATTTTTTATTAATCTTTTATTTTCCATTTTCTATCTTATTTCTTTATTATTTTTTTTTTGTGATTCACTCTTCATGAAATTTTACCGTAACGGTTCTCGGTCACATCTGTGTCAGGCACGAAGAATAAACAACCCATGGGTCTGATATAGTCAAAATATAATACTCATGAAAAATGACAAATCAAAACATAAATCAAAATAGGGCCAACCCAACAGGTCCGGGTGTTATGATCGGCAGATGCTCCCTAGATAGCCAACATGAAGGGCCCTGTCGGCAAACTGTGAATGTTGGTTGTTCTTCTTCCAGGTGCACAAATGATTCTTCTTTCAGGTACAAAAACGATGAACAAATTGACCACTCGCACCAAAGACCTCAGCGTAGAAAATGGACTAGAGAAGATAACAAAGTAGACTTATTTTAGAAGCAACGCTGCAAAAAGAGGGTATTGAAAAAGAATGATTGAAATCTGAACAGATATCGGTAGATTTAAGGCAACAAAACAAAGACTCACTGACCAGGTTATGACAGTAGCAAAGAACGGTTAATTTTCTGACTATGAAATATTGGAAATCCAAGAAAAAATATATAGGCAATGCATCAGCAAACCCCTAATACGGTAACAGAGACACCAAATACAGTAAAGTCAGGAACACCTAACTAATCATTACATGACAATTACCCATGCACCACAAACACACAAACGCAAACACTGACCTGAGAGGAAAAAAATATAGATATCATTAGAAGAATTATATCTGAAAAGAAAACCATATTGCCTCCTCTCAGGAGCCAAAACTGCAGGACAGTCAAGTCCGAAACCGAAAAAGTGAACGACTTATCGACAAATATACCGAAAAACGACATCACGGAATTAAATGATTTAATATACGCAGGAGCAAAATATGTATGTGAAAAAATCGGAGTCGCCTTGAAGAGCACAGAGAGAATTCAAAACCTGGTTGGAAACTCATACTAGAATAACAGTTAAAGAACTACGAAAATAAGCATAAATACTAAAATGGAACATTAAGAAATATTCGGAGGAAACTGAAAAAGTACAGCAACTAGTTTGAGGAAGCAAACTAAAGAATACTAGCGAAAGAAGGAAGACTAAAAAAGATAGCGAGACGAGACCAAACAATATAGACACAACTATACACAACAGGACGTTCCAAAAGAACGAAAAAAAATACCAAATATTAGGAAAAGAATGGGCGAAGCCATATCAACATCCTGATGTGAGAGAGGCAAAATTATTTTGGAGCAAAATATGGGAACGGAAAGAACATAACAAAAAAGCCGAAGGGATAAATAACGTGAAAACAGAGTTGCGAATGCTGGAAGAAAGCCCCAAGGTGAAAATACGCCTCGGACCTCTCAAAGCAACCCTTAAAAAGAAACCAAACTGAAAAAACCCTGGCCTAGATGGCATAAATGGATTTTGGTAAAAAAATTAACCTCCATACACAACAGACTAGCAACGGAAATGAATAAATGCATACAGAAAACTGCGATACCCGACGGGATGACCAAAGGGAAAACCACTTTAATCCAAAAAGACCAACCCAAACAACTATAGACCCATATAGTTCCTAACGATAACATGGAAAATACTAAAGGTACAAATTAAAGAGAAGATCTACATCTTATTGATAAGCCGTGGAATTTTCCTCGTCGAACAGAAATCATGTCGCAAGAGAACAAGAGGCAAAGAAGAAATATTATGTAGAGTCCAACACATCCTCAACGAAAGTAAAACAAGACAGAAAAATCTAGCCATAGCCTGGATTGACAATAAACAAGCTAATGATATGGTCCCCTCAAGCTAGATACTACACTGTTTCAAAATGTATAAATTACCCGACTAAATGGTACAGTTTATCGAAAAGACTATGCAAATCTGGAGAGTGGAATTGACAGCAGGCGGAAAACGTTAAGTAGAGGTAAGTATCCAAAGCGGAATATTCCAGGGAGATGCATTATCACCATGACTATATGTGATAGCAATGATGCTACTCAACCAAATCTTTCGGAAATACACATCCAGATAGAATCTCAGTAAAGCACAGGAAAATAGTAACCACTTGATGTACGTAGACGACATCTAAACAAAAACAAATTTGAAACCCAATTATAAACTGTAAGAATATGCAGTCATGAAATAGGAATGGAAATTTGCATAGAAATATGCACCATGCTAATAATAAAAATTGGAAAACGACACCTTATAGAAGGAGTCGAACTACCAAATCAAGTGGTCATCAGAACGCTCGGAGAAAAGGAAACCTATAAATACTAATGGATATTGGAAGCTGACACCATCCAACAAAAGGAAATAAAATAAAAATAAAATAAAAAGAGTATTTCCAACGAAGAAGAAAATTACTCGAGATAAAACTGTCTGGCAGGAACCTTGTCAAAAATGAATAAATACTTGGGCTGTTCCTCTCATAAGATACTCGGAAAATTCTTGAAGTGTACCTGAGAAGAACTTAAGCAAATTGACGAGAGAACAAGAAAACTAATTATCATGCATAAGGCATTGCATGCCAGATATGACGTTGACAGACAATATGTATCAAGAAAAGAGGGATGAAGAAAAATAGCCATAAATGAAGACAGCTATGATGCATCGATACAACGACTAGAAGACTGCATAGAAAAAACGCAAAGGAAGACTGATTGCCGCGACCAGAAGTAATACTCACGTTACGAGTACCAGCCGAACGACAACAACTAGAAAAAAGAAGTGGGAAGAAAAACAATTATATGCTCCTGATCAGCAACTAACCAGTGACTTTTCACACGAAAATAGATGAGACACAACAAAGCAGCAAATGTACATTTTGTGGTGATAGAGACGAAACTATCAATCACATAATAAGCGAATGCAGCAAATTATCACAGAAGGTGTCTAGGACTAGGCACGACGGGGTGGGGAAGCTCATTCACTGGGAAATGTGCAAGAAACTGAAGCTTATCCATACGAACAAATTGTATATGCACAACCCAATGTCTGTCCTGAAGAATGAGACGCTCAAACGTCACTGGGATTTTGAGATATAAACGGATCACCTAATCTCGGGTAGACGACCAGACCAAATAATAATAAAAAAAGAGCAAACTTCTAGAACTGTTGATTTTTCTGTCCTGGGTGATCACAGGTAAATTGAAAGAATGCGAAAAGGGGGATAAATACCACGATCTGAAAGGGATCTGTGATACTTTGGAATATGATAGTGACGGTAATACTAATTGTACTTTGTGCTCTTGGTACAGTAAATAAAGGTATCGAACAAGGACTGGAAGACTTGGAAATAATGGGTCGAGTGAAGACTGTCCAAACTACAGCATTAGTGGGATCAGCCAGGATACTGAGAAGTGTCCAAGAGACTTGTGTAGACTTGCTGTCCCTTAAACTCCAGTGGAAAACTGTCAGCGTTAGCTGATGTGGAAACTTTCTACATTGTGGATCTACCTGTCCCGTCAGAACACAGAGTAAAATTGAAAGATAATGAAAAGAGGGACAAGTACTTCGACTTTGTAAGGGAATTGACCAAACTGTGGAACATGAATGTGGCAATTATACCAATTGTGATTGGTGCTCTTGATACAGTCACCAAAGAACTATTAAAGAGACTTGATGACTCGGAAATAAAAGACAGAGTTGATACCAATCAAACTACTAGATAATTGAGAATGGTTAGAATAGTGAGAAGAGTGCTGGAGACTTGATGTGACTTTCTGACATTTAAACTTCAGTGAAAGACCATCAGCTAACCCTGATCTGTAAAACTCTTAAGGATGAAATAATAGTGATATGAAGCCACTTTTTGAACAAATGGTACCTGGCTAAATTCATTGGTCAGCGTTTTAATTATCAAGTATGTTCATGGAATGGTTCTGCTAGAAGCAATTCTGTCTCGTTTTCCGTTCGCAGTTTTAAGTAAGCTAAACTTGTTGCCAGCTTAGGTAGGACAGTGTCGGCAGTCTACTTTCTACAAATATATAATTATGTGTATATTCATAAAAAAGTTTAAAAATTTGGAAGCCTGTGGGTTAATAGTTAACGACTAATGGATATATCCCCGACAAGTCTAGTTCAAATCCTGGACTAATCTGCACGTTTTACTTTCCCGCCAATATATCTAGTAATGTCCATCTTTTCTCTGTCAATGACATAGCTTTGTAGAAATGAAGACAGATTTTTAAACAGGTCTTCTATAGGAAACTGGTTTAGAATGAGACCAAATCTGAATTGTAAACCGTTGGGCAATTAATTCTACAGTATTAAAACTACTTTCAATGAAATCACGGCAGTATCACTGATCTGGTATGGATGCAGTCCTATACTCCTCCCAGGTGCGGCACACAATTGGAGATATACATAAGACCTACTTTACTTGCCCAAAAAGGTATCCTGATTGTGTTATAAAGAATCATTTGTATTGTGACGTGCTATGCCACCGAGAAACGAAAAGTAAGATTAATTTCTATTACCCGTCTGTGTTTAAACTAACAAGCCCTATGGACTGACCGCTAAAGCAGTCAGAATGCTGGTCAAAAGCTTCCAGCACTCCATGACCTATAATCGTTTGGACAGAGAAGGAAATGTTGGTCATTGTAGTAGCACGACCGGAAAAATAGAGGAAGAAGAAAGATGCCAACTGATTGGCCAAAGCCTTTAGCGCCAAAAATAATACCTTTTTGTGAGAGGAAATTTGGAAAGGATCTTTACTTTGAGGACAGAAGTCAGCGTGAAAAGACGTGCTGACTCATAGCCAAAACTCCGGGTCCCTCGCTCACAAAAAGAATCTTTAGTTCTGGATAGATGTTGGCAAGAGATGGACGCCAAGTTAGCCAAGCTCCGGGACAGAGTAAAAAAGAATCTTCGGACAGAATATAGCAGAGAGGTGCCTTCAGCCAGATTCTAGAGAAATGCCACACGCCCGTAAAAGAAAGGAGCATGAGAACTAGCCTTTGCAAAGATGAATACCACTTAAACTGTTTTTTCTTCTACTATTCGTTGATATTGGAAATTATATATATATATATATATATATATATATATATATATGCAAAAAAGAACAGAATGAAACTGAAAAGATTTGTTTTATCAACTGTAAATGAATTAGTGGACTTATATATTTTCTCAGGTAAAAGAAAGAAAAGTAAAAAGAAAGAAAAGAAAGAAAGAAAGAAAGAAAGAAAAAAGGAGAAATAAGAAAAGGACTGTCGAGAGGGACATTTGAGTTTAACACTGCCTGCTGGCTTAACAAAGCCGAAAATCTAAAAGGAAAGGAGAAAAGAAAAAAGTAACTGTTTCTTAAATTTCATAATTTTTTGTTTAGTCGTCGCTTATTAAAACTTTGTTACATTTTAAATGCTCCCTTGTGTTGAAATCTATTTTGTTAAAATCTGGTTGCCTTCTTTTGCACTTATCTTTTTCATTTCGTATCGCTTTCATTTATTCTCGCTAAAGGTTTTGTTTTAACCTTGCAGTCCATGATTTCTGTTATCCGAGGGCGTAGAAAACGAAGGACTTGGTGGAGATTGTGAAAGTAAAATTGAAAATCCCCAAGCCAGCGTTGGAAATGAGTCTATCCCCAAATTAAACCCCACATTATTTGCCAGTACCATATGCCCGAAATAGGAGTCTTGACTAGGACTTATTTTCAGGAGGGTCAATTGCCAGACTGCCACCGACGTCACATGTGCATAAAATGAACTCTCGTCCTGAGATAGATATTGATGCAATGTCACAATATGGTTACCAAATTAGTAAGTTGTGTAACAAATTTGGGAATTTTGTAAAAATTCATAATAAAGGAGGCAATATTGCAGTAAATGAATTATTTTAGACTGGCACACTGTTCATAGTTTGCATATACAATGTGAAGTAGAAATGTTATATATTGACCCACAACCGAGCCGTCAATCAAGAGATGCACCTGTGTAAATAAGCAGAGAAACAGTGGAAGCAGGTGGGTGTGAGAAAATTATATAACCAGGTGCCACGGACGGTCTGGGTAAGTTCCAGTTGGAGTTAGAGTCAGTTGGGGGACAAGATGCCAACGTGAGAATCAGCTTGCAGACTGAGGGCTAGCGGCCCTCCGTGACCCACGGTTGAGCAACCCCAGCCAAGATGAGGAAGAAGTGCTGCTATGATCAGAAGGACTTGGGGTCAATATGTTGCAGTCTGTCCCCGTCTCCAACTCACCTCTCACACATAACCAACATCAACCCTTTCGAGAATAAAGTGTGAGAGAGATATTTTTTATAAAGAAGTGTGCTCGTTCGTTCATTAAAGTCGTCATTATTGTTGACTACGTTTCTGCATATATTTGTGTATGTATTGTGTAGTTGTACGTGGCTATACAACAGAAATATCTCCCACATTTTGAAATTTTACCTGTATTGTGCGAGGGGATATGGACAACTGGCAATGGTAGGTATATCTAGTTCCTCGTCATTATATTTTTAAATACAATCAGTCACGAGCAGGGCTTGCACCTACCATGTTTCTAAAGGCTGACAAAATACCTATACAACAGATATTTTGAATATCATTTCACAGTTGTTTAACAAAAGATTTCAGTTCTTATTCATTTCCTCTGAAAAAATGACATCCACCAAATGTTGGCCACTATTTACCATTCTCTTTAAATTGGTATGTAATATTCTTTTTACTGTTTGATCAGACAACCCCAAACAGAAGCATATTTACCGACTGAACGTGTAGGATATTGCAAAACAGACAGGTCATTTTCCGGAGTTCGAGCGCTTCGACCTTTCTGGGTAGCTTTCTTTAAATCGATGAACCTGTACTTCTGAAATTTTCAAACCATAGCACTATCGATGTTCTGTTATGATGAACATTCTGACGTAAATTGAAATGAGCACAAAAAGGTATCTTCGTAGCAGAGATAAATTCATCATTCTAAAAAAAAAAAAAAAACTTTTAACGTTAAACAATAAGTGTGCCCCAGTTGAAGCTATGATTATAACTGATCGTATCTAAAAAAAAAAAAAATGCAAGATATTAGATAGATGGAGCTAACATTGCCATTTTTCTAAGGTCACTTGCATCACACAGTTAGCTGTTTACAATTTTTGGGGTATTTATGCCATTTCCTGTACTACCAGCTGTTACATAGAAGTCATCCATCTTAGGATAAAGATGGCTTAGCTTACCAGTTAGCTTGACGAGAAAAGGATTTCCTTTAAACACTCGATTCAACAGAAATTAAAACGAAAACCAACTAGTCTCTTAAGCTATAGAGTATTAATCAATGTTTAGAAAACTTATGCAAATCTTATTCCTACAGAATGAATCACGTTTATAAAAAAAATGCAACAGATAAGAAGCTTAAGGTGTATCTGAATCTCAATTACTGAACACGAGAACATGATAATTATATATACTTTTATACATATATACATTTATGTAAAATATGTATGCAGTAATTTTGGGAGCACTAACTGCTGGATCATTGTGGATAGGAAGATGAGCTTTATGGCACCTACATGAATTACAGATCATGTTACAATCAGTGCATTTATTGATCCTTATATTGAAAGTATGAAGTGCGGTTTCTGTGAGCTTGTGCTTCAGTAGAGAGCTTTCGGAAACCAAATTTGGAGTGACAAAATTACACCCCATGATCTACAGGTAGAATTTTCTACATTGAAAATGTCTACCTACTCACTTTTCTTGCTAATATTTTTATATGCTCTTTCCTGTGAAATTTATGATCAGAGTCTTTATATTGGAGCGTGACCGCCAAGTTCGCTGTAATAAATTCTATAGAAGATTAAAAGTCAGGTGCTAACTCATGTGTGAGTGATGGTCGACCTTGTAATTGACAAATAACAATGATGGAAATAGTATTCCAAAGTGCCTTATTTAATTATATTTCCGGCTTCGTAAAATCCAAAACCAAATTACGACAAAGAAAATGGAACATAATTTATTCCTCATATTTGAACATGAAATACTCTTTAAATAATTTTCATCCCCTGTTCTAACTATACTATTAAGATTATATATATATATATATATATATATATATATATATATATATTTTTCGCACGAGTATTATGTGACACAATGTTATTTTTTGAGTTTTTCCTCTCGTAGAACAGGCACCATACCAAGGTTACAGAGTACAGTCTCAAGAAATATTTATCCATACCGCAAGGGATAATAATTCGATGCATTCATTTACGAAAACTTTAAGCGTTACGTGAAATATAAACAGTCTCGTACAGAGTTTGAACTCAGGTCACCTTTTCTTTTTCCTTCAACGATAGTCAATACATGAGGAACGTCTTTTGATATATCATCATCCGCTAGCACGGATATACCTGACCCCTCTCATCACTTCTCCCTATCGTTCATCGCCTCTGGCAGGTCTTCTGGGCTACATCCCGTATACTCACATAGATGCTGTATGTATGTTCGAGCTGGTTGTCCTGCTTTAGCTCGTCCATATGTGGGGGTCCAAGGAGTACATCGCTTATGAGCTCGCCCATGCTCCTACAGCAGTGTCCTGCGTGCTTGGCTCGTCTAACTTGGATAGTTTTCCTGATGGGAGGCAGGTGGCCGTATAGTTGGCGCTTTGTGGGGTTTTGCCGCCAGGACTTGTTTAGTATTGCTTGAAACATTCTTGTGTAGTTGCTGTCAAGCTTCTTCTCCGGCCGTTTTGTCAACGTCCAAGTGGTGCTTTCATACAGCAGTCTTAACACGATCGCTGCTTGGAAGAAACTGCGTTTCATTTTATCGGTCAGATCTGATTTCCATATGACCGATAGCTTATTGATAGCTGTCCATGTCTTCGTTAGCCGCGTGTCGATGTCTTTTTTCGATTGATGAGACACTGCTTCCTAGGTAGATGAATTTGTCAACCATTTTCAGAGTGGTTCCGTCTACTGTGGAAACATCGCATATATATATATATATATATATATATATATATATATATATATATATATATATATAGTATTATTCGGTCCAGTTAAACCAGAGTTGGGAGTAATTCATTCAGGACAAGAAAATCATTCAGGAGTTGAACATTTGAATTTTCCTGGTGGAGAGCTCAATGTAATTTTTTACAGAGCAATATTTATTTCAAGAAAAAAACCAAAGACCGGTTCAATTTAGGATTATAAATTTATTTCCATCCTGTTTTTCAGTTTCTGGTGTGAATCAAAAACACGAAGAAAAATATCACAGGACTTCTTCAGATCAAATGGATAAATAAAACAGAATAGACACGTGGGGTGGAGGTAACTCCTTAATCTCTTCTCCCTCCGCCTCCACCCCACGTGTCTATTCAGACCCTCTTTCTCCACGTCTCCCTATCATTCATCGCCTCCGGCAGGTTTTCAGGGTTACATCCCGTATCATCACGTAGCTGCTGTATGAATGTTCGAGCTGGTCGCCCTGCTTTTGATTGGCCATATGCGGGGGTCCACTGGAGTACATCACTTACGAGCTCGTCCTTGCTTCTCCAGCAGTGTCCGACATGTCTGGTTCATCTAGCTTGTATAGTTTCCGTGATAGGCGGTAGGTGACCGTATAGTTGGCGTCTCGTGGGGTGTTGCTGCCAGGACTTGTTCAATATTGCTCGCAACACTTAATTTAATTAGATGTTGTTGTTAAGGTTCCTCTAGTTGTTTCCATGAATAGAATGACATCGATTAAATAAGTTAATATTAACATTTATTTCGTTAATTGTCATAGGTTGAATAACTTAAGTTTGGCTTGTTTTGTTTTATGGCATATCAACTTTTGTAGGTTATTTAACGCCAAATCCATTTTTATGTAAATAATCTGTTCTATTGAAAACAGTTCAGTTTAGCATAAGTACACAAAAACACTTCCATTTCAAACTATTCAAGCAGTTATATGTAATAATTCAGTTAAGCATAAGCACGCAGTTTAAGTGTAAGTACTGTTTAATGGTCAAAAACGTTTCTATTTCAAGCTATTCAGTTTACTCAATTCATTTTAGCATAAGTATGCTGTTAGTTCTATTTAACCAATAGATAGGGCCCTATCAGGTGCAACCACTCCGGGCCAGAGTGGACCAGGGAGGGATGGCAATGAAGGGGTACTCCGCATTTCCCAAATCTCCAACACTTCTGGAACCTCACCATCAGATTTTTTAGTGTCATGTGCCAGGACACTCGTTTGGGGGGGGTCTTACCCCTCTGCAGAGGTGCAGTCAGTGTATTCTACAGCCCCAGCTGACTGGGCAATGAATAACTTAAGTAAAACACTTTTGTGGCATATATCGATTTAGTAAGCTTTAATATATGTATTATATGCGCGGCAGAGGAGTAAGACCACAAAAAGAGGATGTCCTTGATAAAATACTAAACTTAATCAGATGATCAGTCTACAGTACTAGAGCTCTGGGTGAGTATAGAATATTTCCATATTTCGGTTATTCTACGGTTCATTCTGAAATAAACTTGTAGTACCATTTAGGGCCTTTATAAATGTCAAATAGATAGTTTAATAATTACTGCTTTTCCATGTTTAATTGCATAAAAGTCTGCTTCAAAATTATCTGTATAAGATATGATTTTATATAACTTTATAAATTAAATGTATTAATACCAGTCAATTGAGTCTATTAATATTTACTAAGAGTTATTTTTAGTTATTTGAAGCTGTGTGACTGTTTGTAAACAAACTACTATTGTTACATAGAAACAATTACTTGCAACCACGTACGTATTATTATTAAATAGGACAACTTAAGAACATGCAAGTACATGCAAATTAATTGTATTAGATAGAAATACTTGATACCATATAACAGTGTATAATCTCCTTATATTACGAATTGTTACTAAAAGCTCTAATTCTTTATTAAGTGTTAATATTAGATATTTAAAACTATATACCTGTGTGCAAATAAATGATTATTATTTTACAGAAGCGGTTGCTCGAAATCTTAATGTCTATAGATTATGACTGTTAGTTAACACTTGTCAATTTTTTTGTTTCAGATACGGATGTTTGATATCAAATAACTGTGCACAAAAACGAATAAATTATATCAAACAAAATAAAGCAAAATAAATTGTGCAAAAATGTAAGCATAGATAGATAGTTTAGAAATTTGCCTAAATTTTATACTAACAATTTCTCCTTACGAGTTGACATGCCTTTAAAATCAATCAATCAACCAATCAATCGTGACAAAGATTATCTGAGTGAAAAATGTATCGTCATCGATGAAATATAAACATAATGAAAAAAAAAGGTTTAATCATTCTAGTTGTTAACCTTGATCCTCTGATTTGGCCTTGTGCCAACACAGGTATAATTCAATGCATATATCTGAAGCAATGCACCCTAATCTATCAATAACTCAAAACTTGCCCACCACTGTTGTCACTACAGCAGCAGCCATCACCTGTAACTACGATATTGGATTAACGAATTCAACATGCCATAATTGTGTAGAGAAATCAATTGCACTGGCGTTCACAATCGGATTTAGCGAGTATTCGCTTGGCATCAAGATTTGATTAGGCCGTACTTCCCATCCATTTGTCGCCTAGAGCATAAGTTGGTCGGGTATTAACGTTTTAGATCGGGCTCCACACCTGTGACGGAGGCGAGAGAATAGGAATATCGGAGGGTTGTTTTCGTCGGCGTTGTAAGCAGTTTGAACAACGTAATCAGCATCGAATTAAGTCGAGGGATATAATTTGGAATAATAGAGTTAGATAAGTCTTGACGCGGAAGACAGGCTTTCTTAGCATTTGTCACTAAGGGGATATACGTGGGATTCTGCAGAGAATCTTTCTTGTTTCTGGCACAATGATGAGTGTTGATAGCGACATTCTGCCTTCTCTGATTTTATAATGTACCGAGAACACTAGTCACTAAGCGTACATAATGGTAAAATAGGCAAAGCTATTGCACACTGCGCTGATTGAAACTTGTTTGAAACAGCGTGGAAGATTTAATCTTACAGCCCACCTGAACAATATATATATATATATATATATATATATATATATATATATATATATTATATATATATATATATATATATATATATATATATATTCCTAAATTCACTAATACAGAGTATATCATAAATTGGGAATAAACTAATTCCGTAATTATAGGTTGAATGTGTTAAAGGCACGAGTTCCCAAACACACACACACACGCACACATACACACATACACACAAACATATCTATCTATCTACCTATCTATCATCTACAACGTTTAACATATTCAAACTCTTACCATGAAATTAGTTTATTCCTTATTTATTATATACTTTTTATTAGCAGAAGTGGGGATTTTATTTTCTCTCGCCCTTTTTCTCCTACTTTCATCATTCGCCACGCAGTTAATTTTTTGCTTTGTGCGAGGAACATTGAGTATTTATATCATCCTTTTTTTTGCTTTCTATTTGAACGTCTCATGTGATGGTTGCATTCGTTAAGTACAGAAAACCGGTTGCGATGAGATTGCTTTGTAATGAGCACTTTTTCGATTTATGAAAAAATAAACAAATTGTTTATTACTATATATATACATATTTATATATATAAAGTGAGAGAGAGAGGGGGGAGAGAAAAAAAGAGAATGTGATTGAGAGAAAAGGAAGTGTGAGGAAGGAGAGAAGAACAAATGGGATAATATATATGGAAATGAGTATTTTGTATCATTTATTATTTGATGAGTTTCAAAGTGTTTTGACTATTTATCATCAAAGTATTTGCGCAGAAACATTTCTTTTAAACAATTTTGAAATATTCTTTTTATCAAGTTTATAACCTCTTGAAGAAGCGACGAAAATGAACTGCGAACGTACTATAATCGTTTCTAGGATATTTTTTTTATCCAGGTGTCTTCAACTGACCATTTTATAATTTTGCTATCATATTTATATATATGTCACTGAGCTTTTCTATGGGTAGGGATGCGTCGAGTATGGAATGAGTGTATTTAAAATTAGCTCTGGCTTTTTAGTTCGGGTATTTGTCTTTTGAAGGCATTTGTTTGGATTGGATGTAAATAAAAGTGGTAACAATAAAATAATAAAAAATAACCAGATAAAAAGAAAAAAAATTAAAAAAAAGAAATAACAATTTCTTAGCACTGTTCTACCAGGAAGAACAAGCTGAGCACGCCCGTAAAGGAAGAGACTTCCTGGGGTCAAAAATAAACTTGAAGGAGAAAGAACTCTGACCTCAGCTAGAACGGCAGTTATACTTTTGTTTGGGGAGGTCTTCCCCTTTCAAATCTTGGAGAATAATGAAGTTGACTCGGAATAGCTTCACTCATCCCTTTGTCTCTCCTTCCTTTCATTCCGTTTCAGCTAACACGACCAGCAAAAGAATTAACACTTATTGGGGTTTGATAGAAGAAATAGTCATCCAGCAACCATTAACACGCATTATAAAACTTAACCATATATCTTTATATATCAACCAGAATCTGTACAATCTACTTGATAGTCATTTTTTGAGCCTGCTTTAGCTTTATGTTAAAGAAATTTGTTAACTGTGATTGAGGACGAGACCCAAATAACAAAAGGCCACTCGATTGCCTTAAAACATTACACTCGTTAGTACCAATTAAATGTATACAGTCTTTATAAATCTTAAGTGTAAAAATGAAGGTTGATAATAAAAAAAATTATTCATATATCGTTTAATAAGCTGTCAGAGAGTTTAGTTCTCCTATCAATATAAATGCCTTTTCATATTGATACGTCGTTTGTATCTATGGAAATGGGGTCGATACTAATAAGCATTTCAAAGTTATCTCCGAATTTTGAAAACAATCATACGATTAGAAAAAGTTAATTGGGAATGCACACTCAGTCAAATTATCATTCAGTTCAAACTGAAATAAAGATAGCATAATCAGAGAATTTCAAGCTCATTGCTCTAAGAAAGTTTTTTTTTAATATTCCGTTCTGTTTCCTTACTTTTGTAAAGGCACTACTAGTGAAAAGTATCTGGACAAAATCATTTTTCTTTCATTTCTCGTCCTAAAGGTTTTTTTTTTTTTTAATCGCAACAAGTTTACAAGTTTATTCATTATAGTACATTCAAGTCTTGCATATGCATATTAAATAAAATTTAAACCAAAAAAAGATTTTGCCCACTATCCGTGCTTCACAGATTCTCGGCATTCTTTCCTCAGAAGACTGAACGTAGTCTGAAGGTTATTCTGTCCAACTTTAGCTGCATTTGTGGGTTGTTTAGCTCTGAATTTTAGGTCAAGTTTACACAAATTCAATGGGATTTACGTCTGCTGACTGAATTGGCCACGAACAGTTGAATAACATGCTGCACTTCTTTGCATATAATGTACCTCTGGCAGGGTTTACGAGTTTGCTTTGAGTCATTATATTGAATGAGTACAAATCTTTGACCCGCTCGTTGCTTTCCAGATAGGATTGCGTGAGGCTATTATATGCTGTGATTGCTTGTTCGATTCAATTTGCTCTTCTCCAGGTGCAAATTCCCCCTTAACACCATAGCAGAATCTTCTCTATAACTTACAGTTGTGGTGATGCAGTCGTTTGCAGCTCTTTCACCAACTCTTGGCCGCACACACTCAAAAATTTCGAATTTTCATTCGTCAGTCCAAAGGACTTTATTTCACCAATCAGTTGTCCATTCTTTGTGGATTTTGGCCCACTGGAGCATTTAACATTATTTTACTTCCTCAATGTTTTTTCTCGATACCAATTCTACCATATAGGCCAAATTTACAGTCTTCTCCTCGCGGTAGAGTGTGACGCATTTTCTTACGATATTGTTTAGTTGTGCAGTGATATTTGAAGCAGTCAGTCTTCTATCATGCGAGTTGATGATCTGATGAAATCATCTACATAGGTAAAACAGGTAGTATCAAGCCAGCAGTAATTCAACACAACTATATGAGTTCAAGTGGTGGCATAATGTAACTTTTGGAAAACGTTTTATTCATACTCCGTACTAAAAAAAGAAAAATAGCTTCAAAATAATTTTTCGAAAGATATATTTACAGGAAGTCTAGTATTTACAAAAATAATTAAATTTAATTGCTATTAAATTGTATTTTTAAAAATATCACAATAGGGTAAAGAATAGGGTGATGATCTGATGAATAGGTGAGGAATAGGGTGATGATCTGATGAAATCATCTACATAGGTAAAACAGGTAGTATCAAGCCAGCTGTAAATCAACACAACTATATGAGTTCAAGTGGTGGCATAATGTAACTTTTGGAAAACGTTTTATTCATAATCCGTACTAAGAAAAGAAAAATAGCTTCAAAATAATTTTTCGAAAGATATATATACAGGAAGTCTAGTATTTACAAAAATAATTAAAATGATGGTGCTTAAATTGCATTTTTAAAGATATCACCGTTAGGATGAGGAATAATCATTTTTGAAGGTGGCCAAATATTTCTGATTAGTGATTATATATATATATATATATATATATATATATATATATATATATATATATATATATATATATATATATGTTACTCTTGAAGACATCATATTCCTAACTAAATACCGATGGAACAAATTTCAAATGGTGAGAAAGAATTGTAAGACGATAGCAGTTGTGTATGCGGCATTTAAATATATGTTTTTGAATATGTTTTAAAAATATTTTTTTGAATTTCGTGAAAATGAATTGGAAACAATGGCCACTTCTTCATAGCATTGCTAAATGGGTATGAAATTTGGATTAATAATGTTAGAAGGGAAAATGATATGCATGAGTCTAATAATATCAAATAAGCCCAAGATTTTTCAACTGAATTCCTTTTGTGTTATTAAACAGTTTACACTGTTTTAATTGCTATTCCGTTTGTGCTGGCTTAAAAATGTATTTACTCATCTATTTGTGCAATTCAAAATTATACAAATATGCACTCAAAGAAACATATACACACACTGACAAACAAACAGAAATGCTTTATACGTAAATATGTATGTTACTCGGTGCTATTATGGTAGTGTTGGTATAAAACTTAAAAAGTATTATAACTATACACTATAAAATTGGGTTACTAGAAGTTTTATACTTGACACGCAATCATCAGAGGGACATATGAAAAAAAAAACCCAACTATATGGATACTGAAAGTTATCAAGTTGAAACCTGAGAACATGGGACACTTAATTGGAAAAAAAATCGTATTATAGCAGTCCAAAGTAGAATAAATACAAATTTGTACGGAAGTAATAAGCAACGACGTTGATATCAAACATATATACGTATGTATCATGGGTAAAGTGGAGAAATCCTGGGAAGGGAGTAGCGCCCTCCACTACACTTCGGTGTAGTAGCTATTGAAAAGGGAGCCATCGGTTCGCCCTCGACTACGGTCGCTAACATTACTTACCTTATATGGCAGCTATAATTTGAGTTGCATGCCAAAATTTAATTTTTCGTTTTTTTTTTTAATTTTCAGTAATATTTAAATTAAGAGTAACCTTTTTGTGGGGTGGGGGTTAAAAGGATGTATAAACATTGTATAAAGTATTTATAGATATGATATCTCCATCGTAAAAATTTTATTGATTAAACAATATGATAAGATATATTTAAAATTTATTTTAATTAAATATTATTCTAATCAACTGGTTTTTTTTTCTCAAATTCTATTCTGGAAGCATCATAAAAACATCCAAATAGGTATTTCGCTATACATCTAATGATCATCATCATGACAAGAAACAAATGTATAATGACACCAAGGAAATGGATTTTTCATTTTCATTTAAATAAAAAAAATGTTGGGCTCTACACGTAGACTTGTGATGTATTCCTAATCCGAAATTATTTATACGTCGATAGCCGCCGGCATTGAACGCTCAAATTGGATACTCCTACCACTTACATTTTCTCCTCGGATTATATATATATATATATATATATATATATATATATATATATATATATATGTATATGTGTATATATATATATATTTGTATGTGCATTTGCGTATATATATATATATATATATATATATATATATATATATGTGTAAGTTTGTGTGTGTGTGTGTGTGTGTGTGTGTGTGTGTGTGTGTGTGTGTGTGTGTGTGTGTGTGTGTGTGTTGGTAAAACGTCTAGGAACCACCACGTTCACTTGAAAGCGTACAAAAGACACATTAGATTTGGTAACCCTACATCCAATTCTTTGACACAATACTCAATCTAATCGTAATTTCGATTTCAATTCTGCAAATATGTTGATTTACATTTACAATAAAAGCCTTAGACCAATTTTAGAGGCCGGCTGTATTTCACTTTGTAATTCCTCAACTATTCGTTCGGGTTTTCATAATATTTTTCTGTAGTCGATCGAATATATTTTAAATAGCTACAATATATTTAATCTTTAGTTAATATATTTTTACATTTTCCCTTTTTTTTATCTCTTTCTTTTTCTTCCTCCTTTTGATTTATATCTTTCTCAATAAACAAACGGAACATAAATTCTATTCAATATTTTTCATAAGTGAATAAAGTAATTAAAAAAAACGCTGATTCATTAATTAAACAATCAATTCTTAATTGATATACAGATTTGAACTAGGTTTTTACATTTTAGTATTTTTAAACTTCCATCA